>VXBA01003534.1:1374295-1499631 GCA_013399895.1 Serilophus lunatus
TGCCCCCAGGCCGCTGCTCGCCCCGGGAAGCCGCTGTGCCCGTGCGGGGAGGGACGGTCCCGGCCGCACACTTCGCAGGGAAGGGCCCTCGTGCTCCCGGGAGCAGCGGGGACGGGGGGGCTGGAAACCGCTGCCCCGCTCTGGCCCCGCTGCCAGGAACCTGGAGGGCACGGAGCCGCCACCCGGCCCCGGCCCCGACCTCGGGGGCACCGGGACTGGTGCAGGCCCCGTTCCGTCCCTGCCCCCACGGGTACAGGGAGAGCAGGCCCCCGTGCTCTCAGGGAGCCCGGGGCGATGAGCCGCCGCCTGGCCCCGGCCCTGGTCCCGTCCCTGTCCCGTCCTGGCTGAGGGCAAACTCCCTTCCCAAAACAGCTTTTCAGGCAAATTGAATTTTAAATCAGGTAGGTGGATTGCTCTCTTACACCCCCCCTTCAAAAGCCTTGTTTTTCAAACGGCTACAAAGTCATATAAGTTCAAGTTCTCCATTGGTAGCAAGAAGTACATAATATTTGGAAAGGTCTGTGGAGCTCTAGAGGTTACTCCAGCAAGTAATTTTTGCTTCTGCATCTGCAAAAGTCATCAGCAACAGAATAACATCAGGTAGCCTGGAGCAAATTTACTGTCCTGGCTACACTTGGTAAGCAGCAGTGTTATTGGTGCATCCTGATGAGTCTGCACAGAACCAGAACACTCTGCTCCCAGCAGCCCCCCCTGTGACAGCAGGTTTTGTATATATGCAGAGAGTGTGCAAATGGAGGGAAAAGGTATTCCCTGATTTACTAAACTCAAGGCTCATAGTCAGGATGGACTTATTACGACAAGTTACAAGTGGCTTAAGGGTTTAGATTAATCTAGTCTGTGAACTTTGCAATATGGACTGTGGTTCACCATCAGAGCTAATTTTTGACAGCTTTAGGTCCCTAACAGAAAGTCTTGTTGTGCCCTTGTTTTTCATAGTGTATATCAGAATATCAATCTACTAGAATATCAATCCACTGCCAATCTACTCAGTAATGTCAAGAGGTTTGTCTCCAATTAATTAATTTTCTCTAAGTTAATTTCAATCGAGAGGTTTGTCCACTGATTTTGCTTGAGAAGGACATAAAGCAGGCACAGACTAACAGAGTTCAAGGGAGTCCATTAGATTGACATTCAAATAATGAGATGTCAGAAAAAATTGTTCCAATTATTGTCTTCTTTCTACTTCATACTTATGAGCCTCCCTCTAATTTTTAAATACATGTTGATTATATTAATTTATAAGTAAAGATAGTCTCTTTGCAGACTTTTCATTAATGTAGATCTTTACAGTGTTCCCACATCAACAGCTTCTTGTCAGAGTTTTATAGTACCCATGTCCCACTTTCTGTTCAGTAATCCCATTTATTCTTTGAGATTATCTTTTTTTTTGCTTAGATTGACTTTATGCCTGGTTTATGATTTATTTACAAAGATCTCCTTAGTTACACATATGTTGACACAAGCTTTTGGATGAACTTTTCCGGCAATCCTCTTGGGGCTGGAATTCACCACACCTTTTTGCAGAGTTTTGTCCTCCTTTGCAATTGCTGCCAACTCCTCACATGTTTTAAACATGTTTCGGGTCATGTTACAGTGGCCAAGAAGTCAATCTCAGAAATTATTCCTATGCCATTACTTGTGATGTAACCTACTGCTGTTGCATAAAAATTACATTTATATCTTTGCTGTTGAAAGAAGCAGTAAAGCTAGAACACTAAATTATTAAAAGGAGACTAATAGTGACTTTAGATCAGGTAAAGACTGCGTGTTGTATTGGAAAAGAGTATTAGAAATCACTTTTACAAGGTGCAGACACAATTTTTAATGCAGATAAGGAAGAAAATTATTTTGCTTTGGCTGTATCCACTGACCAAATATTTCATTGAATCACAAATTGTCCCTACTCTGACTATCTTTGTTGGGAAGAGATGGAAAACAGGATATAAACATCTTGTTGCTAAAGTACTGAAGGACTCAGAGATCTATACTGGATTTCTGTGAACACAACCTGCAGGGAAATGCATGGACTTGCCTTGAATCTCCACTCTGTGAAGTCTCAGACTGTGCAAGCTGACCATGTACAAGTGACTGAACAGAACCTCTAATCTTCACAAACAACATGATATGAAACATATTAGCATCTACAATCAGGAGTAAATAAAACATTATACCTGGAATATTGTAAATTTAGACTCTCCTGATTCAAGAACAGACACTACCCTGAAAATATTGACATGTCATTATCAACAGCTCTCCTGCACTTTTTCTTACCTATACAGATGCAAACCAGAAGATATCAAAGTCGATTGCTGAAAGCTGTACTGGCAAAGCTCTTAGACTCAGATTTTGACAGATCTTTTGTTTTTAAAACCCATTTGCAAAATCCAAGAGGTTTTTAAAAGGTTTATTTTCCCCTCAAGGAGTCTAAGCAATTGGTGCCAACAGGCCAGCTGTCAAGTCCCAGTATTACATATCTGTGTAGAGGGAAGTTGGATTAAAGGAAAAATTCATAAGAAAGCATTTCAGTGTTGAGATTTCCAAATGGTTTGTGTTAATAATAATATTGATATCTGGTCCCAGTTTCTCAAATCTGTCTTAACTGGACCAATTCTAAGATATGCCACACAGCTATGGATTTGTGATAGCAGAGATCATTAAGTTTTGTGGACTCCAGGATACATAGAGAATTGACTGTATGCTACTCTCAATCTTCAATAATAAAAATAACAATAAAACCATTTTAATATCAAGAGGAATACATAACATCTATTTATATGGATCTCATTAACCCATATAAAAAGGGCAAATGGGATTTTGCATTCTAATGAATCACTGGAGAGTAGGCAATTTAAATGAGATGGATTAAAAGGATAAACTATCTAGAACATCTGCTAATTTACCAGTCTTAAAATAAACTTATGACAACAGCAGTATGTGCAGTCAAATCTGCCAAATATCAGTTATTTATTAAGTGTAGTTGAAGATTTTGGATAATTGCTTTACAAGAAATAGTTATTTTCCAACCAGATAACTTATTGAAGAAT
Organism: Serilophus lunatus; assembly: GCA_013399895.1. Lineage (NCBI taxonomy): Eukaryota > Metazoa > Chordata > Aves > Passeriformes > Eurylaimidae > Serilophus > Serilophus lunatus. The sequence continues at coordinate 1,377,361 of VXBA01003534.1, forward strand.
CAGGAAATTTCCCCTATTAGTCTCATATTTGAGTCCTTTACTCACCAGGATCTTAAAATTAGGGTGGCAGTAATTGGATGATTAGTTGTGCAGTTACAATAATTTGTTTTTTCTAAAGTAAAACTATTTTTTCACCCAGTCGTACTATATAACCTCCTCCTCTGTAAGCCAGAACATCAAGAACATTGCTCAGTGTATCATCTTCAACATTTGTTCAATGAAAAACTTCCAAAAGGCTGGCTCTCGCCTGTTCCTGGGCAGGAATAATACCAGGCATAAGCACAGGGGGGATAACCAACTGGAAAGAAGAACCTGGAAGTCCCACTGGATGCCAAGTTAACCATGCACCAGCATCATACCCCTGTGGGAAAGGCTGCTGGTATTCTGGGCTGCATTAGGCAAAGCATTGCCAGGAGATTGAGGGAGGTGATTCCTCTCCTCTGGTCAGTATTGGCAAGACATGTCTGGGATGCTGAATTCCATTCTGTGCTCCCCAGTACAAGACAGACATGGACTTACTGGAGCCAGAAAAGGTCCATGAAGAGGATTAAGCTACTGGAGGCTGAGAAAGCTGGGAATGTTTAGCCTGGAGAAGGAAAGGCTCAGGGGGGATCTTATCAGTGTATGTAAATATCTGATGTGGGGAAGAGTTGAAAAAAAGAGGGAACTAAACTCTTTCCAGAGGCCACAGTCACAAAGAGAAATACTAGAAATTTCATCTAAACATAAAAAAATAACCCAGAACAACATTTTTCCTTGATAGTGGTTGAATACTAGAACAAAATGTTCAGAGAAATTGTGGAATCTGCATCTCAAATCCATAGTAGATGCAGGCCTGAGCAACCGTTTTTGGGAAGGCTGTTGGACAAGCTCTCCAGAATTCTCTTCAAATCCTAACGAGTTCTGTGATTCTTCAAGTTTCACTAACAGATACATGTTATTCTTTAAAGGCTGGAAGGGAAACACATTCTTATCCTTGCTTCCAATACGATAGCAGAATGTTTTTCCAGTGATAAAAGAGATTCACCAATTTAAACAGAAATGCCATATTTTTAAAAAATTGGGGCCTGCAAATATTTAGGCAACTAAGTAGCCAGTTATATTTCAGAAAATGTTGAGCCTGTCGTCCTGAAGTGCTATGAAAATCAGACCAGTATTGGTTTTGCACCCAGGAATCCCAGTGTATCAAGTGGTTCCTTCACTGTTGGACTCTTGTGCATTTTTTCATAAACTGCTTTTCTTGTCCTGTTTCCTTGTTAACCTGAGACTCGGGCAATCACCTACATCACTGAAGTGAAACACTTTTTTCCAGTTTTCTTAAAGAAAAAAGAAAATGGGTAAAAATTAATCAGACTTTGAAGGCAGAAGAAGGAAAAAAGGCATCTGGAGAAAGAATTAATACCCTGAAATGGAATTTGGACTCTGAAAAAAATGTTTGTTGACTAGAACGAGGTGAAGAAATCCTTACTGTCTCTTCCCTCCAAGTTGTCTTTGTTATATTGCTATAAATATAAGTGCATTCTTCTATTTGGTTTTTTTTGGCAGGACTGAGCAGAGTTGCTTATTAATTGTGATCCAGAAAAATGGAATTTCCTACAACTATGTTTTCTGAGATGAGCCACTGGTGTAGAGATCCTGGTCAAATTCTCTTCTTGCCACCATTTTCTTTTAAAAAAATGTTTCTAACCAGAAAGATATTGATCAATGCTTATGCCATACCTTAATGGTGAGAGCACTGTCTGTAGAATATGCAGAGCAGGGTTTCATTTCCTGTTCAGTCTGAAAGGGTCCAAATTCAGAAATTCTGCATCCCAGGGAAGTTCCGTAACTCTGCGGCTGAGCTGGGAACAGTCAGACACTTTTGCATCCCTCCTTTTAGTATTATGCTATTAAGCAAAGGAATGAAAGATTTATGAGCTCAGCAAGCAAAACACTAAAAGAAGTCCAGTATTCCAGCTTAAAATGAAGAATTTTATTTTGTTTCCTGCCTTGCTCCCTGTTTAAACATTTTACATTAAGCAGTTGTTAAATGGAATACAGAAATGAGAGCCCAAAACATCTTGTGTTCAGCAGGAACGGATCCTTCTTTTTGGGGCTGTGATACCAAGGGTTAGTTTGCTCCCTAGAATATATGAAACCTGGGTTCCAGGTCTGTTTCAGCATTAGGAATTCAAAACTCTTTTCCACAAGACTGCCTAACCTACACAAAAAGATTAGCTATTTTGGAAGGGGATAACCACTGTTTTCCAGTTGGCCCAGTATGCAATTCACAAGCCAAAGGTAAGCACGAGCAAGATGGAAGTTACTTTGTATTACAAATTTGAGGTACAGAGAAGACCTAGTTTCTAAACTCTTCTTTTTTCTTTTTCTTTTTTTTTTTTTTTTTTTAATTCCACTGACTGTTTAATGTAAACTGCATAAACAGCTAACAGAGCAGGAAATTGAACTCGGATGTAAGTTAAAATCTTCTGAGGTGAAAGAAACTGTGAAACCATAAGGTTCTTCCTTTTTCTGGAAAATTACATGAACACTCATCTGTCATGAAAATACTGGCATAAAGGTCGCATGGTACAATTCTAAAGAGGTGGACCTGATTTTTTATTTCGGCTCAAAATTTTCATGCAGAGATTCCAAGTGAATATATGCATTCTAGCTCTGCATATCACAAATTGGAAGGCGGCAGAGCACTCAGGTCTGTGCTTGGGATTGCTGTTTATGATAGGTTTCTCCTGGCTATCCTTTCCTTTTATTGTGTAGGTACTGGATTGCTCTGAAACACCTCATTCTCCCATGTTCTGTACTCAAAAATTTGGTACTCAATGCAGAGTACCCTGGTCTAGCAGTGAGGTAATGTGATGCCCAACTTGAAGGTGTTTCCTTCCTTCACCAGCCCGGGCTGCAAAGTCTTCATCTGTTTTCTGGCCTGAAGGATAACTCTAATCAAATTTATTTTTGTATTTTTAACACATATGCACAATTCTTTGAAGATTTCTAAATGTTGACTTACAGCAAACCCATTTGTTAATCCCATACTAAATCTCCTGGTCCTCATTAAAATGAATAACATGTTTGCATTAAATAATACAGCCACAGCAAGAGCTACAGCTGTAATACATCTTACTAGGTAAAGATCAACAAAAATTAATCTTATGTGCTGTACCATTAGCAAATCGCTGATTCTTTCTCCAGGTTAAGGCAGGCATCTCAAGAGGGGAAAAATATTTCTAGAATGACAGTAAATTAGTTCAACAATAAACATGCAGTAATGAATTCCTGGATTAGAAGGACGTGGCTCTTCTGCTGCAGAAATTGGCCAAGGTAGTTGGGAAAACTATTTGGATGCAGTCAGAAAATATCCCAAATGGCACTGAAATCTAATAAATGCAGACACTGTTTTCAATCCTTTCTTCATTGCTCTGTGTTTGTGAAGTAGGAAAGGATTGAAAAGGAAATGATGTGCGGCAGAAGTGAGGGTGTCTTGGAAGTACAGCCCCTCATGAACCTGACTGCATTCTCATGGTTACCAGATGGTTATCTCCTCGTGTAGCTAAAACCAGTCCATCTATGGCATATCGATGTACCACACGTAGTAATTAAAACAAGCACAACTTGAGGGAGATAAACTGAAAACTCTGACAGATCCTCAGCTGGTTTAAATCAGTACAGATCTGCTGATGTCAACAGGCTTTTGCCAACTTACACAAGCTGAAAATCATGTCCTGTGTGTCAGCATTTGATTCAAGCCCAGCTTGGACTCATTGCAGTTAAGGTGTGAGGTGAAGAAGATGTTTCTAAAAAGCCACGATTTCCTTTATCCCAAACCATCTAAAGGTCTAAGTGGCTCCTTTCCTAATTTAGGGAGCAGTCCTGGCTGCTTAGGTACCTCCTCTGGCTCCGGCAGTGCAGCTGCTTTCAGGTCAGTAACACAGGGAGAGCGTCACAGGAAAGAGAGAGTGAGGTGGTGGAAAAGGTGAAGGAAAGAACAATCAGGCAGTTACAGAAGGAAAGCTGAATGCTACTGCAAGCTTTGCCACTAAATTAAGCAATGAACAAATCCGGTTGGCTTCAAACTATTACCCTATATTTTTCCAAATCACTGACTAACTTCTGACTCTCAGTGTTGGACATTCCATCTGAGTCACTACAGAATTTTATACCCATGCATTCATCCACTTATTCTCCCAGTTTATTGCCTCTGTAACAGCACCAGAACAGCTCTACAGTTCATTGCAGCACCTTTTTTGGATCTCCAATGTCCATCACAATATTTTTCATTCTTGGGGGAAAAAAAACCAAACCAAACTCAAACCTAGATTTCGTAGCTCTTCCTTCCTCAAAGGTGTTTGATGTCTGGATTCACAGAATGTTTTTAATTAGTGATCATCACCTCCCAGTGACAAAACAAACTGTCTGATTCTTGTTAATGTTTTTCCACATTTACAAGGAGCCTTTCTGGCCACAAAACAGATCTATTTATTTCATAACCTTTTCCTTCAAAAGAGTTCCCTTCTTCTACAGATCCTCCTCCATCTTTCCTTTCCATTCATTTTAATTTTTTCTTCCAGTTGCCAGTATTAGTGTGATTTGTTTGGATCATTGTTTTCCTGTGCCACCTTCATTTTTGCTTCCCAGAGTATATGAAGTAAAACAAATGAACCCACAAACTAGTGTGGAAAATGAAACCTTATTTCTGCTTTTTACGTCATGCATTTCTTTTTTTTTTTTTTTTTTTCTGAGGTTCACAACAACACATGGTGGACTTCATCCTTGACCCATTTAAATTTTCTGCGAACTTTCCAATGAGAAACTTTTATAGGAAAAAAAAAAATATAATTAACTGTCTACTTCCCTCAGGAGAATTCTAAAAGCCAACAAATAATTATTTATAATTCCTCCTTTATCAGAAGCCAGTCTGGTTGTGCTATTTTGTCTTGAATTCTATTTTAAAAAGTAAAATGAAATTCTACACTTGTGAGGGACTATACCTTTATCCTACATATACAAATTTATGACAATTTTTCTTATTACTATTTATTACCCAGAAATATTTGAGATTAGTATCTTTGTCTTCAAGAGATAGATGGAAACAATGCTGAGAGATGGAAAACAATGTAATGATTAATATCAAGCAGCACTGTGGTCTGACTCTTTTCTGTTGTGTTTACTTCCAGCAGTGCAATATCCACATCTCACACACACAGTTTGCATTAAAGTTGGTGGGAGATATTTCAGCGGAGACAACCATGAGGGCACGTATTACCCCAATGTGTTTGACATATGTACAGCTTTGTACCAGGCGTGGCAGAACGCTCTCACACGATATCTCACCAGGTTGTCTTTCAGTATTCAGTCCATGGAAATGAATGCATCTCTATTGACAGAGAATTTGCATGATTTTATCTTGGTTGGAAACATGGTCCTCAGGTTGCAAAAAGTGGCACACTTTTCTTCAAAACAGCTCCTCTTTTTTCAGTGGCTATAATACTGTTTGGAAAAAAAGAGAAAGAGACAAAAGATGAAAATGAAACTGAACATCTTTAGACTTAGAAGTTAAATTTAGGTTTTGACTCTGTCGGCATGACTCAAGGGTATTGAAAAATTCAAGATAACTCAGGCTTCTACAGGGGAAGGTTTTTCTTTTGTAAAACTCTTTACACTGTTTTCTATAGACTAATACTTTTGTATACTACAGAATACATCCCTTTTTTCAAAAGGGATTTCAGTAGATTTCCCTGTCCTTGAGTGTGCCCCCTTGCAGTCAAACAAGTTTGCTCTGGAAATAGAATATGACTTTGAATTCATCCCTTTATTAGTTTCCCAAAAACATGAAATTAGAGAAGAAAGAGCCACTAAAGATACAGAAAATGAAAATATTTCTGGCTCAATTTTTTCCCCAATGACTACATATTACATATTGAAATATGGTTGAACTGCTTTACTGTTTTGCTCAGAGATGATATGCAATGATAGTTTGCAAGGGAAGAGAAGGTAGAAGGAGAGACATGCCAAAGATATGCAGAAATGAAAATATTTCCAGACTGGAGTTTCCTTATTTTTTTAGCATCAATCCTAGAAAAATATGTATTTTGGCTAGCAGGTTTTGCTTCAACCTACTTTAAGGACAACCTTTAGTATGATCACAAGCGGCTGAATACATGCTGTTATAATGCTACTGATGACACTGGTTTACAACTCTGTTGAATGTGGCCCATGATAACTATAACACTATGCAATTAATGAAAGAATAAATTAAGTAATAAAGTGACTGAAATAAATATCGTGTTAATCCAGAAGAAAAGAAATTTAACATTGATTTGAAAGACTTAAAGTAGTGACAGTTTTCCACTTTGTTAACAGCTGGAAAGAAGATATATTTCTCACTTCTTTGAAACATAGTGTTTTTCACTTCATCTTGTACACTGTTAACATGCTAGGTATTTAATTCTGTAATGCATATAACGGTACATGAGTGTAATTTCTTGTGAACCGCTAGTGTTAAAAAGGTTATTGTTTAATTGACTTAATGAATTTATATGTTTATGCATGTTTTTACAAGAGACAGCTACTGAACTCATATTATTTTGAAAATCTTGCATTATGATTCTTGTTTCTTAATAGATCTTTTCAGGTAATATCTCATACCTTAGTCAACTATGTCAACTATTATTTTCAGGTATGCACACTCACTGGAGAGGAGAATAGCTTTCTGTGAAAGTGTCTGTGTATTTTTCTGAAAAATATGCTACAGGGAGAAATGCAAACATTTGGGGAAATGAGTGTCTTGTTTTGCATGCCTGGTGACATATTCTATTTTCAGGCATCCAGGTGTGTTATGCTGTGTAGTGCTGAGCAAGAGCTACTGTGCAGGTCCATAAATGTCACAAATCATATCCAAGATCAAACCTGGTCTCCAACTGTTAAGCTGTGCTTTCACTAACACCCCATAGTCCATTCTTTCTTGCTGGCTATTTTGAGTTTTAGTGGTGATGTATTTTTCCAGAGACCAGATGGAATTTATTATGATTTGAACTATTATAGCATTACAAAAATATGACCTTTTTAAAGATTACGCTGCTTTCTTAACTCTTTGCACCATGAATTCTGTATTTCTTATGACTGTACAGTTAAAACAAACATTTTCATTTCAAAGGAAAAAAAGTTTTAGATACATTTATGTACCTGAGGTTTGCAGAATCCTAAGATCTAATTTCGGATCTCAGTCCAGTGTCTCTATCTTTGATAAAGCTGTTTGCTCACTTTTTTAGGTTGCAACAGTTAAAAATTTACCATCTGATGCTAAAGTGATTCATTTGTCGATTTGATAGCATAAAAATAGGGTCATAAGCTTTCTTGAGGTGTTTACTTGGAAACTGCTGAAGGCACAGAATCAGAATCGTTAAGGTCACAGAAGACTTGACCTCTAAGATCAAGTCCAACCATTAACCCAGCACTACCAAATCCATCACTAAAATACATTCCCAAATGCCACATCTACACATTTTGAACATTATCAGGGTTTGTGACTCTCCTGGGCAGCCTATTCTACCATTTCAGCGTAGAAATTTTTTCCAATATCCAATCTAAACATTCCCTGGCACAACTTGAGAGAACATTTCCTCTTTTCTTATCTCTTGTTACCCAGGTGAAGAGATCAACCCTCCACCTGGCTACAACCTCCTTTCAGGTAGTTGTAGAGAACAATAAGGTCTACCTCTTTTTGTCCAGGCAAAACACCCTCAGTACTCTCAGCTGCTCCATTCTAAATACTTATTCTTCACTTGCTTAGGATTTTCCTGTTAAGGGTTAACTAAAGAGTATATGACATGCAAATGTAAATTAAGTGAAACTATCAGTTTTCCCTGGGCAAGAATTAGGATGAATTATTAAAGTGATAAATGATCCCTTTGTGTTGTCCCAAACAGTAAAGTATCCGAAGGTTTAGCATTCCAAACAGAGAAGAATCTTCAGCTGTTCCAGAAAAATAAAATTATGTCATACTTGCAGTTCAGAAGACATGGGACATGGAGGTATTTAATGTAAGTAAAGGAGAATGAGTCAGATCCTCAGCTACTGTGAATCACTACTATTGCACAGAGCTGATTAGATTAGCCAATTAACAACACTTGGTGTTATACTCAAGAGACTGATAATCACAGTTGATTAAGGAACTATGGGCTTTACATTTAAAATTGATTTTCATGTCATGTAGACTTGATATAGTAAGTTGATTTGATGAGCAAGTTGAACTTAAGAGTAGCTGTCTTAGAACAAGTAACGGTTTTACAACATCTCTCTTCCTTTGATTATCTAGTCTGTGCACTGAACTTAAATTACATTTCTCTTTTAGAGCACTGCAACAGTGATTAAGTTTTTTTCTTATAATGTTTAAATTGAGAGAGGTCCATGAAATAGAGTGATATTCTAAATTCAGTGCCTTTGAAAAAGTGTCAAAATAGAAAACATAACCTTGCAATCCAGGAGAAGGGAGAAAAGGAAGAAAACTCCTTGAAGTCCCTCAAAGCAGGCATTTTCCAGAAATTGTGTCACTACTAAGGACAATCTGAAATTTTTAAAGGTTTTCAGTTGTTTGAGGTAAGAGTTTAATTTAAAATATTTTCCATGTTTAAGTTGTTTTGAAGCTTTTTCCCTCAATGTGTTTCATGTCCAAGCAAAAATATTTTGTTATCTTAGAGTGCAGTGAGTTCGTTGAGAGAACCTTGTAAAGAAGTATTCTGCTAGTTTAAAAGTTTTCCCCTATTCCCTCCAAATTCTAATTCCAAACTCTATTTCCTTTTCCCTTTCTCTTATTGTTGCTGAGATGTAGAAAATGAGGTGATTTTAATAAATCTATATATTTGAATTGAACTGATACTCCATATTTGAATGATTTTAATTTCTGATTAAAAAAACCCAACCAACCAAGCAAAACCAAACAAAAACCCCCAAACCAGTAATAATCTATAACTATAAACCTAAATTAACCTAACTATAAACCTAAACTAAGCTATAAACTATAACCATGGAAAGCACTAAAGAAAAAGTGGAGAAATTGCCTATACACACACACACACACAGAGAATATTGATATTCTTGATATTGTTGTCATTCCACAACTTTTTATTCTAACTTTCAATGGGAAATGGAAAATCCATGGGTCTGTTTTGCCTGTTTTGAATTGGTTAGAAGGGTCCCAGCCCTGGCACCCATGTCCCTCAGCAGAGGTTAATGGGTGAGATAGATAACTGAGGGTGTTTTGGGAGGTCTCTGCACTACTATCCATTATTCAGGCCTGTTTTAAAAAAAAAATTAAGCATGTATTCATTGCTAGCTAGATTTCCAAATTGGATTACTTTTCCCCCTTTAAGTTACTTGGAAGAACTTGCCAGTTAAAGGAGTATTTGGAAATTGCTTTAAAAGTTCATTTCATATTATCACCCTGCTCCTTCTGGAAAAAATATATTTAGTCTGGTTTTGTCAATGTCGCATATATCGGATCTTTTTTAAAACATGATAACCAGATTACTTGAGGAGCTGGAACATTTCCAAGACAGCCGTTTCAAGTTTCTTGGTAAATAGTCTGTACATTGTATATATTTGTGGAATGTACATTATTTACTTTATAAAGTCTTCTGATCTTCCATAAATCTCTGCTCACAAAGTAAATTTTGAGGCACTGTTTCCCACTTCTTAGGACCTGGTCTATTCATCTCTGTAATACCACACATGTAGCCGCACGGAAAAAGGTTCATGAGGGATGTCTTTGAAGTGTAGCCATCGAACATCAGATGGACTTGCTTTTCAAAGTGGGAAATACAGATCATGACTGTTTATTTTCTTCAAGAAGGAAATTAATTTCTTTGGTTAGAGCCTATCCTGATATGAGCCCACACTTGTCAGCCATCACTGAATGATAATTTTTCAGTAACAGGAAGAAAAGCAGTGAAAATGGTCAAATCCTATGCTTGTGTATGATTTGATGTTTAGTGATGGTGGTGTTGGTTTGGGATTTTTTTAATTGCTCAGACTGAAACACTGCAAAGAGAAATGATCCTGTACTTACACTCTTACATCACTCTTGGCACTCACTTAAGGCCTTCTGGTAGCTGCAGACAAGCAGACAAACTAAGCATGCTGTGCCCACCTTAAGCCTGAGAAGAACAAGCAGATTGCAAGCCAGCTTGTATGTGAAAGGTGCCAAGCTGAATGAGTGCAATACTAGCCTGAGCTAGTAAGCCTTGGACATGAAGATTTACCTGTTACTTTGGTTGATTTCACAGTGTAGACATCCTTGTTATACAGTCCTATTCTGTAGTACTTGTCTCTGCAGGCAAGGATCACTTTACCATCCAAATGTCTATCTTCACCAAACTGCAGGGATATATAAAAGAATTATTCTCCTTCCATCATGAAACTAGACATCACAATGTAGCTTGACAGCCTCTTTGTGAACAGAATCAGAAGCTGAAGCCAAATCTCCCATAGAGTCCTTAACTCTTGTGACAATATAGGCTATCAGGAGAAATTTCAGTGAAGTCAAAGAAATTGTTTTTCTTTTAAATATGTAGAACAGGCTGAAAAATGAGGTATGAGACCCTAAGAATTCCCACTGTTCAGCAAGTATTGGCCCACTCCGCAATGTCATTTGGATTTAAAAATAGTGTCCTTTAAATAGAGCACCCCTGTTCTGGAAGAGTCATGTTCTAATATTCTGATGCAAAATACCTCAGGGTTGGCATAAATTCAAAATCACACTTGGATCCAGATCCAAATTTTGTTCTATTCCTCAATAAGCTAAACCAAGGACCCCTTTCCTACCATCTGTGGATATTGGGGTATTTGAAATTCAGCTCCAAATTCCAACTTAAGCCATGCTCTAATGTAAACAAAGTTAATGGCTTGTCAGCATGGGGCTATAAAACAATGTGGATACTGTCATAATATTGATGTAAGGAAACTTTAAATATATAGCCATTTTTCTGAATATAACAGTGGCTTTTGCTCTTAGGGAAAAGTCATTAAATCAGTATGTCCAGGTTATGTAGCAGCCAGAGAAAATATACAATTGTGGCAGCCAAGAAAATTACATGGAAAAGAAATTGTGTCTTGACCCATTGACCACAGTGCCAAACAGTGACTGCCATTTAGTGTTGTATCACCTGGATTTTATATCCACATGCTGTAGCTCACGGGCAACTGTGCTTATATGGAGACAGGAAAAATGCGTTTGACCTGCAACACTCAAGGGATTGCTAGACTATGAGTCAAGCAGAGAGTTTGATCTGTTTGAAAGACTGAAACAAAAGCAACAAAAAAAAAAAGGAATTCTGTCCTGGAATATATAATCTAGTTTTGGTTTGTATCAATGAGAAGTTGCTGTCAGTAGCATATAACAGCAGGTAACTGTTGAAGCAGATAACTCTTGAATCAAGGTCAGTTTTAGTCTCAGGTAGAATTTCTCAGGTGACATACTACAAACATACAGTGTGGTTATTGTTGTTGATCTGAAATCTCTGCAAACAAATACACAAATTCATAAGTATTACCTTCTAATACAACATAATTTCTTTTGAACTGATTTAATGATTTCCAACTGTTGGAAAGTAAACTTAATTTGCTTTGCAATGATCTATACCAGCTGGGAATACGTAAGTATTTCAGCCCATCTCTGTAATCAATTCTTTTAGCACCCAAATTAATTTATGTGAGTATTCTTTTATTTTCTCCAAATTTACCATCATTTTGTAATACTAAAGTGCCAAAAATATATTTTATATTTAGTAAACATTTTGTATGTGTATTTTGCATTTTTAATCTACAGAAACCACTATTATTAAACAGATATTTTTAGTGTGAAACTGTGGTCCAAGGACTCTTTTTATGCACAGAAACAGCTACTCATTGTCAAACTTGTGCTTGAACACACAGTAACTTTGCTGAGTTTTTGTGAGGTGTGCTCTGAGACCGTGTTCCTCCTATACTGTTATTTTGATTTATACCACTAAATAACTTCCCTCTCCTTGTCTGGGTTACATTAAACTCCAAGTTGTCCATGATGGGATGAGTTCAGATAAAGATTTGGACTGGTTTTAGAGCTTTGGAGAGATAAAGCATTAATACTTTCCAAAACTTTAGCAATGATTTGGATTTGGGTAAGGGCCCATGTCTGATTATGTTTAAATATTTTGACATGCGTGGTATTCTATGTTAAAAGATAGATCATAAGAACTTCATTTGTGTTGTTAGTCTACACCATTGGAACAAATGACATGTTCCTCCCATATTGAAGAAATCCAGGATGAATAGATCACACAGCAAACCATGTTAATATATAACACATCCACAGAAATAGTACCATTAAGAATTTACAGATGCGATTTGGGAATAGGCACTAATCGCATCAGAGATAAGTTTTATTAAACCCAAGATTCCAAATTAGTTACTAAGATAAGTTTTCAGCTTTCTAGGCTGGTGTGAACAAATATTGGAGTAACATATTTGTGTTAGAAAACTATATTTTTAGTAAGGTTGAAAGAAGTGGTGGTAAAAGTTGAACAGCTTTTCTCCACGTTGCAAAGCTGAGGCTGAACAGTCTATAGCGACCCGATTCCTGCTGAACTGGGATTCTCTGAAGCCTCTGGTCTAGTTCAGTGTTAGCAGCCTTGTTTCACTCTAGGTGCTAACTTGTGACATGTGCTTTGATGCACGTCTTGATTTGTGTCCTGACACTGATTCAGCAAAGTAGGTAAGTGGCTCACCTCCTTGTCAGTTGCAGTCAGTTTTAATGAAATTTCACAGAACTTTAAGTCCCTTGCAAAATTGGACTGGAGCGCTCCAAGTCAAGCGAGTGGAATTTCTGCAAGGTAAACGTTAAGAAGGTTGTAACTGATGGCAATGGTTTAGCAGCATGCCAGAGGACACTTGCGAGCAAAATCTGAGGAAATGAATGTTGGTCGCTATCATCATTTGCATTGCTTTCTTAAAGAAGATTGATACATTTTTATTCTATTTATACATTGTTCTATGTCAGCAGAAAGAGAAGCAATGTTTTACAACAGCTGATATTTAACTTTCTTGCAATTCACTTGAATGTTGAGGAAAGTGTTCAGTCTTCAAACTTTGCACTCCATCTGATTTATGACCACAGAGAAAATGCACTAAATATGAGATGATATTAAAACATGTCAGATATTATTGAACGTCAAGTTGACATTTTTTTAATATTCATGACTACAGTATAAAAATTGCTTATTTAATCTCCATAAGAACCATAGAATGGTTTGGGTATGAAGGCATATTAAAGACAATCAACTCCCTGCTACAGGTCACCTACTACATTGGGTTTCTCAGGGCCCCATTCAATCCGGCCTACAGTTTACTGTAATATAGATTATCTCTGTATCACAGTTGGTGTTGCCAAACACAAGAAACACCAGACTAGACTAGATTCATCTTTTTCAACTCTTCTTGATGATTGAGTCCAATATTGGGGTTCTTGAGAAGTTGCAAGAATTCCTGAACAGAAAGAGGTGAGCAAATCTACCTTTCTTCTTTCTTACACTTTCCTTCCATTCCTCCATTCTAGTACTTAGAAACTGTCTTACATCTGTCCCTTTGTGATATAGATTTAACAACTCGCCTTGAAAAAGGCATTGCTCTGTTTATATGTTGCAAAACCAAACATGAAACCTAGAGGCACAAGGCCTAATTCTAACTCTGCAAAATTTGATTCTGCTTTTATAAATCATTACTTTGTTTAAACATTGTCAACTGTCAGATATTCTTAAGTGTCATTAAATTGTAACACATAGAGTACAGAATCATGTTTTATGTACATGTCTTTAAAATTAATGAATTATGAATAAACTCCCTAATTGCACTGAAGTACAGATGGAAGTAATCTTCATGAAATTATAAATAATCACCATGCTGCTGATTGCAACAAGTGGAATTTAAGCTTGCCAAGCAGTCTTAGAAGTTTAATTAAATGTACTAAAAAAGCAATTTGATGCTTTATAAAACAAACTGTTGCATGGCACTGAAGCAAATAAAAACTTCAGTTAGGTTTGCAAACCAATCCTTGCTGCTCAGAAATGCCAACGTTCCCAGTTTAGAAATTTTATGCTTTGTAAGTTCAGTGCCTTGAATAAACGTACTACTTGACTTTTAGAAGTATTATTTAGGTGAAGACATACAGATAAGCACGAAAGATTTTCAGACATTATGAATTCACATGCTTAACAAGACTAGTCATTTTATATAGTATTGAGAGAAGAGACCTTCTGTACAGTAAGAAAGAGCAAGATGTGCCAGATGTCATCAGGCAAGTTTAGATTTTATGGAGTGTAGAGAAATATAGAGGAGCTTATGTTTAATATTGTCCCTTGACCCTTCATGACCTTCTGGATCTGTGAATCTACACTCAGAATAACTAGAGCTAGAAGAAAATTTTGGCAGAATCTTGACTCCATAAATCTCCAGTGAACTATCAACCCCGCAGAGACGTATAACCTGGTACTTTGCTCCTGATAGACAATTTCATTTTAGTGTGTTCTTCAAGTACTGCAGCTGAGCAACACGAGGCAAATGTAGAGCTTGGCATGGTTAGTAAAGCTCAGATCCACAAAGGATTGTATACTTTATTCATTCTTAGATACATGAGTTAGGACATAAATGGAGCTGAAGTATAATGGCTGAAAACTGCAATATGAATAAACTTCATGCCAGTGCCTCCAAATCCCACACTTCTGTGGTGAATCTCTACTGGACTTCTGTGGTCTGTTTCTACTTCAGGTTTAACTGGAAGCAGACCTAACTTAAGAAATTGAGAGATTATTTCAAATTTATTAACAAAGGTGTTTGGAGCCTTTTCTTAAGGCCGGGTATCCTGTATGGGCTTTTCTCCCAGGAAGGGTACAGATTTATTTGGTAGGTATTTGTGTATGTCCAGCAACTTTAGAACATCTCAAATCAAGACAGTTTAAATGAACTGGGGAAGTGAGCTGATGCCTCAGTGTTTGCTTTCTATCTAAACCTAATCAATATTGGGGCAACAAGCTACTTCCCCATCTGAGCCTTTGACTGATGGTCTGTAGCCCATTAAAGTACATCTAATGTATTGAAAGATGATAACTCTTTACAAAATCCATCTGAGACAAGCCCTAATGTGCATACATTGGATCAGTAAGTAATTGCAGAGGTGACTTTTAATAAAATAATGTACCACTTAGAGCACTCGCACAGGAAGTGAGGAAACTGTTTTCCCTTCCTTCCTCAGACAGAGGGAATCGGATTCATATTTCCTCATTCCCAGGAGGGTGAATGACAGCCAGAATTTATGTTGAGAGGGTTAATGGGGAAGGCCAGAGGCACCTCCTACCTCTCCAATGGGGAAATGGATACAAGATTTACTGTCCTCAAGAGTAAGTCAGAAGAAAAGAAATAATTGTGTCATTTAATGGTTAGGGTTTCTTAAGAAAAAGAGTCACAGGTTTTGTTTCCCCAGTTAAAGGCCTATTTTGTGCTCTTCAGCCAACAGTAATTGAAGAAAATTAGACTAGAAGTCAAAATTTCATGTTGTCAATTGGGTATCCCTTTTCACTTTGTTGATTGATTTTGGGGTTTTTTTTAGTCATCCTTGGATTATTCGAAGCAGAAAGTGTACAAGTGTTTTGGTTTAATGTTGCTAATTCAGAAAAATAAAATATCCCAAATGAGGAGGCTCAGGTGGGAACTTACTGCTCTCTATAACTCCCTGAAATGAAGTTGTAGCAAAGTTGGGTTCAGCCTCTTCTCCCAGGTAACAAGTGACAGGAGGAGAGGAAATGGCCTCAAATTGTGCCAGGGAATGTTTAGATCAGATATTAGGAAAAATTTCTTTGTGGAAGAAATGATCAAGCAATAGAACAGACTGCCTAGGGAAGTGGTGGGTTTACAATCTCTGTATATGTGGGCATTGTTTATTGGTGAATGTTACTGTTGAACTTGATGGTCTTACAGGTCTTTTCCAACTTTAATGATCCCATGATTCCATTTTTTTTTCCTCTGAAAAAATTTTGATGTCTAGATAGCTGAGAAATTAAAGATGCAGATGATTTTATTTTTTTTTCAGGAGATTGATTATTGAAATTCATATCCTTGACTGTGTCTTTAAAACTGCCGCATGTCTTCTCAGATGAACATGTGGCAATGATTACACTTGTAATTAGAAAAAGTAACAATGTAGTTTGAAAAGACTGTTATTGTCGCTTGGTTCCTCCCAGTTTGCTCCGAAATTCCATTTGCATTTACACTGGCAAGGTCTGAAGCACACCTTAGTTTTTTGTGTTATACATTAGTTCCGTAGCTGGCTGCAGTACATCTAAAGAGCTTTTGGATGCAGCATAAAAAATAAATGGGAAAGCAAGAAAGTCACAATTACTCTAAAGGATCATATTTTCACATCTGCCTCGCAGGATATTTGGCAATTTCTTTTCCCTGTAGAAGTTGCTACATAATGAAAATACCGAGTTCTTTTGATCTAAAAAATCTCTGTGGGATTTAATAATTTATATCAGAATTTAACAGCACAGTGGAAAGCCTTTTTATATACTGGAGTAATTTTGCTTCTCTTTTGTCAGATCAGCTGTACTTGAAACAGAGAGCTGCTATTAATGGAACTGAACTATATTTCAATGTCTCAGATATTTTGGTGGCTTTCATTCTACTATATTTCACTCTGGTCCCCGTTCAGCAGAGATCTTAAACACATACTTAAATCTAATCATTTCAATGGGACTGAAGAACATATCTAGATGTTTTACAAAAATTGGGCCAGGTTATGGTCTCTTCTTTATGATACTTTTGATGACTATGTTGAGACAGATTCTTTTCCTTTCATTTTCTGTAGTAACTTACTGCATTCATTGAATATGTAATAAGGTGCAAACATGAGTGTTCGAAGAAAAAAAATCT
This sequence comes from Serilophus lunatus, assembly GCA_013399895.1. NCBI lineage: Eukaryota > Metazoa > Chordata > Aves > Passeriformes > Eurylaimidae > Serilophus > Serilophus lunatus. The sequence continues at coordinate 1,394,311 of VXBA01003534.1, forward strand.
TGTGATTTTCTTTTGCATTAAACTATAGTAATGGGATTCACACATATCTCACCCAATCTGTATGAAACATATCCTCATTTAAGATAGATATCTATGTGGTTTTTAGTGTTAGTGGGTAGAAATATATATGTTTACAGTTCAACTCACTCCTCCTTGACACTGACACCTGAAACAGTCCAAACTTCTGTACTCTGGAAGTACAAAGACATATACAAAAATATCCTGTTCTAGCAAATTTTTCAGTAATCAGTGGTTTCAAAACTCCCTGATCCAATTCGTTTTCTGGCAAGTCATATTTAGTAACACTAATTGTTTAACTCTCCATTATCTTTTTCCTTTTTACATCCGTGTCTGTTTTTTACCTCCATGAAATCCTGTGGCCAGGAGCTCTAGAAAGCTCCTGTGAAACTCTCCATTTTGATGTATAACTTACTACTTAATGCTTTCATTATATGTCTGTTAGCTTTGAGATGGAGTGAATATTCACTCTGTTCACATTCTGCATATAGTTTATGACTTAAAGGCCTCTGTCATTTCCCCCATCAGTCATCTTTTTCCCAAGCTAAGAATCCTAACGTATTTGCTCTTTCCTCATGTGGAAAACATTCAGATCTAGTCATTACTGCTGCGAACAGGATTTTCAAAATCATAATTTAAGTGGCTTCAGTATAAAGAAAGTTAACAACTTTTTTGAACTAGAGTTCATTAGAACAAATCCTCACCCTAACAATATGATATGCAACAAACCCCCTACAAATATTGAACGTTTATTAATCATTGTGAAGTCTATCATGTCAAATTTATGTTGCTATTGTGGATGAATTTTATATAAAACAAATTGAAACTGGTTATTGCTTTGGCTATTAGAAAAACAAAAACCTTCAGAAGAAAAAAACCCACACTGTTCCACTTTTACTCTTTTACTTCCATTTTTGTACATGAGACTCTTCACGTTGGAATGAAAGATATGCTGACTCTTCATCTCTGTATTAACTGTTACAAATCAGCCAACACTGGATTTCCATTTGGTGATCTCTCTCATTGTGAGGAGATTGTATTATGGCATGAATTGGTGGACTCAATCCAATTTCTAATTGAAAGAATAATTATCTCACAGTGACACAAAAGAGCACAATATTGAACATACATGAAGGTACTTCATCTCTCTTAAGATGTGTTTGTGACCCTAAAGTCAGTGGTGTAGCTAATCTTATATACTTGATTTGTTCTTATTATTTATTACCAGCATTAGTGCACCCCCTAAAAACTTCCATTAAAAATGCAGACCCATTGTGAAATAATGTCTTGGTTTCCAACATATTTTATGCACACATCGTTCAGTAAGAAGTGTGTCTTCCAAGGCAAAACAAAACAATGTGTTTTACATGATTCACTACGCTTTTCTGTAAGAAATACAAAATAATTGAGCAAGACTGCAGTAACACTCCAATACTTTGTCATGGTTTTTAGCTGTAGTCAGCAGAATAAAGTGACCCTGGTTCACAAACTCCCAAACTGCATTTGCAGAGGTGAAATTATACATTTAAAGGTTTCTGTAGAGAACATGTCTCTGAAAGCTACGACTTTAAATCAATAGAGTTCATGCTAAGATACAATGATTAAAAAATTAAAGTTCTTCTCTCTACAATGTGTGACAAGTTCAAGTTACTGCAATTTTGCTCTCAATGGTTGCATTGGAAAACAACCTATTCACAAGATATGATTCACATTTGCCATTTGAATTTGTGTGGTGTTTAAAATCCTGTGCTTGTCAGCTGTATAAAGAGGAAGAACATTATTGCCTTCTCTAAAGATTTTATGACACAGAAAAGAAATGGAAATGAGAAGGTGGGGGTTCTGGTAAACAGACTGGCAGGCCACCTATGGTCTTGGTGCACTATCAGGCAATATTTTAACTTTACTTCGGTGTTCAATGCTTTAGCAGAGCAGCATTCTGGTGAGCTGCTCTGTCTCATATTGGAGCAATCTTCACCCATGCCTCTGCAGTCAGCATGAGATCAATTACCAGCTCTGTGGCCATATAAAGGTCAGAAGAGTATGTTGTGATGGATTTGATGACAGCAGGGAAAATACTACTGAGAATTGTAATAGTAAGGGCTAACTGCAGACCCAGATAGCTCTCAGCTGATGAGCAGGAACAGCCCAAGAGTCAATGGCTACTCAAGCTTCAAAGATAAGAACATGCTCTGATTTAAGAGCCTATTTCTGTGGGCAAGGCTCTGAACTCTTTACAGCTGTTGAAGACATCCATCAGCCCTTTGACATTAGTAGGACTAATTCCTAGTTAAAAGGGCAGCAATCTGGCTCAGTAACAGTGATAAATTTCTGCTTGTACATCACCATCCATTTTTCAAACATGCACAGGAAAATAAAAGAAACCTCTAGAATATCTTGGCTAATTGAATTTAAATTATATATGCAAGGATGTATAAGAATCAAATATGGTCTGAGGATTTACCCCTTCAGAATCAATTCCTGGCTGTAATGCCATTATTGTCTGGTGTGGTTCCCATGGATCAGTCTGTTACAAATAAGCATAATGAACTAGAAGAATCTGTCTATTTCCCGGAGAGAAAATAGGATAACATAAATTATAGAAACGGTCCCCTTTGGGCATTTTGCATTTATCTGTCACATTCTTTCAGACCGGTATTTTTAACGCTGTCTTAAGCTGGGTATAAGGTACAAGGCGACTTCATAAAAAGACAATAGCACAGTTCACAAATTCATGGATGGGGAGTGTTCCTTTTTCGCCTTAATTTTATGCAGTGTCACTAAACGCCTTCTAAATGACTCTGTAAATAACACAGACTAATGCAATTTTTCTATAGGTGAATCCACATAACTTCTCCGCACATGGACTTGGTGGCATTTCCTGGGACTTCTTAGGTTTCCATCCTGATTAGTACCCAAGGATTGCCCTACTTTTGTGGTACCAAGGTGAGTGTATTACAGCAAAATGAATGTATTTTCTTGACTAAACCTTTCACTCATTTCAGTCTGGGAATTTAAAGGGCATCCCTTTGGTGGCAATATAAAAATTGATCTCCGCGTTTCCTGGGCTCTTTTGGAGTACCACCTGCAACAGGGAGACGATCAAAGTGTCAGAAGTCTGGCCTCAGCTGAGAAGTACAGCAATGGTCATTAAAAGTTTGTTCAGTAGAAACCAGATTTTATTCAGGTCTTATTGGAGATAAGATGATATTATTTAAGAGACACTAAAAACTTGAGTTTAATTTAAGTATATGACTACTCTAGTAGCTACTCTAGATTCTTTCTCTGCAATGCCACCAAGGACAGCAGCCACAAGTCAACAGTCAGACGGTACTCATTATCCGTGATAAAATCTTTCATAAAAATGTAATTCTAAAATGAAAAGTTAACATTTTCAAGTTGCTTACTGAAACACACACTTCCAGTTCCAAATTTTTACATCCATTCTGTTCATAAGAAAATGGGTGTTTCTGGTATCTATTTTTCAGATTAGGAAGGCTGAAAAATAGAGGTTCCACAAATAATTCCTGTAACTGTGCAATTAATGGATTAAACTATTAATGCTCTTCAATGAGATAACAGGGGCTAGTTTAATCAAATGTTCTTCTCCACATTTAAAAGTGAGTACTTTTGAAAGAAATATGTGTTTTTTGCCTCTGACTATTGTATCTAATAACCCTATTTTTGGCTTAGGTGTTAGAGATTGAGATAAGGAACTCTTGGTCAGACAAGCCTACTTTTTGTGGTTTGAGATAAAAGTTCACCACTGGAAACTACAGCAGCTCATCCTGATTATGAAGTGGCCTAGAATTAAGATATATCAACCAGTGTGTTATTTCAATGTAACACATAGTATGTGTATAGAATATAAGAAGGTAATTCAAATGTATTCACATTTTCATAAGCTGAAAAATAAAGGCTGTATTACTCTATAACATTGCATAAGCATGGTGTCATAAGATGAAGCAGAAAAACTCCTAGGCCTGTTTTTTCAGTAACTCTTGTGTTTTGGTTTTGTCCCCAAGGTTTCTGGCTTATCAGATGCAGACAAAGTGAAAAGAAACAGTACCAGTGAAAACTGTTACAGATCCATACATCGCATGATGCAGAGCAGAATGAGACCAAAATGTGTTCTTTAATAATGAGTACTAAAGTCAACATTTATAATAGTAACAGGAGATACTGAGTTTTCTTTTCATTTGAGGGTCAAGAGTTAATGTCATATCTCAGCTAGGGAGCTCAGACATACAGTGCCCCATTTATTACCGCTGCAGTGTGTCAGTCGGACGCAGGCAGACAGTGTCAGTACCTGGCACAGTTTCATGAGGGATGAAATATTTAAAAAGACATGATAGTTTCTATATTAAAGTTTGATAGTATTATTTCTGAGCTAAACTACGACATCTCTAGCACTAAATGTTTTCAGGCTTACTAAAACGTTTGCTATGAATGTCTTGTATTCTTTGCCCATTTTAGTTATGGAAAGGAATAGAGCCGGAAAACGCTGTCCTTTGTAGAATTTACTAAGGCAAGGCTCATTTTTTCTGCCCCAAACCCACCATATTCCAAATCACTAAGCTAATAAGCAAAGTCCATTTGTTCATCTTTATATGTATTCATAAGAAGACTGACATTTGACCACGAGTTTTTGCCAAACAGACTTGTAGTGTCTACATCAGCTGGAGAGACAAGCAAAGAAGTGTAGAAATACAGACTACTGTGTATACAACATGAATCATGGAGGTAAAAGTAGGACCTTAAATTAAGCCATCAGCTCCGGTCCCTCACTTTTTGTTTTCAGCTCTATCTGCACAGCATCAGTTTTTGCATCCAACCATAATGTGAAATTAAGGCTTTTTTCTAGATTACTTCTATCTCAAATGTTAAGACTCAGTTGACCAAGGCATCAGTCACATGCTCCATGGTGAATATTGACTTGCATCTTATACTCTTTAATATTTCCTGTTTCTTCCTTCAGATGTGGAAACCCTGGATTAACCAGAACTGCCATGTTAGGCAAACGGCTGTTCCTGAAAATGCCTTTGAAATTATAAGAAATCTTGAACAAAGGCAATTCCAGATGGTTTTCTAATGTAATGATGTAAGAAAATACTGACAGTAGGTCAAATGTCTGCTTACGTCCCCTATATGGCTAGTATAGATATTCAGAATATTCAGATAGTCCACTGTGATTGCAAAGACACACAAGTCTCAAGACATCCTTTTTAGAGAGTTGAGATGCCTCCTTAAAGAAGGGAAAGAGCTGGAAGACTTGCTATATGTACCTAATTTAAGACTTTTCAGAGCTGTGCATTGAAAAAGGTGCAGAAGTTTGACAATAAAATCACTAAGATATCCCAGTAGACATCTAAGTTTGTGGTAGCCTTCAGAGATTTTATTGTGAATAGAAAACCTTTTCACCTGTTTATACTCTCAGGAGAGGTATCTTTTTTTCTCCTCTGAGATCAGGAAATGGAGAACTGCACAGACAACAGCTTGGTGAGTGTATCTGTTCCCGTTGCGTGCTTCTGGTGGGGAGGAGACCATCCCCTTTTTTTGAGAGTGTCACAGAGCACAGTTTGATTTCTGTGAGCTGGGGCCAATTTTTTTCTTTTTTCTTTTTTCCTCTCCCTGCTCCCCTCTTTCCTTCCCCCCACATGGTGTCTGCTTTCAAGATTGCTTCAATAGCCAGCATTGTAACATACAGAGATGGATTTCCACAAAATTAATTTCAGCACTTGGATGGGAACTGATTATGAATCTTTGTAGTCCTAGAGATGAAGTTATTAAGAAAGAACTCAGAGTGGAATGCAGCCAAGGTTCTTAGTAAGAGCATTGCAGTGATGGTGTAACAGAATATGGTAAGAGTAAGAGAAATGACAGAACATAATTATTTTATACCATTTGTTAGTTTCTCCAAACAATGAAAGAACACAGTGGCACATGTTAAATGAAACCAGGCCTCTAAAGAGACTAGCAAAACCACATGTGTGATCCAGCAGAATTCTGAGGTGAAAGGTATTTGGACAGCTCTTAATTGTCACAAATCTATTTGAAATCCTTCCATACTATTGCAGTGATTTCTATATTTGAAAGAATCATTTAAAGGTCTTCAGATGCAGTAATGCAATATAGGTAATAGAATTTTAAAAATTACAGCAGTAGATATAAAAACTTTTTGACATTATATGTTTCATTATAAAATAGACTGACGATTTTCCATCATATTTGTAGTAGAATTCTATTCTTGACATTGTTTTCTCATAAGGGAGAGAAATAGCAGAAAAAGGAGAGTGATAAATTCCTTAATTAAACTATATTTTGCATCATGCACAGTTTCTTATCGTGCTTAGTTTATTACCCACATCATTGCCATTAATATAATTTATCTCATCACAAGTGTCACAAGAATAAGTTTATTCTAAAAACCTATGATTTATTTTTGAAATAATTTTTTAATCTTCAGAAAAAGCATTTATCATTTACAACCCCCTCCCCCATGCATATGTCCAGGTTTTTAACTCCAAACACTTTCGGCTGAATACAAAATAAAAAACCCACGATTTTGACAAGACACATGGTCAGGATGGATTAATTTATTCCCTCTTCTGTAATTCAGCCATCCATTGTGTAAGACTAACACTTGAAATCTGGAAGACAAACGATCAGTTTTCTCAACTATCTGATTTACACTAGGGATTTCCAACTTATCCCAGGAGAGGAATCTTCAAGACTGAAAACTAGATTTATTCCAGGATTCATAATCTGCAATTTCTGCAGCCCTGAGGATAAAATAACTAGTTCAGACATAAAAATTATCTGGTAAACAGCTGAGGAAATTCTCTCTTTGAAGTTGGTTTTATCTACAGATACAGATAAATATGTTGTTGAAAGCAAGGATTTCTCATTCTCATCCGTTGGTGCTATGTCCATATGTCCCATATTCTGTGTGATCTAGGTATTTATCCATAAGCTCTCTCTCAGATATTTAAGACTTTTGTGTAAAGTCAAACTGCTTCAAGGGTAAGAATCATGGGAGAGCATCAGACATAATTTCACAGAATGCTAAGTGGCTGGAACTTAGCAGACCCCTGTCATAGGGAGGGACACCTCCCACTAGAACAGGTTGCTCGAGGCCTTATCCAAATTGGATTTAAATATCTTTGGGTTTGTATCATCCATATTCTGGGAAAGGATTTAATTTCTGTTGCAGGTTACTACAAACCCAATGGAGTGTTACCCAAAGAAATTATTTTTCTCAAAACATAATAGAAACATTATAACTCATACCAAAGTTGTCAAGCTCTGCTTCTAAGTTGGAGCAGCTTTATACTGACTTCCCTGGGCCAGTGTCAAGGAAAGTCTGTTTGCTCAGGTGTCTCTGAATCACAGTCCATATCAGAGTCACTGAAGTGGCCTGAGATAATAGAGGTAATATTATGAGATAGAAATATGTTTGCTTCTTGACTTAGCATTGAGTGGTGTCAATTCATGTGAATAACTAGGACTCTAAGGTTTGGATTTCTCTCTCTAAATTTTCCTATGCTATATTTATATTTAGTGAAGAGGAACAGAAACTTTTGTGTCCCAGTTTATCTCATGTACTGAAATATTTCAGATGGATTGCTAAGATATTCCTGTTTCTGTCCAGTTGCTATAAAGACAGCATCTGTTCAGCAGCTTATACAGTACTTAGGTGAGAAGAATCTCACCTTAGTTGTCTGCCACTTGCTTCACACTTCTTGCATACCAAGAACACATCTTTATATGGGTCCTGAGTGTCTGAATGCTTGAGGCAAAATTCACTGATGTACTGGGGACTGAATAGCATAGAGGAAATTTATAGATGTGAAAGAGTTAAAGTGACAGTATGAATTTGATATTATGAGCTGATAAAGCAAAAAAAGCAAACAAACCAGCAGAATTGCAGAGAGAGAAAAGGTTCATATGTGCTGACATGTCTGTCCTGGCATAGTTTAGCTTAATCTGCCCTACTTGCTTTTTTCACCCTATTCTTCAATCCTCCCTTCCAGAAACAGATTTAGGTATCCCTTTATCTCTGTGAGACTGTACTTCAGTTACCTTCACTAGTAACTTATTCCATATGGCTCCTTCTCAGAGAATGAAGCAACTCTGCCTAAGTCCCGTTTGTTCATTGTTACCTCATATTTCAATTGAGTCCCCTAGTTTTCCCCTTTAAGTAACAATAACAAAAGCCCACCCTTTAAGTTTGCTTTGTATTTTCACTCATCTCCTTTTCTCAACACTGGAAATATCAACTACACTACTTCCCAGATTTTTCTTTTCCATGGAAAAAATCCCACAGATTTTCATATATATATAGATATAGACACATAAAATCAGAAACTTTAAAAATAAAAATGTTCTTCTTTTTTCTTTATCACAGAGGAAGAACTTGATCCTACAAAGCACAGTCTTGAATCAGGTGATTAATCCACTTAATCCAATATGGCAGAAAACATGTAAGAGTTTCTAAATGCTAATTTAGAGGACAAAGAAACGGAACATAGTCTCATGTCAGGTAGTCATAACACACACTGGCTATTCCAAGCCATATCACCAGGAATAGATGGAGTATTATAGTGTAAGCAGGTCCAGCAGGGAAGGAGAAAGGTCTGAAAAGTTTTGACACTTCTTCTTGGACAGAAAATGTGTTTTAAACATTTTTGCTGTTAGTGCTGGTGCTAATAGTGAAAAATCAGATTTTCTTATCTAGAGAAACATGGTAAAATAATAAAGCACTGAGGTAACAGAATAAGTATCTTTTTTTTTTTTTTTTCCCTTTTACAAAGGTACTATTTAGTAACATTATTTTCATATACCTTCAAAGAGGATTAAAATATAAGAGATAAAAGTGGAGAGGAATAAGAAACTTTTTACTGCGTGATTCTCTTCTGTCTTGCACTGAGGTTTGGTTTACACTGGCATCTCTCCAGTGGGTTGTTGTTGATTTACACCTTCACATCTAAATGTCAAGCTCTGAGAACAGGCTGCTGTTATGGTTAATACAGTAGACCCAGATTCAAAAAGTATTCTAAGAAAGAACCTAAGAAAGATATTTCTGAAAGCAGATATGCAATTTGGGAAATTTCTAACCATTTCTTGAGTTTCTTTGATACTTTTTGTGATCAGTTTTCCTTGAAAAGGGTTCTTGGTTGTATTCACAAACAAATTTATGGAGCTGCATCTTTAGATTATAAAATCAAAACTGAATTTTTCGTGGACCTTCTTTTTAACTGCTTCTTAATTTGTAAGTACCTCATTTTTAGCATGGTATTTTACAATCATCTTCGGAATAAGGATCTGTCTCTCTTTTGTTTGTCCTCTTCTCTCTCCCATGTTCAACTAAACAAACAAAGATCTCCTGTCCAATAGAGTTGAATCCACTTAGTGTTCTTCATTGTACTTGAAATATGAAATTCTGCACCAAACATCAATGAAGATCTTACATTCTCAGGTTATGCTATTAGTATATCTTGAGAGTTAGGACTTATAAGGAAAGTAGACAGGCTGACTTTCTTTTTTAGCAATAAGGAATTTGAACTTAACTCACCCCACTCTTTTTTCAGTTGAAACTGCTCCCCTTCAAGCAAAATAATTAAATATTAACTGGGTCCAAGACAGTGACTTGGTTTAGTTCTAGTCCTTGCTCTACAAACTAATTAATATAAAACAGGGAATTTATTAACTAGAAAAAGAAATAGAACCCAGAGGTATTTTTGTTCAGGTGAGTTCTGTAACTGTTAAAAAACCCAATTGTTTCTCTTGTCCTGACTTAATTAATATTTAAATATTCAATGCAAAATACAGCTTTTTCCACTTGAAAAACAGGTGTCTTTTAATATCTAGGTAACATCAAATATTGTCCTAGAGAGTATCCACAATGAACTTGGATAACTGTAGGTAGTGAGAAAGAATTTCAGAGAAAAAAACCCTTCCAAGTCAGGCATGAAATAGTAGAGTAGAGAGTAGGGAGGGTTGATGTCCTACAATCCTACAAACTCACTTTTCTGTGGCTGTACTTTGAAAGATAAAAGGTGAATAAGACCTAGATCCTCCCATGAGAATCTTGTGCTTTTCAATCCCAAGCAGAAGGAGGCCTTAGAGACCAGGGTAAGGTTATAATGTCACTGGAGCAGTTTTGTACTTCCTAGAGTCTATAGGAGGTAGCCACAAGCTAGGGGATCTCAGGTAATAGTATTTAGATACCAGAAATTGTATAATTATATATATATGACCTCCCAACGGAATTCACAGCCTCTTAAATGGTCACATCAATATCTCACTCAATAGAGAGCAAAAAGTAAGCACCTAAAACAGAATTCAGGAGAGCCAGAACTAAGAGTGAATGTGTCTATAGTCAAAATGGAAACCCTTAGGAGAAGATAAGGATTATTTAAGTAGTAAGTCTTTCCATGCAAAAAGAAAACAAACGATTTTCCCTTCATAGGAAGTAAGTCATCACACAGAGCCCTCTGACACTAGATTATATAGCTCAAATTCAAGTCTTACTTAAAGGATTTCAACCTACAGAACCTACCTTCACTGTACAAATCTTTGAGCAATAAAACTCACTAATGTGTAGCTCTCGTTGAAACACAACTATAAATGACACCAAAGGGAAAGAAGTAGAAAACAACTCTCCCTCAGGTGACCGTCATATTTTCTTGAGAGAGTGATTTAATTCTTTAACTTAGTACATACATGAATACTTCACAAGAGGGAAAAATGTTCCATAAGAAACAGACTCTTGCCTCAGGTGATATTCTGGGCCAAGGGACAGGACATCTCTGGAAGTCTTGTTTGTAGTAGTGTGTGACACAGATGCACAACTCTATGCCTTGCCTGGGCTTCCCAGTCATTTAGCAGATGAAACGTGGACCACAGCTCAGCTCTTCACATCTTTAAGGCATGTACCCTTGGGGGTTTACCTTGAATGTATAATGTAGGGAAGAATTAATTGTCTACAGGAGTTACTTATTTTTTCTACTTCAATATAGAGAAACCAGACAGAATGTCCTAGAAAATGTCTTCCTTAAACTCTCTGCAACATATAAAATAAGTATGATGCTTTGTCCTACTTTCATCTCTTCCAGTTTAAGTTATTTCTACCCTCTATTACCCAGCAGTAGTCTTGTGACATTTTCCAAGCTTGAGGCATGTGACAAATATTTGCTATTGTAATAAAAAGACTAACAATGGGATCATCACAAAGCAGTGTTCCTCTCCATTTCTGACTGGTTTAGCTCCTTGTGAGGCCAAAATCATATAATTAACAAATTTTCTATCAGAACTTTTACCTAATTTGGCAACAGCTGTTAAAATGTGATTATATGCTGGGAGCTAGTTCTGTTATAAAGTGGCTCTATGATGTTTTTATAGAAAAAACATCTTACTTTTCTTGATTTCATTGTATGATGATTTATATTTAACACCTCTGTTTTCTGTTGTCAGCAAGACTGAGTACTTCCAAGTGTTCATTTTACTTATCAGAATTTTATGAACAGCACAAAAAGCTCACAACAAGCTGGTATTCATTACTAGAAGCATAGAATTTTAATATTAAATTTATAGTTTAATAACTCACCGATATTTTCACCAGGAATGTGTTCACTGTTGGATATCCAGTTAGTTTTTTAAATTTAACCCAGCCATCAGAAATTAATGCTTGCTTTTCTGAACTTAATCTGATTTATAAACTACAGAGGACACACACACACACATGTCCACACTCTATCATCTTACACAAAGTGCAAATGATATGTGACATGACATTGCACAGCCTGTTGCTTTAAATCAATATTGTCAAACCCTAAGAGTTCAAAGCAATGGCTTCCAGGAATTCCAGGAACACATACAGCATATTGTTTCCTTTTATTTCTCCTTCTGAGATCACAGTTTTGAGCCTTTCTTAGCAATGGAGAAAAATAACAAAGATGTTCTGTATCATCAAAAAAAGCAATTGACAGCAGTGTCTTCTCACTGATTTAATACACTTGACCTACATAATACAATATTCATGCTCTAAGATACAAATGTTCCTACATGCAGATATTAATATAAACATATATATGCACGACTACATTTGAACAAGTTAAGCAGCTCCACAAAATTAAATAGTCCTGTAAATAAAACCTTTTCATTGAGAGTAATCCTATATAACTGTGTTGAACCCAACACAACTCTATCAGGTGACACTAAATAAAAATTTGGCCCAATCTTCTCAGCTTGACTTCTACAATTTAGTAATTTCTCTTGTTATGTCAGCAACTAGGTTTCAACTCATGGAAATGATTACTATTTCTACCACTGTGATGAAAACATTCGGGTTGAGTACCATTTAATTCTTGTAAACCTGAGGTGACAAGAAGAAATAACTACTTGTATTTCTCTTTCATTGAATTTTCTTAGTAATGAATTAGGATGGACTGAATCAGTGTACAGGTTATGGAAGTGAACAGCATCAACAGAATAGTCAGTGTAGGAACAGCCGGGTTTTTAAGCATACTTGTTAAACTGCTGAGTAGATTGGTGTAACTCTATAAAAGGTAAAAACAAGTTTTCCTTTCAAAACATAATTTGTTGAAGGAAAAAGATATATGACTTGAAAGAAGCATTATTTTTAATTTAGATTTTAAAATATAATTTAATAACAAAATATATTTTTTGGGGAAAAAAAAGTTAACATAAAAAAAGAGCCCCAAACGCACCTTTGTTTTCCATTCATTCTCATTTTTTTTGAGGCTGAGACCAATTCTCTTCTTTTTGTCTTTTACAATATTTTATTGCAAGACTTTATCCTATTCATCTCCTGATGCCTTTAAAATTGTGGCTTTTTTTTTTCTACAGACTCTAAGCATAAAGAATTCAAGAGACATCTCATTTAACATATGACGAGACAGTCTTTATCAAATCCATGCAGGTTTCCCTAAAGTAAACCTAGTTGTTTATCTGAGTTGAAATTTATTGATGTTTTTGATTTGACAAAAATTCTGAGTGGGTTTGACTCCGGGCTGAGTGAAGAACCACTTGCTCACAGAGACCTGGGCATAGGCCAATTTCATTTGAAGATCAGTTTGATTTAATTTGCATAATTAAGATCCATACCATTTGGCCAAGTAATGGCAATAAAGTCTCTGAGCTATGAAGACAAGACGCAGTAATCACTATCTTTAATGAAGAAGTCTTTAAACACCATGAAGATCTGAATTTAATATCCATGGATGTTCTTAGCAGACCAACACAGCCTTGTCACTGGCTGTATATATCAATGTCACTCATTGGAGCTGATAGCAGCATTTCATTGAAATTACACATAGGTATAAATAACTATTGAAGAAGAATCTGGGATGTTGAGTTTCAAGCTGCGTTTGTCTTCCTCTCCTCAAGATGAAATCCTCAAACATATGTTTCCCTAATAGGATCGTATTTTTTCAGAACTTTAGACTCCAACATGTTTCCACCAGTTCCAATCAATCTGTTTTAGACTTTTTTCATTTTTCTGGAAAGCATCCAATATATGACATGATTTCTTTTTGCTCTACATCAGTTATTCTTATGCTAAGTGGAGATATAAAAAGCACAGAGATTTTCCCAATACCACTTATTCATTTGCACAGTATTTTACCCTTCCTGCTGTGTTCAGAATCACTTGTTTTCAGTTACATAGTTAGTTAAATAGGTTTCCTTTAATCTTAAACTATTTCAAATGTAAATCTTGAAGGGCATGATATTACACCCATTGAAGTCTTTCCAATGTGTAAAGATGGCCAAACTACAAAGAAACATCACCAAGAGAACTCTGTTTCAGTGGGGGAGATGAAGGCATTAACTAAAGGCTGGATATTTCATAAGTGACTGTGTTCAAATGTAGATGGCAATGTTGTACTTTTTCTGCCACTGGTGGATCTCAGAAGGTCAATCTCTATGAGACCAGAAACTTAACTTTACAGTCATGTCCTTCTTTGTGAGAATAACTAACAATGAAATTATTTTCAAAGTTCTCAGGAGGTCATAAGCAATACAATATAGAACTTTTGTCTCTACATTTCTCACAAAGATTTCTGTGAAGATTCCCCATTACCTCAGAAGTGGTATAATGGGATTCTGCAGCTTTCATCTTGCACACATTGATAAGCTTTAAGCAACCTGGTCTAGTAGATGTCCCTGCCCAAGGCAGGAGGCTTGGAACTAGATGGTCTTGGTCTCTTCTAACCCAGTTTTAAGATAATGTATATCATGAAACATGGCATGAACAGGCACTGCTTCTCACAGCTTAAAAAATGTAGTTTTCAATGTTCCTTTCAGTAATTAATGCCACTCATGAGAGTTCCATGGTAATATTACTGTTTCAGGCATTTAAATTGGTCTTAGTTTTTAATCCCATGGAAAATTTTCACATATTTTCCAAGCTAAAATAATTAAAGCCTAAGAGAAACACTTGAATGTATTATGTAACTGATAATCTGTAGATGTGTTTAACAAGAATTATAAGCAACTGGAGTTATTCATATCCCTTTACTCTTGCTCTTTATCTAGCTTAACTCCAGAGTGAAAAGCAAGATTTTGAACTGCTGATTCACAGTCGATGGATTTGCTTTCCACATTTTGCTGTTATGGTAGATTTGGAAATGGAAACCTTGCAAGCGAAATAATTTCATATTGCGGTTGGTATTCTCATATTGCTTTTTCCCACAGCTTTGATGGTGTTGTTTTCAGTTAATGGCATGCAATAAATATTTTGTGAAATATAGAACATTTCTGTGGTTTTATTAAGGTATATTTAAAAGTATATACATCCCTATAGCATTTCCTGAAGGATTTAACCTTGATTGTCTTTAATGAATGACTAATGCTTATCAGAAACCTGAAATATGTTATTGTGAATTTTCCAGTGGTTATAAAACACCTTTTTTTTTTTTTTTTCCAGACATTTGCTTTAAAGCACTATTGCAAAAAAGCCTCCATGTCCTGGGCCCTGTATTTGGTCACAGAAAACTGGAAGCCAGGAAGTTAATCTAGTAACCAATTTTAAACCTCAAAACTGGTATTTAAAAAAGAAAAGTCCTGAACAAAGTTGAAAGTATTAATTTCCACTTAACCAAATAAATCTAAAAGAATAGTGATTCAAAATAAACAGAAAAAAACCCCACATGAATTCTTGATTTTGGCATAGAAAATTAATTCCTCTAATCTAGAATATAGAGATGAGTCTGAATTGTAAAGTCATGTTAGGCCAGAAGGAACATCCAGAGTTATTCCCTACTTAGAGGTCATGTTTCATTATTAATTTCACTTCTGTGTTTAATGTCTCTCATAAATAATGAGAAGTATAAACCCTGCTTATACAAGTTTTAGTACAAGAGGAAGTAAAAAGGAACCTCAGTACCTGTAATTTACACCAAATTAAATCATCCTCTTTTCTTGGGCCATGCACTCATTTTATGTAAAGATGGTCTACAGTTCAGACATCTTTAGTATTATACAAGATTTGTGGTCCTTGATGTTCTACACATAGAAGCCTCCAACAACTCCAGCTTTGAAACTTTTATAAAAAACAAATAGAACTGTGATACAAAATTAATTAATTGGGAAAAAAATCCTAGAAGTATATCATGACAACAAACTTGCAAAATAAAAATGCATTTATAAGTAAAGTTTTGGACTAAACTGCAGCACTATGGCATTTCAAAACCTGATGAGAAAAGCATGTTGCACATATTTAGAGTGTAAACTTCCAGTTAAGAAATATAATTCACATCCAGGTGATCCTATTGATGAAAAAATACTAACTAATGCTAGTATTCAGCAGAAGTCCAGGTTGTGATGTTGTCCTCTGCTACAGGTGTTCCCATATGAAATTGTTATTGCAATGTGCATAAAGGCTTTTTTATTTCAGACCATCTCTAGGTGAAACTTGTCTCTTCTTTCATATTTCCCTTTATTTTCTACAGAAATAAATCTACAGTCAGTGTCAAAAAAACTGTAATCTCAGTGATTGCTTGTTCATATTCTACGCTATTTCATATTCTTCTGCTAACTGATAAAGCAACAACCAATAAAAAGATTATTCAGACCACAAAGCTGTTATGGCTAGCTATTGGAAAGACATCTCTTTCTTAGTCTTTTCATAGTGCCATAAGAATGGAAACAAACACACCATAGGCAACATTATGACGATTTTATTTACAATTTTCCTTTAAAAATTGTATCATGAACTGATCTGTACTTTTTAAACAAGACATATAATCTTACTGGTATATGCTTCAGGGTTCTTGGGTTCATGGATCTATGGGGAAAAGGCAAATTCTGTGCAAATTAAAGGAAGTTTAAAAAGGGATTTGGGAAAGACCTGGTGCAAAGAGGTAAAATGTCAGCTAAATCAGTGCAGATAACTTACAGCAGTAGACGATCTGGTCAGAATTTTTTCCTACAAGAATTCCAGTAACTTTTTAAATATCAAATTACTCTGTTCTCCTGGAATTGTATGGAAAACATTGTGTCATTTAGAGAAATTTCTTGGAGAGGTTTTCAGTATTTTCTGGTTTTGGATAGGCTGTGAGGCTCATAAAAACCTCCCTCTGAGCCAAAAGTAGTAAATTTAGAAATATAAACACATAACTGATCTTCATTTTCTTCATCCTCAATGAAAAAGTTTCAGCTCAGTTGCCTCTGAGTTCTGATTCATTTCTTTATACTGAAAATGTCATCTGTCCATCTGTCCTATGTGTATTCTTGAAATATATATTGTATGCTATATATTTGAAGAAAAACTTGAAGAAGCTCAGATTGAGTAAATAATTAAATCACTTAAAAACTGGCCCGTGATCACAAGAGTTAAGGTTTCTCATTAACTTGAACCTCAGTTTAAAGAACTTGCACTGAAGTTGTAAGCCCACTAAACCCTGTGGGATTGTTGTCATTGATTTCCACATCTTTGGGATTGCAAACTCCCTTTGAATACATCTTGTAAAATCTTCCAACAGAAACTATTTCTATTAGTTTGATTCTCCCTTCTTTATCATTATATGGTCATTATTATCTTTTGCTTGGGCTTCAGACTGTCTTTGGAATAAATGTTCAGAATTACCTTCTATTGCTCCTTACAAGTGATATGACAATAATTCTTTTACTCAATAGCTGCTTTCCATGATTAAATTAATTGTGTTGCAAAAGAACAACTGGAAATAAACCCCAGTGTCTGTGGCCAGACTGAGGAGTGAGATGTGTGTCCAAATGTATTTCCAGGAACATACTGCAGAGCCTATCAGGCTTTAAAACTTGATTCCCCATCAGCTGCTCTCTGCAATTGCTTGCTTATTTTCTAACTTAAACAGAATACAGAAAAGCTCAAAGCTGAGGTTACAATGTGTGTATTTTAACTCTTTCTCTCCTTGTATTTCACATTATTTTTAAAAGTCATTCCTTAACATCTATAAGATGGGATCTTTGCCCTGAATTTCTACAATTGGGAATTCCCTGAAGAGCTCTAAATTCAGCAATGCCTCCACTCATGAAAAGGTTACAACAATATCGTAACATCAGGGCCCTGTAGTCTGTTAGGACTTTTCCATTCTGTTCCTGATTGTATCTCTGTGTTGATATAGCAACTTACTCTTCACTACAGATGGCAGGGAGAAAACTCTCCAGTGGAGCACTTTTTGCCAAGAAATACTGTTCGATCAAAGTAAGAATGTTCTATTAAAATATGTCAATCCTGAATTTATAGTGAAAAACAGAGGGAAGGATGCACTAAGTAAGAGGCAGGCCTGGAAGATACTCCTACTTGTCTTAATGCTTGATAGTTGTTGTTTTTGTTTTTTGTTGGTTGTTTTTTTTTTTGAGCCAGTGACAAGATACTCGTGGCTGTTAAACGAGTATCAGCACCAGGAAACCACATGTGTTCTACTCCTCCTATCCAAGGGATCTAGCCACTAAGTGGTAGAAAAGGCTCATGATCCCCCCTGGACACAGGATCCTTGTCTATGGCAGCTGCTGCAGTTCTGACTGCAGCAAAAGGGTAGAGAGGACATGGGCTCTGCTGGCTTGGGCACTAATTTGAGAAAAAGTAACTAGGTTTGGGTAACTTTGAAGACAATTTGTGTACTCTGAATATTGCTTTTAAGCAATTTCAATAAATCTTTCTTATAAACAACAAGAGTTTTCAGATATTTCATTTAGCCATGCACAAAACTGAGGAAAACCCTTCCTCTAGAATAAAATGTTACATAATAGTAAAACATTTTGTAAAGTGGCCAAAAAAAAAAATTGAAAAGGTACTTCTTGCTCTCTAGCAATAGATTGTGCTGGAGTTGCAATTACATACAGACTTTCACAGATCCAAATAAGAAATCAGCACTCATCGTTCTTTTTCTAGATTTCCTTTTTATACATTAGTTAAAAATTATGGATCACCAACCCTTCTGCTAAATATTGTTTGTTCTGGGTCAATATTTTTAAAAATAATGTAATTTTATCTTTCATCTAGTGTGTCAAATACATATATAAAAATGTTTCACACTGTAATCCATGACTCTCATTCATTTTTGGATAAAAAGAATTGTTTATGCACTATTTTTTATGGTGCAATTAGAACATTGTTACATTGTTAGGACAAAGAGCCTGATTAAAACAAACATATGGGACGCTCAGAGCAGATAATTACCCAGAGATCACTAAATAGGAAAGTTATGCACCTCCACTTCAAAATTACTCACAACATGTGTTTAAAAGAAATTTGAAAAACATGTTTGTACCCTTGATTATTAATTGACTGAATGTCCTGGGATAATATTGATGTCCTGTACGTTTTTGGCATGTAGGAATCTCATTTGTAGTGACTTGAAATAGAATCAAGCATGTCAAAGGGAACTAGAGTGTCTGTATCATATTTCCCAAAGCTTAAGAGAGTAGACAACATTCTTTTTTCAAGCTTAATTAATATAATATTCTACTAAATGCCTCTTGGCAATAATGAAAACATCTTCCCAAATACATGCATTTTTATAAGAGTCTGAGCAAGAGCAGATACTGGAAAATATTTTTAATGTATAGCAGAAAAAATTTTGGATGTGTAAACTCGAAAGAAAAATGGTGCATAGAAAGTGGGTTCTGCTTTAAAGTGCTCCAAGTTTTTGTTGGTTTTTTAAAGGGAGGAAAAAAAGGAGGTGGGACACATAGTTCATCCCAAAACAAAAAACAAGCAAATAAAAAAAAAAAAAAAGCAAAAAGCTAATGTCATCCAAGATTATAAAATTTTATGGATTATCTCACTCTCTCAAGGTTTGGCAAAAGAGGAGGTATCAACTCTTGCCTTCACAGCCATTTTTTCCTGGACATAGCTTGCAGCTATTGACCAGTTCAACAATACATATTGGACTATGATAGGTCGTTTTTTTATCAAGGACAGAGATATGAAGAAGGATCAGAGCCATCTGGTTTTATGGTCTTGATTTCTGTCTATTTTTAAATTAGAGACACAGTGAATATCATACATTTTTAATAATCAAATTTTTTGATTAATATTTTTCATCTTTTCTGCGGCTACAGAATATAATAAATGTCCAGGCCGCGTGTCAAAACGTTCTTTCAAAAGCTGCCATTGGTTCCTATAGCATCTGTATTTAAAGCTGGAATTTTGAAAACACCTGGAAAAATAAAACATGAAATTATAAAAATAAAGGTTTAAAATGAAATAGAGACTGACCTAAACTACAGTGAACTATTTTTCCTTCCCCTGCAAAAATGTAAATGTGATTGGGTTTTGAGTCTCCCAAAGCTCATACAATCCCTCTTTACTGTTAAATTCTTTCATGCCTCAAAACTGCTCTAATATCAGTTGAACCTGTTTGAATTCCACACCCAACAGAGCCTTTGGCAGTTGCTTAATGTTTCACTTATGTAAGTGACTATGCCTAATAATTAGTCTGTTATTTTACTTCTACATCTTAAAAAAGTCTGCACTATGTCAAACAGCAGTAAATCAATTTCTCATCTTTCTGTGGCTTTTCCTTTGTGTACTCAGTTTTGCCTCAAACTCCATCTCTATGAGCAAGACAAAAAATGAATTTCCAGCCCTTGGTGGTGATGTTAGTATACACTCAGCAGAATTCAAGCAAGGTAAGAGTAGGTGTCCATGGGGTAGCTGACACATGCATTATACTTTTTCTCCTAAATTTGGGTTGTGATTCAATTTCTGAATGCAAGCGATATGAATACACTGCTAGAACTGAGTAGTGCTGCCCACTCAGGGAATACTTAAATGAGTGAAGTTAAGTTTTAGAATAATAGTTTGGGGGATTAAAATACTTTTTTTGAGCATTTCACTCTATCAGTCCTGGAATACATAATGTCTTCCATCAAATTTCATACAAGTTTTTTCCTGTTGTTTTTGTTTGTTTGTTTGGGGTTTTTTGTTTGGTTGGTTTTTTAAAAAAATTACAATTGCATATGTAATTATTTTCTCAATTCCTCTGTGCTAAATAATTTTTCAAATGCTATTTTAAATTCCATAGTAGTTCAGAAGAAAAGTGCATCACACAATTCCTCCAACATTGATAAAAATTAAAACAAAAAAAAAATGTAGAAGTTGCATCCAGTCTCAGTTTCTTGCTCTAACAGTCCAACATGCTTAAATCTATGCAGTCAAAGTCATCTGCTCATACTGACCATAACTTATTTCAGGGAATTATTCACATGTACACAATCTAGGGAAGTGTAAATTACCCCAAAATCCAGATCTGTTGTGCTGCATGGGTGAAGTGTAATATGGTAGACTTGTACAAATCTTGTCACTGTAAGAATTTGAAATGCTACAACACTTCTAATTTCCAGGTACAGTTCTTGAACAAGGAGCATAGGACGACTCTGACAAGGTAAAACAAAGTGGATAGAGAGAAAGCAGATTTGCTGAGAATAAAGCTGCAAAACATATTTGTCTAGGACCTATATTTGCATGCACTTACATCAACAATCATATTTATGTACATATAAACGTGTATGTATGTATTGACACATGTACATTGATATGTTAGGCATTCAATGCTTAAAATATGATTTATAAATATATAAACATATAAAGGTATTTCCTGCAACATTCAGCCACTGACAATAAGTAATGAAAACATAAAGCTTGACCTTTTTTTTTTTTCTGCTTATGTCTTTACATTTTCCTACCACTTTTTTCCCTTTCTCTTTTTATTTTTTTAAAGCCCTTTTATTCAAACATAAGCTGTCTGCTAATATCTAAACAGGATAGAGGCATTTACAAGTAAGATGACCAATGGGCCAAATCAAACATTTATTTTACCGGGGAGAGGAATATGTTAGAAGAGGAATCTGTTTTTACATTTAGAATATATTCAAAATGTTTGAAGGGAAGCAGAGCAATCTCCTGCAGTTTTCTTTCAACAGAACATACTGTGTCACCAGTAAGGCTGTGTCCAAAAGCAATACTTTTACCTGTCTCTTCTTCCAATTTTCTGCCTCAATTTTTCTCTTCCTTGAAATGGTACATGGAGAAACTGGAATAGTTATAAATCAATGAGTTTGCAGCAAACATTCAGATCAGCTGTGTGGTGTGTCTTCCTTTGAGAGCACACAGCACACTGAGCACCTCTGAAAACCATCTTGCTTCCTCTAGTGCATCACTAGAGGTCAAATTCCTTGGAAAATCAGTCTGCCATCATAAGGATGCTTAGGAGGATTTAACCCCAAGTGTATGGAATTATAATAAAAAACTTTGCAAAGCAGCAATCACCAGCAAAGCTTGTCCATTCATTTGTTCTCTCAGGAAAACTGTCAAACACTTTTCATCTTTATGCGAACATTTTTACACTTTGTCCTTAAATATGTTCTTTCTAAAATTGCAAAAATTATCCCAAACCAAACCAAAACCAAAATCTCATAAAAAACCTCAACATTTTTATATTATTAATATTATTTTGAAAGGAGCAGTTATTTTAGAATATCCTTTCTACTAGCATCATTCTTTAAGAAGCATTGCGAAATAATCTCTATTTTTTTTAGATTTTGTCTATGAGGAACAGGCATTTCTAGATGTAATCTGAGTGGCACACATTCATCTGTGCTCAGGTATATCCATACCTGCATAAGTGAGTGAGGCCTTGTATGATAAAACACTATATTTCTTTATGTATGTTGGAGGAGGGTCCTTTACTTCTGTCTCATGACATATCTACCACAGGGTAAAATAATGACATTTTTGAAAAATACTTCTATAGAGAAACATGTTTTAAGTCTTGGCATATTTACAATAAACAAATTTTACATTATTACTTTGCTGCTAGGTAGGTTGGCTTCCACTTGCCTTTTAATTCTGTTTCTGGACAATTCAATTATGACAGAGACAATGACTCCAACTGATGGGCAGGAAGGTGTGGTGAACAAACTCTGTGTCGAAGTTTAATAAAAATCATTACTGAGGACAAATTAGTTTAGAATTCAGGATTGCTCACTTATGAGCTTGTATCTTCTGATAGCACACATCACATGTTTGTCATAATGATGCATTATCAATAATTATTCATTGTATTTATGATTTAGTAAGCTGTATTATCTCTATTTGTTACTTCATCTCCTTCCCAAGCATTTAGCTGCCCTAGTTTGACATCATAGCCAACATCTCCAAGACTTATTTTTATCTCTTTAACCTACATAGCTTTTAAAAGAATATGCCTTTTAAAGCCAGAAAGGTGATAAAACTCTAAAGAGTATGCTAGTGTAGCTCTTGAGGACTGACCTACACCAATTTCTTTGCTTCCATGAATCTCTCTCAACACAGAGCAAGATTCCAGGAAACCCTTTTCTAGGCATCCATGTTCCTGAAAAGAGCTTTTCCTTTAAAAGCTTGGATTCTTCTTGGGTCTTGCTTGGCTGTTGTTTTTCTGCTTTTCAATTTTTGGAAAAGTTATTTGTCCTTCCTTGGTAGTTTCTTATTGTATGACTGAATTTTATGTTTTATTAATTTAAATATTTGCTTTGCTTTAATAGAAGTTTGGTTGTTTGTTTGTGGTTTTTGCAATAAATGGAAATATAGAAAATTCAACTGATTATAGTCATATTTTCCCTTTTTTAATATTTTTTAAGCTTTCATGGAGTTTTTCATTGAAGTTTACGAATGTCCGTAAGTGAAATCATACAACCAGAACACCATAAAATGGATTATTATACTTTCATCCAGGTAGCTTGAAGGTTTGCAGCCTTGTTTCAACAAGTTCACTGATGTGAGGCAGGAATCATCTTGGCCAGAAAAAATCCCAAGTCTTTACAGCTGCTACAGCAAACATTGCTAGAAATTCTGTGGTTGGCAATTTTCTTCCTTGGTTATTTCATATGAAAAACACGAGACAACCTAGTGGTGGGTCCAGCTCTTGAGCACACTGGAGCATGAGAGGACTGAAAATCTAGACCATTATTCTTTCTGGAAGAAGGACTAGTACACATGTTACATCATAATACTTCCTTTTGAACTGAGCATCCTGACCCAGTCAATTAATTTTTAGCTTCAATTTCTGTGTTCTAAAGACAGATTAATTGCAATAATCTACATAAAATGCGCACATGAATTAATGTTTAAAATTACAATTTCTTTTTCCTCAAAATTACGAGGAACTAAAGAGTAGGAATCTTTCATATACTCAAATGTTACTTTGGAAAAATATCCAGCAACTTTTTTTTGGATGCAAGTGCAATGCATAAATACCTCAAGCACTGACATGAATGGTCCTCTCAATGATTAAATGTTAGCAATGTGTTGAGTCTGTATCAATTTCAAAAAGTGTGTCTCAAGTTATGATTTGCTGACACTTGCATACACTATTGACTAGCTCATGTCTTGCATGCTCAGCAAAAATGATTTTCAGTTTGTCAGCTCCTCAGAAGATTGCTTGACACGGGCTTGTGTATTTCTGAAGTAAAAGACACATCAGCTTTTTTATAATCTTTGCATTAGTAGCCCACAAAGTCCTACATTTTGCCCTTTAATGTTAATTTCACAGCTGTATTTGGTGGGTGTACTTGTGCCATCCAGTTTTGTATTTTATTATACTTTCCACATCTTTAAATTTTCTCTTTTTTTGATAAATACATTTTATAAATTAAATCAACATGGCCTGACCCAACACATATTAAAATGCCATTTGAATCAGTTCCAAATTCAGGTGCTTATAAAAACAAATTTGAGGAGCAACTGCAATTCCAATCCCTCCTATGTTATGTGAGCAATTTAAAATTATGGAAATACTTCCAATTTTATAGGCAATTTGAAATGGAAAACAACCAGAGTTCTGGGCATGTGCTCTGTATATAGCGATTTTGCAAACAGAAATGCTTTTAAAGTTAATTTCCATGTGCACCCAGTTACCTGTTTCTGTATATATTCCAAATGAAAATTGCACATTTATATTTTAAAATTCAAAATGCTGCCTTTATTGGACTTCTAGCCAATAAAAGAACATCTGTACTCTAACTGCAATCTGTCTGTTCAATTTGTACTAAATTCATGGATCATATAATGGATCTGTATATTTACTGTTCTTTCCATATAATAGAACACATTTTCAGGGGAGAAGAAGAGAGAAGGCTAAGTACTCATGGGCTCCTTGGGCAGTAAAATATTATAATAAAGTATGTAATCTTCTACCTATGCTTATATATTGCTATAAGGTAAGCACACAAAATCCTGGCATGTAGGCAGCTGTGTCTGTATGTGTCATACTAAGGTTTTCTTTGTTCCTTGCACACATGCATGTAATCTTGCTTGGTTGTGTCTTTTTCCTGCCATAGTGAATCTTTTATTTACAGTAGATGGAAGTAGCAGAAGAATTAGGTTCAACTGTGAGTATCAGTGGTAGAATTTCAGTTTAAAAACATTGCTGTTTATTCCTTCATTAAATGAACAAGTGTTTCCTAGTTTATACCTTAAGCACCTCTACAAAATATGAAAAGTTGTATACTCAAAACTTAGGAATTGTTTCCTTTATAGTAAGAATAAATCTTCAGCAAACTAAAATTAGTATGGTTTATACAGATCTGCTGTAATGATACCACTCACTGAAGATAAATGTTGCAGTTAATAAGTGGAACAAAGGCATATTAGATTGTCACTGGACTTACCAGTGGAGGCTTACCCTCATATTTTCAGAAATGTCTAATCAATAGCAGACAATTGCATCTTAAAAAAAAACCAAAAAAAACAAAAAGAAAAAACAAAAAGAAAAAGAATCTAGTCCCTTCCCTGAGAAAGTTGTGGGGTTATACTGCTTGTGAAAAGACATTAAAAAAAAAAAAAACTGCAAAAAGCTTGTGGTTTTTCTTTTCAGGCTTGTCCTTTTGTTTTGGTGCAGACAAGAGCTCCAAGAGATCCATAGGTGGATCCCATGTGTAAGGTCTCACGGAGGATATCAGCACTTACCAGCAGCTGGAGTTGCTGGAAAGTGAAGATCCAGAGTAGCCATGACAGTGGAGGACTATAAATTAACTTCCACATGACCAGGCAGAAATCTGGAAAGGGAAAGGCTTATGATAACACTAAAAGAATAGCACAGGGAATAGTAGTTCACATTTTTCAGGAACTAAGGTATCTGTTAGAAGATAAAGCATTACATACAGGTTTTGTGTAAACCAAAATGGAACTAAGGGTCTAAGGAGAAAAATTTAAACTGAACACTACAGAAAGACTAAAGTTGCAGAGAGGCACAGCATGCAGGATTATACATTCTTTAATGGCAAAGAGTAGAAGGTTTCCTGGGCAAAAGAAAGTCTGTAAAATTTCCTTGAAGAAAAATGTGTTCAAAAGACAGCTAAGAAATTCACAAATAGAAAATGATCAAGGACTAATAATTTTGAAGGCATTTTCTCCTGAACAAGAATTTTGTAAGCAACAAAAACTGGAGGTTAAACTGTTGTTTTAAAGGAATGCTTTTTAGAGGCAGCCCTCCATTTTCATTCTGTCTCCAAATTCTTCCCTAGACATCCATCAGTGACTGCTGAGACAATATATAACTAGAAAGACTATTGCCAAAAGCTACAGCTGTAGCAAATGCAAAATACCAGAAAGTTCAATACCAAACAAGCATACTTCAAACCATAATGTAAATAGTTGTTAATGTATATAAATCTGTGGTCCTGTTGGTCAGAAAACTTCCTCTAAATCAAAATGGTTTTGACCTATTCATGCCTACTGTTGAAATGTCTCATTTGATGCCTGTCCTTCCACAAAGATTTGGTAGAGAGGTGGACAGAGAATCCTGCCACTTTCCTGTCACAGCAAGCAGATCACATTGGGCAGCCACTTGAGTGTAGCTGGGGTTTTTTGCATTTTCAGTGAGTGAAACATTAATAAGGCACTCTTTTGTATATTATATGACTCATGTTATATATTATTATAACATAATGTTAGCTCACACACAAATAACAGATTGAGATGGAGCCCTGCTCCTTAGTTGTCAGAGATACATAAAAGCCTAAATTTAGTATATGCAGTCTTAATTTCTGTTACCATGCACCACTCCCAGCACTTTTTCTATGTATGGGGCTCAGCTTCTTTCCATCCAGCTCAGAACTCTGAAATGTGACAGGTTCAGAGGTTTGTATTCTTCTGTAAATAGTTCTTGAATTATAAATTAATGGACACAAGCTTAAATAGAAAGAATTTTATTTTTTTGTTCATGGCATGACATTTTATATTTATTTGTCAACTTCATTGCATGTTCCATCATAACCTCAAAGTAGCTACTTGAGTGCTGTATCCAGTTCTGGGCCCCTCAATTTAGGAAGGACATTGAGGTTCTGGAGTGGGTCCAGAGCAGAGCAATGAAGCTGGTGAATAATCTGGAGCACAAGCCCTATGAGAAGCAGCTGAGGGAATTGGGGTTGTTTATCCCAGAGAAGAGAAGGCTGATGGGGGACCTTCTCATTCTTTGCAGCTCCCTGAAATTTGGAGTCAGGTGGGAGTCAGTCTCTTCTCCCAGGAATCCAGTGAAAGGATAAGAGGGTATAGACCCAAGTTTCACCAGGGGAGATTTAGGTCAGACATTAGAAAGAAATTCTTCCCAGAAAGGGTGATGAGACATTGGAATGGGCTGCCCAGGGAGGTGATGGAGTCACAGTCCTTGGAGGTCTTTAAGAAAAGACTGGATGTGGCACTCAGTGTCATGATCTTGTTGAAATTGTGATTAGTGTTGGGTAATAGATTGGACTTGATGGTCTTGGAGGTTTTTCCTAACCTGTTTCCATGATTTGGTGATTCTGTGTTTTGTGCATTAAGACAGTCCTATTAGTATGATTTTACCAATATATCTCACTATCCCTTGAATACCTGCCCAGGTCTCCAGGAATCCAGTGCATTTGCAGTTCATCCTGCGAAGGAGTTAATCAAGAGTTCTGTATGTGAAGTGAAAAGAAGTGACAAGAAAACCTGACTCACAAAACAGATAGTAAAATTAAAGACAGATGCATAATGTAACTGTTTTGGCCCTGTCTCGGTGCAATGAAGCTGATGAAGCTGCCACTGTTTCTGTGCTGATTCTAGAGAAAGACCAGATGATGAATTAAGGCAAAAGTACTAACATTTGAACAGCTAAAATTAGAGTGAGTTAAATGCCACCTACGTGCTTACAAAGGAAATGTGAGACAAGCTTATGAATTGTTAAAACCTCAGTCAGTCTAGAGATGGTAAGGTCTTGATGAAAGAAGGGAAAAGCAAGAAGGAACACTTCAGCGATTTATTCAACCACCCTGTCCCAGACAGCCCTGCTGTGCATGATCAGGATGATTCATTTAGTCAGTCCCAATGCCAAGGAAAACAGCTCTATGCAATCTGAAATGAGAATGGGCCGTCATGAAGTTGAGGAACAGCACATTTCTCTGGGGTGGATAATATCCATGCAAAACTACAGAGGCAGAGAGGAGACTTTAAGACATTTAGTAGATTACTCATCATTGTTTCTTTCAGAAATAAGTTGGATGTCTGCCTTTCAAGTGGTGAAGCAAGAACAATCATGTAGTGTGGATATTTGAAAAAAATATCCCAATAACTTGGATATATAGCACCACTAGATTTTGCTGAGATCTGAGAGCAGACTATTTATTTAATCAACAGCAGAGCAAAACAAGTCTAGCAAATAAGGTAGCAAAAGAGCATTCCTGGCATGATGGCCAAGACTTGTCTGTCATGGAGGGAAGAAATTTGATTGCACAGCTTATGAGAGAATATGCTGGGCAGTGACTGCATGAGATGCAAAAAGATAAATAGGAGATTGGTGAGGAAGGTTAGAAAAGCACTCATCTGCCAGTGGATATTTCTATCAATGTGCTTGCATTGTATCACTATACCAATTTTGTTGTTTTGTCAATATATCAAGACACATATGAATACCAGGAGGGAAATACACATATCTATATATATATGTATACATGTATCAGGAGTAGAAGAGAATCCCATCTCAGTTCAAATCAGCTTGATTTTCTTAGTGTATTATCTCTCTGCATAAATATACAGGTGGAAATGAAAATTTGTTGACAGAAAAGGCTTGCCAGGGGAAGCAGTTATGGCACCAAGCCTTCCAGAGTTCAAGAAGCATTTGCACATTGCTCTCAGGTGCATGGTGAAATTCTTTGGTTTGTCCTGTGCGGGGCCAGGAGCTGGACTCGAGGATCCTTGTGGGTCTGTTCCAACTTAGCATACTTTATGGTTCTGTGATCCTATGATCCTGTGAATAGCAAGTGTATTGAGCACATGCCTCTCCAACGGATTTACAGCTAGGTCCATGCTTACGTACAAAATAAACACGTACTTGTGTGAGACCCTGAATTTTATTGTAGAAACTGC
The DNA here is from genome assembly GCA_013399895.1 of Serilophus lunatus. Lineage (NCBI taxonomy): Eukaryota > Metazoa > Chordata > Aves > Passeriformes > Eurylaimidae > Serilophus > Serilophus lunatus. The sequence continues at coordinate 1,423,196 of VXBA01003534.1, forward strand.
TACAATAAGATTAACTCAATTAATGGCTACACAGACTGCTACAATCTATGCTAAAACACATGTCCAGGTGACACACACCTGCAAATCTCTTTGCATTTTATTCGATATATTTATTATGTCTTTATCCTATTTATTTTGATTGGGTGGCATTTGCACAGAGCCCCTGGTATTTTAGAAACAGAAGTAATATATATATAAATGTTTCATTATTATTACTATTGCTAGCATCTGTAGGTTCAGGAAGTGGTTTGGAGATATTTCCCAGATGTTAAGCAGAGTTTATATCAGTGAGCAATGAGCAGAAGAAATGGGATGGAACAAAAGGAATATAAAAAAGCAACTGCAGAGTGAAGGGAAAAATTTCAGAATCATCCAAGGAATAGATTTGACACCTTCTGAATCTGCAACAGACCTCTTTAGCATGGGGGAGAGCAGCTTATTGAAGGACGATGTGATTTATCTTCTGATTACTATCTTAAATTTTTACTGTCACTGGCCAATCTATGTCCCATTAACATTATTAGGGACAAGGAGGAAATAAGGTCACATGTCAGATATAGAGGCAGTTCCTAAAGCTTCCACATATGATTTCTGCCCTGCTGAAATATTATTTCCACTCAACACATTTTTTTCACTTGGTGTCTACATTTGACAGGTCTTTTTCTAACAATGAGATCAGAAACTGATTTTACTTGAAAGAATGATTGTCACTTAATAATACAGACAGAAACTTTCACATAAAGCTCACTTTATGGGATGACAGCACTGTGAAATGAGAAAAAGGAGAGGAATATTTGGAGATATGGCTACAAAGCTATCTTCCAATGAGTTTTTGGAGCCTGCTCTGGAGTTACTGTCAGCACCCTTTGGAGACTGAACCTGGATATTCTGTATTCACTTCAACCTAATCATAAATTCAGGCTCTTTTCTTGAACCTGGAAGAACAGTTCAGCAGTATTCTACATTTAGTCTTTTTTTGTCCCACAGTTCAGCAGTATTCTACATTTAGTCTTTTTTTTCTCCCATTGATAATTTTTTCTTAGTCAGCTAGTTTCCCTCTATCTGCTGCTTTCTGAAATTTTCTAATGACTGTGCTAACAAATTCTGGGCATGGGCCAGGAAGAGATTCATGAATGTATCTTATTTACATATGTCATTAATTTGAACAGGATATCTCATATGCTTATATTTAGATCCTTGGTGACAGCCACTAGGTGTTTCCTTACTGAAGCTTTCTTTGAGCCTTCTTCTGGTAAGGTGGTATTTGCATCATGTTCTTTTGACCAAATCACACAGTAATGTTTTTGTTAGTTCTGATTTCAAGACCTATTCCTGTATTTATGAAAACCATTCCTTTTAAAATGAATTTTCCTCTGAGGTTAAACAAATCTCTATTAACATCCTGTGATTTAGTTTTTATGGAAAGTCACTTAAAAACTCCCCAAAACTCTGTCAAAAAAGTAGCTACAAAAATACAATTAACTGCTTCCTTCTTACACCCTTCTCTTCTTACCAGAAATTCTGTAAAAAAATTAAATACATTCTGACAAAAAAAAAAAAATAAAAAAAAAAAAAAAAAAAAAAAAAAAAAGAAATTTGAGTGTTCTTTTTGAGAAATGAATAATGTAAGAAACAGAAAAATAAGATAATTTAGTTGGATTTCTCCATATCTTTTTAATCAGCATTTATTCATACTTGGAAAACCACTTCCCTTTTGAATGCTTTCCTAACATTAAGGCCAGAAACTTTCATCAACATTTTACAAGCATAACTGAAGCTAAACAGCATGCTTTTACTGGATGGCATCAACCCAGTTAATCCTTCAAGGAGATAAGTATTGCAGCTGAATGTATTGATGCAAAATTGTGATGAAAGGAGAAATAATTCAACATATTGCTCAGAGATATAAAAAAATGTAAGCAGGTTAATGCTCTAATTCAGAGCCGGATGTTCCCAAAGAAAGTCTGCTGTGAAAGCTGTGGTATCAGCTTGGAGAAGATTTTGTACAAAGCCATTCCCCCGCAAAACCTTGAGTTATGTGGGTTGTGATTTTTATATAAGGGCAAACATATAGGGTCAAATTAAATGTTCATCTAGTCCAGTTTCCTGTCTGTCATGCGTCAGTCAGTGGACATGTCAGGGGAGGACATGGTATGAACAGAAGAAAGTTACAGAGACACTTTGTAATTATGGCCCTCCAGCTTCCAAGGATATTTCCTAGCTCCAGGACTTTCTCTGCCAAAAATTGTAACCTTGTGGTTTTGGGAACATTACAGAAACCAGTCCAAAATTCATAATAATTGAATCAATTTTTAATTTTTTTTTAAATACATTTCGTAATCCCCCAAACTATCAGAAATATGCACAGAATTTTTTCATACTTGATCACAGAAAGCAAAGATATTTCTCTCTTGTGAGTCACGATATGTCACAGGAATGCACTCCCTTGCAAATCTTGTAATTTCAGGTTTCTAGCAGAAGCTGTAGTACTTAAAAAAAAATATATATATAAAAAAAGAAGAACGTGTTATTTAGAAGAGTGCCCACCTTACTGCAAGAAGAAATTATCAGAAATCTCACTGGAAAAATTATTGTGAGATTATCTCCTTTGTTATAACAGTCAGGTACTTTGTACTTTTCTTCAATAGTTCATATATAAAGAACAAAATTTATTCTTACTCTAACTAGAATTTAGGATTAGAATACATTAAGGTAAAAAGAAATAATAAAGGGATCAAACTTTATTCCATGGCATTTGGCTACATAGTTATTTATGTAGGATAATAAATTATATACATATATTTATTTATAGATAAACAGCACGGACATGAACCCAATATCATGAAAGAGTGTAGGTAGTACAGGTGCATATATCAGACATAGTTGTGTTTTTTCTTCATGTTGACATGCAAATTAATGTAGGACGTGGCTTTGCAAGCAGATGGGAGTCAAATTCTGTCCAGGTCCCTGACTCTTATTATCTGAAAGGCAAAGCCCCTCAGACCTCCCTCCATATGCAGAGTATAACAGTCAGCCAGAAAAACATGCATTACTAGAGGTTTTTTGGTTTCATAGCTAGGTATATTTAGTCTATAATATGTAATTAGTCTGTAAAATAGACACACAGGAAGCATCAGAGAAAATAACTTACCATGGCCATTCCTCTGGCACTGAGCGGTGCTGGTGGCAGCACAGATCACATGCACATGTGTGGAACAAGGTGTTTTGAACCTTGTCTAACCTTTGCCTAGGAAAAGGCACAGACCAAAGCCAAGCCAAAACCTGGTCTAGTGCCCTGCAGAGATAAGTGGGTACATGTCCCTGAGCCTTGATCATGCATCACTATAGTACTTAGGGGCTTTTCTGACAGGCAGTAGCAACTTAGGCTCCTGTAGGTCCTGACAATGATATTAAAAAGAGCTGTAGGTGGAGATCAGAAATAATTTAGTCATGTTCTAACCTAGCACTTCTGGAAGGCTTGGGTGTGCAAGGGCAACAAGGCCACTATTTGTATTTTCCAGTTTAAAATAGACATTTCACATCTAACCTTGGAAAATAGTGTAGATCTTGTCGTCATTTCATTTTCTTTTAGTATAGAAGTGGGTGGCTATATTTGTTGTGGAGAGCTTGTAAAAGTAAACAATGCAATTATTTTAATCTCTTAATATGTTTGGAATTATAGCTCATGGCTGTTCAAAACACTCTAGTCAGTGGGGTTTGCATAACACATATGCCATAGAGTCAGCAAATGTCTACCATATGAGCAACAAATTTAGAATGATAAAATAAATTCAAAAGAAGACCTTTCCAACCCTGGATACCCAGGAGATAAGGGAAGCAAAAGTGACAGCTGTCTTCAGCAAGAAAAAATCTATTCAAATATTGTTTTTCAAAGGATTCCTCTAAGTAAGGAAGATTTATTTTACCATGGACATGCCAGAAATGCCATTACATTTGGAAAAATATTAGAAGAGTTATCTGAGACCCAAAACTCACCATACCACGAGTCAGTTATTAAAAAACAAATAAATGGATACTTCAATCCTCAGGCACACAAAGGAAAGTAAAATAAGAAAGTTTTTGATATATTTTCTCCTTTTGTCTTATTTTCTATCTTATTCAACAAAAAAGCTTAGAGCCAGATCATGACAACCATATCTGCATTGCATAATAGGCTACTCATTTCCATATGGACTACTAGAAGTAATTCTGGATTAAAAATGCCATTCACAGGTAGTTAGGTATGGTAATTTTACTAGTTGTGACAAGAAAAAAACCAGTACTTTATAAAATAAAGCACCCTGCTGGTACTTCTTTTTAAAATGATGTGTATCTTAAGGCATACTATTTCATTTTTTTATTACATGGCATATGGCAAAAATACTGAAGTATGAGAGCCTTTTTCCTCAATGTATTAGCTCAGAGCTAGGATTGCTGCTGACTCTTTCAGTTCACTAGGGAGGATTCAGTAAAGTATTAGTTAGAAGGAAGGCATGTGTTAAGGTTAAAACAATAAATAAGACATCTACTTGTTCACAGACATAAAAGTGAAATTAATATTTTTTTATTATAGTATTTCTTCATGTGATTAAACTCATCTCCTAAAACACAGTTCATGTACGCTAAATCTTTGACCACAGGTGTGATGTTGGATCCCATCAAATGCCCATTTCTAGTCTCTGAATATATTGTCAAAAAGCTCTGATATCACTCCCTAGTCTATTCTTGCTCCCTTGATCAGCTGCTTTGCACAGATATAAGCCCTTCTGTGCTGTTTTTCGGTATCAATATATTTGTATATTAATTTCCATTGAAACTCTCTCATTCGTCTTTTCCAGAAACCAGATTTTTTATTTAATAGAGCATCAATTAAAAAAGGGGGTTTTTTTGATAGATTTCTGAGATTCACCACAAAAATATTTATCATTTATGTGTTTGAAGAAAGTTAACACAAAAGAAAAGAGGCAGTCACAAATTTTGTGTAAAAAGAAATTTCCCAGGAAATACCACAAGACTTTTCGAAAGCCACCAGGATTTTTTTTCCTATTGATCATGATTACTGTGCTTAAAAAGCACAAAGAATGAGCTGAACATCACATCAAGCACTAAGCCTCCAAAAAAAGCTAAAGAGAGATCACTGTCTATAAATTTACAACACAACACGAGAGTACAAATTCCAGAAAGGAGTTGTTGAAATATAGCATTAAACTCCTTTATAAATCATTTTTAGTAGGGCTCTTACAGGTAATTAAGCAGAGGGAAAAGCCATAGAAATTTGGATTAGATTTGGGACTATATTTTACAATCTATTGTGTAAGTCCTTAGTCTACATGAAAAATTTATTCTTGAAATTTATATTCCAACTGAGAATAATATAGACCATACATGAATAATAGCAGGAATAACTTGATGAAGAGAAACGAAGATATAATTGTTCTCCCTGAAGTTTAAGATAAAATTTGAAAGACTAAATATGAATAAAAATCTATTTTTTTAACTCTAACACAATAAGAAGCATGAATCACAAATGGCTGAAAAATGTACATTGTATAGGATATTTGTTTAAAATATTACTTGATTAAATTATGCGCACACAACCTCAGTCTCTTCAAGTAATATAGACTTAGTAAATCATTCTCAAGAAGGGAGAAGCTGAGATTTAAAGAAAGCAGGGACTAAGCTAATGAATACCTATGACTGAAAGCTTTCTCAAAATAAGTGTTTATTTCATTTAAGGTTGAACAATTAAACTGTTCGAGGTTTACAGATGTCTATTGTTTTATACTCTGCTTGCCCTCATAGGAACTGACCAAGTGTTGGAAAGTCAGTTAGTCAACTCTGTAGGGTCTTGTTTGTGAAGAGCAAGTAGAAATATAAAGAGGAAAGAGTTTTATAATTGTTTAGGAAATGTCTATTAGCTGTTCTAGGGGATTTGAGTATAACACGACAAGATCAAATTACAAAGGACATATTCATCACTATCAGATCTAGAAACTATAAACATCTGTGTTTTACTAAATAATTAAAAAGGAAAAACAGTATGAGACTGAGGGGAAAGTAATAAAACTATTCAGAGACTATGAAGGTTGTACCTGAAGATGTGTTAAGTATGTCTTGAATTTCATCGAATAAGGTTATTGTAATTTTAACTCATTCCAGCCTAATGTTTTTAAACTAAATTTAGAATATTCTTTTACATTAATGGCATTTATAGTAAGCTGGGAAAAAACCCCCATGGCATTTCCATCTGGAATATCCCATGTCAGCAAGCCGTGCTGTGCTGCTGATCCATTCACATTCTGTCTGGGATAAGGTTGGTCTATGCAGAGATGGTCTAAGCAAACACCTTTGCATATGAACGACTTCAGCAAGCAAATATTGACACCTAGCAAATACATTTTCAGCTAGAAATTGTGTAGGGCTTCAGAAATTCATCTATTAACACTAAGAAGCAGACTTCAGCCTTAATGGTTGAAATACACTTCTGTAGTGGGACCTGGTTTTGTGATGGTGTCTTTCTAAAGTTGGAGGTCATGTGGGGCCAACAAGGAGAGGAGGAGCCTGAACACAGTGGGGACTGGATGCAAGTACTGAGGCCGACTCCTAAAGAGAGATGAAGTCAACAGCAAGCCTTCCTGTGGTTTCAGTGGCCCCCAGATGTATATTTGAACTTTTGCAGGCCTAGCAGGACTAAACCAAAGCTCTTGAGTTTCATTTATGATTTGTCTGGCAAAAGCCGCTGTTAAGTCTATTCGACGACTAAAATGAGACATTGCTAAAGTCTCTTTGGAAGTAACTGGTACACTAGAAGCTGCCTTTTGAAGCCATCCACAACTGTAGTTCATAAGGATCATTTCTTAATGCTATTCACTGGGAGATGAAAAGAGGGGAAGTCTGACTGGGGTTGAATGTTGGAGAAAGCAATTTTAGTCTTAAGAAAGGAAGGAGGTAACTGTAGAAGTTCAAGAGCTTCTAAAATGTGCACATAAAGTGTACTTACATATATAGAGAGAGTACACACACACATATGTATATACATATGTTCATATACATAGCTAGATCATGTATATATATGCACATGTAAATCTACATCTACATATCTAAGATTATAAAAATATTTTCCCAAATTGTTACAAGTTTCTTTTCTCTCAAAACAAACCATTAAGCACTCTGCAAGTGTGCCAAATGCTGCTTTAAATAAAAAGAGAACCACTGACATTGTTTCCAGTCTGCCAAAATAAACCCACCCCGGCTGCTGAGATGGAGACCAATGGGACACATGTGTGTGATAACCTCATTCCAGAGCAGATCCAGCCACAATACTAAGGTGTAATTTGAATAATAAAAAAGTTTCATTAACCGTAAATCAAAACACATTTTATGCCTGGAAGGCAATTTTAAGCTTTCTCCTTCTTCCTGCTCCCTTCCTGTATTCTTCTTTACAATATAATCAATGCAGAATGAGCTTGATCCAAAACTGAGAAGCCAAGAAGCTCTGAACACCAAAGAAAATTTGAAACTGTGTATCTCCAGAGTCAGTGGATGATCACAAGTTTCTGGCAGAATTTTAATAAGCCCGGTTGAAGTGTTTTTTCACCAAAGGGTGAAACACATTCCACGTCAGTAGAATGGTTTTTGCCCTTGACTAGATTAGTAGTAGATTTCTGTGTGATCTCCTACCCTTTTCTATTTCCACAGCAATGTGCTATGTCTTTAATCTCCTGCTTAATGGTTTATGCTACCACATTTAATACACATTTGCAGTTAGCCAGAATGCTACGGTCAGCAATCAATAATAGACTGGGAAGCAACAATGCGTTAAGCAGTGATAAATTAATCACTTGGAAACTTGTGAACATGTCCTAAGGAACTTACAGTTGCCTCTTAGCAGATTTTTTTTTCCACTCTGTCATTTTAATGGCTTTAGCCTCTCAGCACTACTGTGACAAAAACAAATTCTTGTTTCTTTTTTCTTTCTTTTTTTTTTTTTATTTTTTCTAAAAAGAGAAGTTAAGGCACAGAGAGGACTGATTACATAGGATGGATATGTCTGAAAAGGAAATTAAGGCTTAATCTTCTCAATTTTATATGGATTCAATAATTGCTGGACAATTCTTCCTCTTGGGTTATTTTCAGTCACAGGTTTTTAGGCATTTGGGAGGATAAGGAGGGAGTGGAGTTGTATTAACATTAGGAATAAAGAAGACCAGATTCAAATAAAATAAGAATTGGCTGAGATCCTTCCTCAAACCTCAATGTCTCTCTGAGATTTGAAAAAGTTTAGTGCATGCTTTTTATTTTCTTCCTCTGCTTCAATGACACTTCCTGATACTGGGGAGGGAAAGAACAGTGAAAATACTGTGTTAAAAGCTGTGGTTTGAGTACATTTTGCCAAGTGTACAGTCCTTCAGTGTTTTTACTGAGGATTTTTTAAGATTATTTTTATTCTGTTTCTATAAACAGAGAAAACAATACCAACAAAGTACACTCAGATATCATAGATATCTGAGAATCAGGCCTAAGGAATGTTGTGGCATGTGGACAAGACACATACCCATCTCCCTGGGCTCCAGATCTGCAATCAAGCCCTTTGGGTGGATCCCGGCATTGCTCAATGGCTTCAGAAAGGCTCTAGGGAGCCCATGAATGTAATTGACATCACCTACTTAAAACTTTTCATGGTGGTTGTTAAACCTAGAAAAACTAGGATGGAAAAGACTGCAGGATGCAAAGCAGGTACATTTTTTATATCAATGAAATCTTTGTATTTACTGATGTTCTTTCAAACATAATTTCTGACAGTCACAGAAACATTCAGAGCCAGATCTGAAATATCTGAATTAATCATATATTGGCTATAAATTTGTCAGATTACGGGAATAATATTTTTAAGATCACATACATTCGTGTGCATCTGTGTTGTCATCACCAGTCTCCCCAAATTTCAGAAATCAGAGGAACGTCTCCTTCCAATGTCATGTTTTATGATCATAACACCTGACATCCCAGGAACCTCCTAAACTGTCATGACAACTTTTTTCAGGCATTTGCAATAAATTGTACTCTTTTTATTACCTTGAAGTTTAAAAAATGTTCTGCATGTGTTCAAGGTCTTCCAGAATCCCTGTGAGGTTTAGGGTGTATTTGACAACTGCATTTTTTTACCTATTCAGTCTACTTTTGGTATCTGTATATGATAATCACAAGTTAGAGTTTGTGATTGAAAGATCCCGGCAGTTTTTGGTCTGGAAGAAATGAGTTACTGTTATCAGCCGACCATCTAGAAACCTTAGCAATTCAATTAGCACTAATTGAAATGGTAATTGATAATGTCAGTTCAAAGGCCGAAAAACAAATGAGCCTTAAATCCGAACTGTTCCCTTATCTCCAGTATTTAGATTTATATCCTGGAAATTCTTATTGACACAGAAATGCATTTGTTGGCAACTTCCTCGGAAAAATTACTGGAAGTGTGTCAAATAAAACTGAAAGAAGTGTAAAACTGGAAGAAAGACTCATGAATGTACTACAAGGTATAACCCTGCCCTGGGTAGGAAGGAAAGTAAAAGGTCCAGATGCTGTTATTTAATTATAGGATTCACTTTCCCTAACTTTATATGTTCGTAACATAAACTTCTACTTCTTGGCTAAACTTTCAATTCAGGGGTCCAGTAACTGTCACCTAGAGCCATTTTTGATGATTCATGAAATCCTGTCTGATGCCCAGCTTCTGGTCACAAGTTTCCTGGGAATGCTATTTCATTTTTTGCCATCTACAGATATATTTTTGGGATGCCACGGAGCATCTCAAATAGCAGCGGATACTAAAGTTGAAGCAAATGAATCATGTCCATGGTGCCCAAACTCTTTGTAGGGTAGAGGAGATCTTTATTGAAGGAACCAGTCTCCCAGTTTCTGACTGTAATGATGAGAGGCTGCCCCACATATGGATGAGCAGTGTGGTTTGTGATGCCTCCAGCTGCCCCAGGAGAGGTCTCCCATAATTCATGTCCCTCAGTAAATATTACAGACAACTCAGAGCACCTAAAATGGCACAAGATACCTATGTGTGGATAGCTGAAACGAGCCCATATATCCCTGAATTTGGAGTGTTGGATACAACACTCCCACTCAACTTTGAAATTGAGAACATAGAAATGAGAATGACACTAGTGCACGTGGATCTCAGCAGTTTAAGACTCTAACCTGAACCTCAACCTCTAACCTTGTCTTAGAGGGTTATTTAAGAGGCAGACTTGGCTGGATTATTGGCATAAATCTGTCTTTGGAATATCCTGAGCTATCGGTAGATTTATACACCCAGACAGAACCAATAAATAAGGGCACAGAGAACACAGGGTCAAATCTACAGCTGAAGAAAATTCAGCAACTACCTGGCTAAGGATCAGTCCTTTTAATGGAAAACTGTCTAGCAGAAAATCCATTTCCACACTCACTGAGGGGATATATGTACAAATGACACCTGGTGTACCCCAGAGGGAAGCTATAGGACAAATGAGTTTCCTAAACTTGTAATTTATTGAGGCTGTGATCCAGAAAGACACTTAAGCATCTGAGTATCTTTCATCATTGCTATGAAAGGGAATAGGCTGCAATCTTGCAAGAGCTTAAATATCTTATTCTAGTTTGTCATAAAACTACTTTGTCTGGCTGATCCATAAAGCTGCTCTACCCAGTTGGAAAACACTCTGCACTTTCATGTCCTGTATCAGTCCACTGCTCTGTTTATTTTGCCTATTAATGAAAATGCTTTCAGAGTGGATTAGATATAATCAAAATATTATGATCTCCCCACCTTCAAGGTTTGGCAGAACATAAAGCACAGGCCAATATAGCTGACCAGCCAAGGAACAGATTATCTGTGATAGATAGTGTAATGTTACTATTGCAAAACAATTCCCTGCGTGTGTGAGAAGCTGGAGGGAATGCATCAGAGAAATAAACTTGCAAAGAAAATAAGATATATTTGTAAACACAGAATGCTGATCTAAAGGTTACACAGTCTAACCACTGCCTATGAATAACCACTTGAAAACCTACTAATATACACAAACTTTAAATGAGGATTTAATGATCAGATGACAATACATTCCCTAAATGAGTCCAACTTCAGAGGATATAAAGGATTACCAAAGATGATAATGTATGAATGAACAAAAATATGTGTTAAAATTTTTTGAGATGGATGCAACTTCAGACATAAAAATTATTTTTCCCCATTGTTCCCATTAGCAATGAGCTGTTCCATATTTCCCACATAACAACAGATGGCATTTTTTCTGATGAATGTAAACGACAAGCTTACAGAGTGAAGGTTTGTATTATGTATCATTATAATGATCAAATCATCATATTTAGAAGGAATCTAAATATGAACAGTGCCATATAAAAATAAATGAGAACACAGTGTATATTCGTATAGTTCCTTCTTCAGAGGCAAATGGGGGAAAAGTAACTTAATGAGTACTGATGAAAAGACAAAGTACTGCAGTAAAATCAGTCCTGCTGTAAATACACACCACCCCACGGACAATCAAATCTGTTCTTGTCCAGAGCCATATTTAGGATGGGAGGTCCCCACCCTGCATTCATTACTTCTGTCTCACACTGAAGCAGCTCCATTTCACTCACTAAATGAAGCAGTTCAGGCTCAGATATTAAAGCTGGAAATCTGAAGTTCTTGCTATCCAAGAACTTTGGGATCCAAAGTATCCAAGTTCTTTGAGATCTGGCTTTACCTGGGATATCTCTCCTGAAGCTGTAACACAGATTCCAGCCTCTCCATTCACTCTGAGTGTCAGGAGGAGATAGTGTTGAGCAGATTCCTTGAATTGATTAAATGTTTGCAGCTGCCTCCATAAGACACCATGGGTTCCTCCAAAAGATGGCACTTCACTCCTGAGGAACACGTTGCCTAGTCCCATACAAATATGAATTAAATTGACGTGGAAGTAACTGAGATTCCTCTTTTAGAAAGAGTTGGATTAGAAGAATGACCCATCTCTGCTCTGATTTCACAGCATGTAGAAATATCCATAAGAACAGTAATGAGTACAAACCCAAATGATTACCTGAAAACAATCTAGATTGATTAAAATTAAATCTTACCTTTTTGTGCATCTTTACTCAGTCTCTTCTGGGATGAAATTCCTGGTTTTGCTCCATGGGTGAATAAGAAAGGCATTCTGATAAATTGTCATATATTGTTTGCACGGATTCTATGCAAAATAAAAATATAACCTTTGTTACTTCTAGTCCTGCATTTAACTGAATTAACTGAAGCATGGAACCAGGGTTAGGAGAGGAGCATATAACAGAAAAAAAGTCACTATATATGCATTTAAATGTGGGAAAGAGTGGAAATGTATGGTTAATAAAGACAATGTGACATTCCTCTCTCTCCAATTCAGAGTAAATAAAACAACTGTACTTTCTTTCCAACAAATCAATCAAACCACACCACAAGTACGATGACACCCTATTGTTTCTAATGGCTTCCAGAATGAATGTGAAGTTATATGTGTTTTACTTGGCACAATTGAATCTTCTCCTCAAATCCCACTAGCCAGGACCCAAGCCTTATTTTTCTCTGTCAGAATGTCCTGCAAATAATTATTTTTCATTTGAAGATTCTCTCTGAAACCTTTCCTACCCTTCTCATTCCAGGCACCTGCAGAGATGTGGTATGTTTTGGAGCATGAGGAAGTGCTGTCTGTTTTCAAGTTCCTCGCTGTCTACACCCAGCAGCCACTAACATTTTTAAATAAAAGTTGGAATATTTCCCTTAACATCCTTCTCCTTCTGACTTTAACTGCAAGGCAGACATGGGAATGTCTATAGTGAAGTGCAGGCAAGGACCAGGACCAAGGGCATGGCTGAAGTGCAGCTTCTGGGGTAAGGAAGCAATGGGTGAGGTTTCTTACTGTTTCCCACACACTCTGCTGTATTTACAAAACTTTGGTCCTAGGTTACATGACTTCACCATATCAATCCTGACCTTGAATACAGGAAACCTCAAGAGGAAGGAAAGGGGTTGTTGACCTTCTTGATGCACTTGAAGACTTGACACCTTGTTGATCACGATGCTTTTTGCTTATCTCTAAAACTGTCATCAGACTGCTCCAGAATAGATGTTGGATGGCAACAGCCCACATTTTCCTCAAAGGGGACGGGTGAGAATTTTTCCTGCACAGCTCAATGGCTGTGGATCAGCTCCATCAGCTGTGTTAAAGGCTTTTCTGGACCTTTTAATGTATCTACAGTGGTGTTAAAGAGAAACTGAGATTTGGCTCTGAAAGTCACAGAGCCACAGATTCACAAAATATGCCTAGTTGGAAGGAACCCACAAAGATCATTGAGTCCAACCCTCAGCCCCGTACAGGACCATCCCCAAGAGTCACATCATGTGCCTGAGAGTATCATCCGAACGCTTTTTGAACTCAGATAGGCTTGGTGCTGTGACCACTGCCTTGGGGACCCTGTTCCAGTGCCCAGCTACCTTCTGGGTGAAGAACCTTTTTCTAATATCCAACCCATACCTCCCCTGACACAACCTCAGGCCATTCCCTCAGGTCCTATCACTGATCACCACAGAGAAGAGATCAGTGTGTACCCCACCTCTTCCCCTTAAGAGGAAGTTGTAACTGCAATGAGGTCTCCCCTCAGACTGCTCTCTAGGCTGGACAGGATCTTTACTTGAATTGCTGATCATAACTGTTATGCTTACAAATAATTTCTGACTAAGATGGACTTTATGACATTGCAAATTCTTATCTCCATTTGCACAGGTAATTTAGACATATCCTTGTGAAACCAAATGGTGGAATTCATTGCAGTAAATATTCATGTATGAACATTATTATTAAAAAACTAATAAAATTATCACATGAATAGGAAACAATGATGAGTCTGGATCCATAAAGACTTCCAATTTCCACATTTCTCTCCTTTAATTAACATTTACTCAAAAGAAATAAAATCTACCAAATAACTACACACTTAGCACTCTGTCCTTCAAATTTTTTTTATTTTTTTTTCTGTCCAGTTCAGTACTAAATATATGTTTAAACCACCAGCATTGCTTTTATGCACTGTGATCATGCTCCTGACTTCTCTCCTTGGCTCCAACCATGTGTAGAAACAAAAAATACAGAAAGGGACTTGTCAATGTAATTGGTTTGTCACAAATGTATGCTATATTAAAATAATGCTAAAGGCTGAGGAAAAGGTCTATTTGCAGTAACGATGGTTAAGTGTTTGTGACATGGCAGGAGATTTTGTGAAATAGTTCTGGCAGAGAAACTCTTGGGATTTTGTGGGCTTTCTTTAAAATTTAGTTTAGCAGCAGTGGATGCAGTTGCTGCACTTGAATTACTCTTCTAGGTCCTTAAAATATTTGGTGTCACAACACTTTTATTTCATCTACATTAATTGCATCCAAACATTTCTGTTTAGTCCCATTGGAAAAAAAGATTGCTGGGAGTCTTCTGTATGCTTATTTCTCCTTCCAATTTCTTATTTGCTAGAGGCAAATGATTTTCCAAGAACCTGGTATGTGATTAAAGATGCAATAATTCTTCCCAGAAAGAGCAATACCATCCAACAGTATCATATTTCCACTTCTTAATTAAGATTCTGTGCTTTTGTTATTCATTGACAATAACCAACATACTCATACTTCTGCATAATCATACTGTAGGTTCATTAGGGTTTGTGCATATATATGTGTTTGCCATTTGGAACTCACATCCATCCATGCCTGACAAGTCATTTCAATGAAATGAAACTAGTCTTAAGGAATGAAACCTAGTAAGCCATGGGTAAAGACAAATGAACATTTTAGAGAAATTAGAGTTTATGGAGATCAACTTTTTTCCACACTAATTACAGAACACAAATGTTCCTAGTATAAGTTTGGGAAATATACAGTAACAACTGAGGTACAAATCGTTATATAGTCAATGTTGAAATTCTGCTCCTAATATTACTCGAGGTGAACTGTAGTTAGTCTGAATACTGTAACCTTGGATGTCACACAGAGATTTAACTTTCTAACAGAAAAGTTTCTGCAATCAACAACAAAAAGCAAAAGCGTGAAGTTTAATGACTACAGCCTAGAGTTCATGAGAGAGTTTACAGTGATGCCTAATTTAAAATGTCCTGTGCAGCTGCATCTGTCAGGCCACATCTTCAACAAAAAGGTCTGGAGACTCTTAGCACCAGATAGACTGTATCTCAATTTAAAAATTTAACTGAGATATTTAAGAAAGGAGTGTGGTCATTGTAGACTCTTCATTAGAGTTAATGAGGACAGATAGAGACCTGCAGAGAGGGAATTGGTTGTCAAGTAGATTGAAAAAACCCTGGTTCGTGCATGGAGCTGAAACACGCCTTGAGATGCATAACTCCCTTTCATCTATAAACTGGTACCTGAAGTGGAGGGGAGGGAATCCAGCCTCCAGAGTACTACTTCTGTCTACTCATCTTCACTAGCTTAAATATTTCAATGACTGTGTCAATTCTGAATTGTGTTTATGCTCTCTGTCAAGATGGGATCCTGCTCCCTCCTTGGTCTGGAAGAATACAATCTATTTCTCTGAAAAGTGACCTAATCACCTAAAACTGAGATTGCAAGCAGTCACTCTCTACTCCTCCTGCTGAGAATATATCACTGCACAGATACTAATAGAGAAGAAAAAAAAAAAAAAAAGAGAGAGACAGAGGAAGAAAGACAGTAGACTTTAGCTGAGGTACAGCAGCATAAAACATGTCTTTTGGGCTGGGGACAATCCCTCAAAGATAGAATCCAGGAGTTTCAAGAATATGATTGTCCACTTCCATTTCCTTTATGGGTCTGTCACTTAAATATCCAGTTGTGACTGGATATTCACATGGTATAGGAAACACGGGGAAAAATCATTACCTAGGACCTGGTGCACCAAGGACAATGCTGCATAAAAGTTATAAAAATTAATTTTGGAGATAAATCCTAGGTGTATTTTAGTTCAGTGTGATGGATTCATCTAGATTCAGCCAGTGAGCTGGGAAAATATAATCTTGCAATCATTCTTTATTGTTTTCTTATGTTATTCTTTTCTTCTAAGAAAAAAATCTTAGTAAGAAAAACCTTAGTAAATTGAGTTTTGTCACTTTTATAGAGATCTTTTATTATTAAAATTTGAGCAATATTTTTAAAAAGGAGGGAGAAAATTGATGGATAAATTGCAGCAATACCATGTGAAGTCTCATTTCCAAATTACAAAGAAATATTCATTCAGAACAACCTTGAATTGCAACTAGTTTCCCATAAAAACAAAACAAAACAAAAAACCCACAAAAGCAAACAAAAAAAACAGAAGAGATTTCCCTTTAGGAACTTTCCAGGATATGTCATCTGCTATCAGCTATCTCCACACAACAGCTAAGGAAGGCTAGAGCAAAACTTTAAGTATGGTTCTGGTAATGAATTTGAGTTTTTAAGGTAGAATATCTTTTTTAATTTAAAAACGTCTTTTTATAAAGCTGATTCTGAATAACATTGCTGATCCTGAGACATCCATCTTTTAAGGTAGTGATTTTTAAGAGCAAGAAACTGAAACACTTTCAAAGCAATCAGAGCGCTTGCACAGATTCCCCAGGGTTTCTAAGAAATATCTTGGCTCGTTGAATGAGCTACTCTGAGTGCTGGTAATTCATGGATCTAAAGGGAAGACTGTAAGGTAGTAGCTAATATTAGCCAAGACAACACTGGGCTATCATTATGTCTGAACCATGAGAGTCCCAAGAGAGTTCATAACAACTACCTAGAACTCTAACAAGGTTAACTCTACCCAATGCTCACTCAACTTTTGTCAAATGAATCATGACATAATGGTAAAGTAAGTATTTCACTTCCACAGCTTTATGTGCAAATCACAGAGTTCAGCTATAAAACTATCATCTACTTCCAGATACTTAACTTTTTTTTTTGTCCTTCCATAATGAAGAATTACAGTCATAGTAAAGAAAGCTCAGTTTACTCTGCTGTTATTCCATGGCATCCTAATGATGTGAAACACTAGCAAGCAAGATTTTACTGTTTGATACAAGATGTTCAACACCCCTTTAAACATCTCCTTTAAACACTTCTGGATTGTATAAACCCATCTAGTAAAACTGCTTCTGTAATGAGACCAAAGAGTAAAACTCAGCAGAAAAAGTACTTTTGTACAGAGTAAAATAGAATTCATGTCTGATTATGCTGTCTTTCTAAAAAATCATCGCTGTGATATGCTCTGGGGAATCTCTCCAAGGCTTTCCAGTCTATATGAAAATAAGCTATTGAAGTTAGAATAATAAACATTTAATTAACTGATCCTTCTGCATGGTAGCTACTGGATACTGAAATAATAAAGAATTCTCACAAGTCATATTATCAACTTTACTGTGTTTTGGAGTTTTTTTCTTGTTTGATTTTTTTTTCTTTAAGAGGAGCATTGTGAATTACTTAAAAACATGTTCTGTAAGATTGAAGCACGAATGTTTTATGGGCAGCTTACTGTCCACAGTTTTTAATTCATGCTTGGCTCACAGAATTACCCCGTTCACCCTCAGTGTTTTGTAGATGAGTAAGAAATAACTAAATGGATTTCAGAAGAGTGTTCATAACAGCTTTGGGGTTTTATTTTGTTTTTCAAGTCATGACTCACATGAAAATTTCACTAAGACAGTTTGTCAAAACAAAAAACTTTAATTGAAAAAAAGTTTTGTTTGCTTATTAACACTTTTAGATTCAGGGATTTTTATTCTACATTGAGATTCAGATTGAGCTCATCAAATTTCAACACTAAAATTTATATATACAGTCTCAGTCAATATTGTAGGCTCATTCCATAGCGCAGAAAAACAAATGGAGAATTCCACAGGGACATTCATCTTGTGTATTCTCAAAACCTGTCTTCAGACAGGTCAAATAATCTTTTAGAAATGCCTTTATCCAGGACTGATTACAAAGCAAGCTTTAGTGATTAATATAGTCCAGAAATCTATTTTAAGTCATGAAAGTACTGCCAAAGTCAGTACAGAGGGGTACAAGTCATGAAGTACCCTTTTCTGGATGAGAAAAGAAAGACTTCTACATGTCTTTGTGTATTTCTCTTCAGAAATTTCAACATTTTATGTATCAATTAGCTATACCTGAAGACTCTGGATTGTAATAACACTAATATGCTGAATATATATGCTCCTAGCTTTGGGATTTAATTCTGAAACTTAAAACCTACACAAAGATATGAGGTGCATTACCTTCAGCATCTCAGTAATCTCAGTGAAGTCCACATTAATTGTGACTTCATGCTTAGATTCATATAACCACAGAATCTGGAACTTGGAACATTGGTCCTCTGGAGATTATCATGTTTACCTCCCTTCTCAAAGTACGGTTAAATAAAGCAGGTTGTTCAAGGTTGTCTCCAGTCCAGTTTTGAATATGTCCAACAATGAAAACTCTATAGCCTCTCTAAGCAACCTATAACATCTATTGTTTAATTTTATATGTTCCTTAAACTCAGTATTTTAATAGAATATTGTGGGAATAATTACTTCTTTGGTAATTACATTGCAGGTACTGCAAAAATCAAAAATTAGTTTTAAACTATCTACTTCGGGCTTTGGTGGCAAAGCAATATCAACAGCAAGGGTGTTGTTGGAATAAATAATTTCACCTTTGCTTGATTTCTGCAACCCTGAACTCTTGTGTGCTACAGAAGTGTGGTGGTTTGAAGAAGCAAGGTTCATCAATATTGTAGGCACTAACAAATTACGAGAAATATTTCCATACTAACAGAATTCAGCCACTGGTGGAAATTCTGCAAAAAAATATGAAGAGTATTGTTGTGTTTTGAGAGCTAAATCCTGCATGCATCTTTTTTACAGTCATATGTTTTTTTTGCAAAAAGCCCAGTACATTCACGAACTGAGGCATTGGAGGAAATCTGTCAGTCTTCCATCTCCATATTCATGCTCTCCAATAAGCTGCAATCTCTTCATCAGCATGACTCTCCTTCCCATATACAACATAGCAAGTATGCAGTTATTGCAAATCTGATGCACTTTCCTGTGACCTCCTTCCCCAGCACCATAAATTGACTGTGTTGCTCAGTTCCCCTGACTTTTGTCCAGCAGGAGTGGCTAGACAATTGTTTTCTTCATATGATTATTGTACCAAGAGCAAGCTGTCCTAAAAAGAAAGAGTAAAAATGACATGAAAATTGAAAAGCAAAAAAAAAGGAAGTGCATTAAACATAAGAGGAGAGAGAAATCATCTAATGGACTGATAACAGGCATTGACACGTGATCTACTGGAGCTGAGCTGCCTTTGCAGTGAGTGGAGAGAGTATGGCATTTCTAAAGTTCAGTCCAGTCTAAAGCAAATTCTTGGAACAGGTTAGACAAATTGTGTTACAATTTCTCCCCACTGACTGCAAATGGAGCCCAGGGAGATCAGCTGAGCTATCAACGTCTATTAATGTAAATGCTTAGAGTTAGGTGAGACAAATCCCACCCTAACAGTGTGCAAGAGGATATCTTTTCCAGTCCTCTTTTTCTGTCTCTTGTTCTCTCTCTGGGGCAAGATGGAATTTCTAGGAAATCTGAGTTGTCATAAGAAAGGAAGTTACAATTACAGCCCAAACCTTTGGGGGTATAAAGGGCCTAGGAATGTTTAGGCCTCAAAACACCTGTAACAGCACGAACAAAAATGGGTTGCTTTGGATTCCATATTATTAAAATTATAATTATTTTCATTTTGATATGCCTTCCTAGGACCAGATTTTTTGTTTAATCCTCTCAAAGATCTATATTGTCTCTTACAGAGGGAAATAACTAGGAAACCATGCTGTACTGCAGATCAGATCCTCTATCGTTAGTTCATTCTACTTGAATAGAGGGAAACTATCTGTGAAGATAAAGTCCCCACATTTTACCACTGTTCAGAGACAACAGAAGCAAGGGAAATGCCTGAAGGAACCTGTATCCCAGCCTCACTGCACAGAAACAATAAAAGGGCAATGAGCCCAATGGTATGCTCAGTAATACAGGCTAACAAAAACTAGCTTAGTTCAAAGATTATAGACTTCCCAGGTTCCCTGTGTGACTGAATGACATATAAAGAACAGAAAATAGTTAACTTTTAGTTGACTTCTAGAGGATTGAGTACCTCCGTTAAGTCGTTCTGGGAATAGAATTCTTCCACCAAACTGCCCTTTCTGAAGATATGCAGGATCCTACATTGAGGACTAAAGATGTATCTCCCTTTTTCAGGATCAAGAGTTATGAATCAAGCAAGAAAGTAAAGCTACATGCACGAAAGGATACATGTCATATTGCTACAACTTCCCAGGAAAGAGGCAGGTAAGTAATAAAGCTGTAAAACCAGTAGCGATGCTGAGACAGGGCAAAACACTGACTTGTTCTATTTCAGTGAGGTTCTTTCATAAGGTGGACTGAGTTTATTAAGAGTAGAAAGTAACATTTTATTTTTCTCTTTAATTTTGTAAGTGCTCATGTTAGAGTCTTAAAAAATCTGTTCTTCCAAATCTGCTTGCTGAGAACTACACAATACCATATATACTATGTTAACAAGCCATCTGACCTCTTTAAATATGTGCCTATGTAGTCTCATAATAGTAAAGAAAGGGATTCAAATACAAATGATAGACTGTTTTATATCTATGCAGAGAGAGAATCCAGTCATTAGGGATGTGGGATATGGGTAAAGACACAAGGCTGTGTAGGTCTGGATTAGAAAACAGCTTCCAATTGCTTCTGTGTTTGGTGCTATGGAATTTATTGTCTTTGTTCTTGTAAAGGCATAGGAGAGCTGGTAGGGAAGAAATATAAAACTGTTTGAGCCCCCAGCAACACCAGGTGTACAGGATTAAACTAAAATCTTTTAAAAGTTCATATCAAGCAGACTCTGAAGCATATAATTCTGATCTATTCTTCCCTAAGTAAGACTTCAGTGAAAGGGGAAAAAAAATATGCAGTGTGTAAGTACAGAAGGTTTACAATTTTCCCTTCTGTATTTGACATTTAAATTGAGTGGACATGGGCCAGTTACTGGAAGAGTAGAAGTTACATGGGACAAGTTAATATGCATTGGCACGGAGCTTTGTGCTCAGGCTTGCTTGCATAGCTCCTGCTGCTGTTACAGAAAGCTCTGGATATCCTGTTGTAAGACTCACGTGCTTTAGCAGTCCATACTGCAGAGAGTTTCAATGAAACAAAAAAATAACTTTCTTCTAGTAATGACTTTTCTATACTCCCTTTTCTTTCATAGCAAAGTTATTTGAAAAATTTGTGCTGCAAACCAAAGAAACATGCGGATATCTGTAAAGACACTTTTTTCTTCTCCTCCCTTTCTGTACAACTATAGCGTTCAAATGCCTTAAAACTATTGATCCAACTGGCTGCTTAGTATTCCATTTCCATATTTTATATCAATTATGGAAATAAAAATATTTTGTGCTTCTTTTGCTCACCACAAGCTGAATACTAGCTTACCATCATAAGGGTTTGTTAGTAATTTACTGTTATGAAGTTGAAAATACCCTCCTTTTTATGAACTGCAGTACCTATAGTTGGATCCATTCTCCTTTTTCATATTCCTAGGTATGCAATTTCCTACTCCAGTTTCAAAGGATAGTTTTGCAGTTTGATTCTGATCATATGGCATGTCAATCCTTCAATTACAGTGATAAGTATTATGATCATGATTAGCTATGTACAAAGGAAACACCTAGCAAAAAGAAACACTTTATCCCTTACTGCCCAAAAAAATAAGGAATGATTCCTTTCTGACAAGTAAAAAAAGATTCTGATTTGAAGACTACCTGTGCAATTGTGGTATGAATCAGCCACAATTTCAGATATGTAACTAGAAGGTTATAGTTTGACTTCTATATATGAATGAGGCATCCAAGCCAATGATGAAATCCATGAAGGTCTAGTCAATACAGCCAAGAAGGCTGAAGCGGGTGGGGTGTCACCTTTGCTTCCAACGTTTATTAGGCTGTCTTCACCAACATTTTTCATGCATCCTTGCTCCCTTTCTCTGTTATCTGCTGTCCCAGACATCTTGCCAGTAGTGATGCTAGGTAGAGACAGTTTCACAGCAGAGTGAATGTAATAACACATGAAGAAAGCAACACCTCCTTAGCTACTGCTACCACTTTTCCTCTCCCTTCCACTTTTGCTCCTGCTATCTCAAACCTCGGAGTGGCCCCATCCATTGCAAAGCCGATGTAATGCTGCAGGGAGGAGCTGAACTGAGGAGTCAGAGCTGTGAGATCAGGACCTCAAGGTCCTGCAGTGCTGACCTATGTCACCCACAAGTGTTACCTGGAGGCATGCAGTCAGGTTCTGGACAGCACTGCAGTAGTCATTGTTCAAACAGAAGTAGCTCACCTCACGCTCAAAATGGCTTTACTTTACTTGTTTTTTCTATCAGGAGCAATCTTGGCTCA
Organism: Serilophus lunatus; assembly: GCA_013399895.1. Taxonomy (NCBI): domain Eukaryota; kingdom Metazoa; phylum Chordata; class Aves; order Passeriformes; family Eurylaimidae; genus Serilophus; species Serilophus lunatus. The sequence continues at coordinate 1,445,719 of VXBA01003534.1, forward strand.
TGCTGTTGGAATCATATCAAGATATTTCTGAAAGAGTAGGAACTGACAGAAATCTAATGCTTATCAATGTGAAAAATGAAGCAGTGTGTCAAGTTAGGGAGAAGGAGGAAAGAGGATAAGCACATTGTTTTTTTAAAAGAAAATAATCAAGCTTAAAAGAACTTTGTGGTGAAAAAAAACAAATCAGAACACAACCATCACTTCAGAAAGGATCAAAGGAAATATTTCTTTCAGTTTTTCTTGTGATTGAAATTATTTGCTACAGCAGCATTCACTGATTTAAATGCTTCAAAATTATATTCATAAAAATTGTTCTACTGGTCTGAAAAAGCCAGCAGGAACAATTTTAACATAATGTGGCAGAGTGACTGGTGCATGTGGGAATCCAGGTATTAAGACTCTAGTTGCGTCAAAATTCCAAATAAAATTAATCACTTCACTTAAACCCATAGGCATTTCATATGTAAAATAATTATTTTTATTTTTTTACACATTTTGTGTAGAAAATATATTCTTCAGATATGGATAGTAGCACCTATATCAGGTGCCAGTTTAATCTGATATTATTAGGAAATATAAAGTTTCCCTCCCATCTGCTTCACTAGAAGCTTCTGAAAATTCCACTCCCTGTGAGAATTTTGCCTGGGAATTGTGGTCTGGTATACGCTAATTTAGGTTCTTGTTAGTGCTCCATGGGGCTGAATTATTGTCATGTCTGATAAATTTCTCTGTTATTTGTAGTGAATATGTACACAATCCAGTTTCAGCTGGGGTAAAGATTACATTATTTATTGCTGTTTTTAAAGTATTCTGGGTGCTCAGAGTTAAGTCATGCAAAAGCAAAATGAGAGAACTGAAATCTTGAAATCTCTCCAGTGTGTGTCTCTTTCATAGAGAGAGGTGAGACAAAAAAACCACAAAAACTTAATTGTTCAAGCTGCTGTTTGTTTTTTATTCCCTACAATTCCATAATATTCTCATTATTTTAGAATGACCTTTAGCTCTGTATCCTGAACATGCTATGTAGTCAGTGCTATGTGGATGCACTTGCATTGTTCTAATTTAAATTTCAAACAGTTTAGAGGTGTATATTGACAGTTATATTCTGATTAACAAAAACCTGACAAGTAAAACTGAGGTAAACACTTTTCTATCCCTCTCTGATTAATTTTTCTATTATTTTGCAAGCATAGTCTAATCTCCTATACAGACTGAGGAATATCAAAGTCCAGAAATCATCTAATTTTCCTTTGGTCAGTCTTAAAATATGATTTGGCTGAGATAAGATTAGAGTGATTAAACATTCAATATGCAGAATACTGCTCTTGTCTTCCTGGTTTTTGGCTCGTGTGAAGTTTGCTGCAGTGACAACCTTCCTATTGCTCTCATGCTTGTTTGATCACATATCTTCAGGTTTCTAGAAGCCTGCTTAAACAAATTGCAATAGGTCTTTGTGCCTTTTGCATCCTTTGTCATTTAAGTGACAGAGGAGAAGTTGCAGCACAATTAGGAAACATCAGTTCAGTGACTTAGCAAATGAGGGAAATTCACAGAAATAGAGGAAACCTAGTATTCTCCCGGTCTGTCTTCCATCATATTGATGAAACATCTGACTATATTTTCCATAGAAATTTACTGCCCTATTTCCTCTGCTTTGGTCTTGTTCAACAGTTAGTACTTGATGCAACACCCTAGTTTCAAAGCCAGCAGCTTAACTGGGAGGATTATATATATTTAAGGTTTTAAAGTTTGTGTGCCAAATTTTTGCAAAGCCTTTAGTTAGTTATTACCTCAAATTCATATGCAGAGAAAATGGTAACATGTTTTCCCAAGAGATTTTTTTAAATTTAGTGGAAAAATAAACATTTTGGCAAAAGGTTTTACATGGATAACATACAACCAAGGCAGAAGCATTCCACCAAAAGCACCGAGCAAACAAAGCACCCAGTACACAGCTTGGTAGAATCCACCCAATGGTTTTAAATTACCCAAAAGAGCAAAGAAAAAAAAGAGATCAAAAGAATAAAAAAAAAAAAAAAGAAAAAAGAAAGAAAAAGAGATTAAAATAAGAAAACTAAATAGCTACCACCAAAGAATCCTATGGAAGTCCACATCTTCACAGTGATGGGACATCCCGAGAGAAATGCAACATGGAGTCCATCTGCTGTTGTTTTTATATGGTCTAGCCACCATGGCCACTGTGGCCACCCTTCCAAGGCAGGACATAAGGTCATTGATCCCTCAGTGTCCTACAGGCCAGAGTGAGGCATGGAACAGCCACTCAAAGGCTCCAGGGTGTATGGCATGGGCAGGCTACCAAGCAGGCATTTTTGGTTGAGCCTTTGTCACATGGCATTCAGCAACCATGTGCCTTCCATGCACCAAGGCTGTAGTCTTTTGTGAGGCTGCAAACTTTGCCCTCCCTGCTTGGGCCAACAGTTCCTGCACACCACCCACACACACACTTGGGTTTATTCTGACCCAGATAATTATTTAATTCAGTGAGATTTTGAACCAGTGTCTCACATTTGGGAAAACAAAATTAACAGTCAGAGTGAAAGGGAAAAGTAGAGCTAAGTCTCATAATCAGTTCATGTCTTTCAGAAAAAGCTTGAACTCAAACCTTTTCTATGGACTTTTGAGTTTCCTATTTTGTATGTGAGGTCCTTATAGCTTATATGTCACAGTTCCCCATTCACAGGAAAATCTCATGCATTTGTGCAGAACATACAAACGGCAATACTCTTCTGCAAGCCCATATGTTATATGTTGAGGGTTGTGTTTTTCATTTCTCAAACTGCTGCATGCTTGATATTCTGGATGAAGGAACAGGAAAGCAGTAGGAATATGCATCTATTGTAGTAGTCATATTTCACTTTCACATATATTCCTTACTAACAAAAAGTATACGACATAAGCCTATGTGTGCAAAAAAAGGGCCTGTAGTGGTCACTTTCTTTTAGCCTATGTCCAAACTGATAATCATACCGAAGAACCTCCTTGACCAACTGCTTAGAACCGGTTTGTGCACATCTATTCCTGTGTCAGAGTCATTGGAGCACTGAGACTGCAACTGTACTACTTATCAGAAACCTTGTGATGAGCAACCAATCACAAGAGTGCAAGAAAAGACTTTCTTTTGCCAAAATGTAAGACTTTTTAGCACATTTCACACTCCTGACTGATCTGGAAGAGAAAAAGGACCAGAGCACTCTGAAAGTCACGTATTGTACTGGTGGAGTACACGGAGTATGAACCCTGGCATAGACCAATCACACTTTATAGCTTGTCTAGGCTTCCTTAGTAAAAAATTAGATTTGTTCCCACACAGAGACCATTTGCATGAGCCCATGAGATGTGTGGACAACGATGCGAAGTAAAAAGGCATGAAACACTTATCAGTGTAGAAGCATCTCCCCTTTTGTAGCATTGAGCTCGTGAAGAAAACTACCTGATGCATTACAATCACCTTTATAGAATCACAGGTCACAGGATCATAGAATGGTTGAGGTTGGAAGGGTTGGAATGGTTGAAGTTGGAGGTTATCTTCTCCATCCTCCCCTGCTCGAGGAGGGCCACCTAGAGCCATTTGCTCAGGACAGCTTTTTTTAATATCTCCAAGAGTGGAGATTCTACAACCTCTCTGGGCAACCCTGTCCACTGATTGGTTACCCTTACAATAAATAAAAAGTGTCTCCTGAGATACAGGTAATACTTCATTTTGTGCCCATAGTCTCTGGTCCTGAGCTCCACCGAAAAGTCTGGCTCTCTAGCCTCTGTATCCTCTCTTCAGTTATTTATATGCATCCGTAGGAATCTCCCTAATCCTTCTCTTTTCCAGGCTAAGCAGTCCCAACTCTCTCAGCCTTTCCTCACAAGCGAGGTGCTCCTTCCTTTCATATAATCGAAATGAAAAACACAAAGCACTGAAATTCATTAAGCATATGTCATGAGATGTTTTTGGCTTAAAACATTGCTACATTTGTAAAACAGCCAAACACCAAAGGATAGTAGTTTTTAATTAGTCCAATTCGTTTGTTCAGTAGTTCAAGTGTATGAACAAGCTGAAAATCATCTTTTAAAAGGTTCAGACAAGGACTCTGCATTGTATAATATCTGCCTCATTTCAACAGAAACCTCTCCTAGAATTTCCCTCTAGCTACATCTTGTTGCTCTAGTCATTAATTTTTATAATCTAATATTTCAATACAGGAGGGAAAGGCAGTGATTTTTATTCTTTGTTATTAAAACACACATGGGATCTGTATTAGATGCATACAGCTTGGCCTTTATTGCTCATTCTGCTTTCTGCCATTAGGAGAAACTCTTCTCTGGCTTGTGTTTCACTGTGTCACTTTGGGCTTTGTTCATTTTTCCTTTCTCACAGTACTACCAACTGAATATTTTAGCCAGCAAAATATAAAGCAGTTGCACACCTACTTTACGAATGGAGATCATTGCACAAAACAGATCAGCAGTGGGACATACTGAGGCCACTCACCTACTCACAACATACAACAAAATGGGCTTCTCTTAGATATTCCCTACTCTGCTTCAACAGACATACTTCATATTAGCGTCTTCTTGTCAGAGTATTGATAATGCTGTTTTGATTTCAAAGTTTAAATAGATGTGATCTTAGTGTTACGTGTTCTAACATATTTATGTGGTAAATTGAGATGCAGGTGTGTGTGTAGGAGTAACTTGTTGCCACTGCTTGCATAAACTGTGGGAGGGAGAAGAGATCAACAAATCAATCTCCCTCATGTCTGTGGTCTTCTGTAGGGCCAGAAAATCTAACCAGATGCAGCTATAATGTGTCCCAGGTACCTCCTAGTTTGTGTATTGCAGTTCAAGTCAGACTGTGGTTAAACGGTAAAATAAAGCATTCCTCTACTAGCAGGCATTTAACCATTTTATAATAATTTTGTCCCAGAGGGCAGCTTGGCAAAATGCTATTAATAAAGGAGTGTAGCAACATGGAGAGCTTCCTGGCACAGCTTCTGAATACTGACTGGTGTTACACATTTATAACTGGAGCTGTTTCCAAATGTTGTGGTACAGCTTTGCTCCTCTAGAAAGCTAAATCTGAGATCTTCTGGTCACAACATTTGTTGAACATCTACTACCAAAGCAATGTCTTGACTTCTTGCCATCTGCTGCATCCAGTGGCTAACAGAGCTCCAGGCATGGGTGCCTTAGCCCGAGGATCGATCTAGGACTTTGGGCTGCTGGAAGTATCATGTCTCTGGGTCTGTGGCAATGTGCCGCGGGAAACATCACAGAGAAGAGGGTCTCCAGGGACTCTGGTCACTGGGGCACACCAACTGGGGGATGTTTAGGCATAGGCAACTATAAGCAGCTGGAAAAGGCATCAGGATAAGGGATCATCAGCCTCAAGGGAAAATCAGAGGGTTTGTGGATTTTTCCCTCTGGGCTGATGGGGATTAGTGTAGGTAAAATTGCATATAGACAGAAGACTGTGCACCATTTTCTCTTTGGAGAGGAACTTATACTTTGTGTGCATATAAATGTTTTCATTTTTAGCAAAATTCTATTCAGAATAGAGGATTTATCTGTCATTCAGTCACTGTTAAACATCTTTCAACTGCCTTAGGTGCAAGGCCATCAAGCATAGCACTAGTTTGCATTGTAGCTGTCACTGTTGCCTGATTCCTCAATGTGATCAAACTTGTTTGGTGTTGGTTAGCAAAGGGAAAAAGGGGCAGAAAGCTCATTGCCTCCACTCTGCCTGTAACTTTTCTGTCACTGCTACAACAATGATTTTTCTTGCAGTTATAAGGAGGGCAAAATTGTGAAGGAAAGGATGTAAATACGTAATGCCATAAATGCACACCTTGATAGAAAAACCATACCAAGCACCTCTTTACTACAGGAGTTTTAGATTACTAATTCTTTGAATTTTCTGCATGCTCCCACTCCGGCTGCCATCTTTAGGCGCTGTACACTTCAAGAATTTTACCAGATGGGTTTAGAAAGAAACATTGTTCTTTTAAATGTAACTCTCTGCATTGTATAGAGCAGTAAAGCTCCCCCAGTCACACATGCATTGTAATTCCTATATTAGCTACAGCATACCTAGCTCTTGGGCATAGTTCATATGTTGAAGATTTCACGTGTTTGATAATTTGCCGCATCTTTCATCAAACTGTTGCAGTGGTGAATTACTTACATTACTAAAAAGGAATGTCTGTGAGATTTTCTAGTCTGAATTTGCCTAGATTTGCTTCTGGCTATTAAGATCTCACACATGATCTGTTAAATGCATACTGTCAGAAATCTTTCCTTCCACAGCACCTTGCAATACCAGATCTCAAACCAGCAAAATATCAAAACAAAAGGGCTCTTTAACTGTTTCTGGTACATGTACCTTGCACTCTGATTTTATCTCCTACCTTTATTCAGTAGCCTGAAAACCCTTCAGACAAAGCTGACCAGGAACAGCTCTCATGAACCTTGTACCTTCCCCGATTCCCACTGCAAGACAGGGGCAAAAAATCTCCAGATGTGAAAATTAACCCTCTGGACATGTTTTTCTCTTCATCTTATCTGCAGGGGGAGCCTGGTGAACTTGGGAAGACAGGCAGCATTTAGAATGCTGACTTTAAGCATGATGGATCTCTTTTTACGTGACACAAGCTGTTCAAAAGGACAACCAGTACTTAGATACCACAGTGATTGGCACTCTCAAAGGAAAATATAGGGAATGAGACCAGCATGCCTAAAAGCCCCACTTTCTGGTTGTCAGCTGTGACATTTTTAAGTGCCAGCACTGTATGTGCACGAGGGAGCCTTGTGGGAACCCTGAAATTTCTGACTGCAGCACAACTGAGTGATCCATGGATAATTTGCCTTTTCTAAAGTTCATTTACCTTTCCATCTTGGGTCTGTCCAGGCCCATACAGTGACAAGAGTTCCCTGGTTCAGCTGAACAGCAGCATCAAAAAATAAGCCCATGGCATTATAAGGGCTGACCACAACCACTGAGGGATGTGTGCCCACTCGTGGTGGCTAAATGAGAGGGAAATGTTGGCACTGGCAGGCTGAGTGTCCAGATGTGTGCCTACAGCCCTAAGGAGGCCAAGATAGGAACGGAAGGAAGGGGACCCGACATTATCCACAAAACCAGGCAGTGACCTCATTATGTTTATAGTGGAAAGCAAATACGAGAGGAGAAAAACAAGGCAGCGGATTTATTATGAACGCAGTTATGAATACTGAATGCCAGATGTGGCTCTGTTGGCATTTTGTAGAAGGGTTTGGTAGGGTCTCAGTGTGTCTTTCTATATCCCTTAGAACACAAAAAGTTTTACCTCTGACTCTCCTCTAAAGAATCTCTATAAGATCAGCCTTCAGTAAAACATTATGTGCTTGGGAATGCCCAGGGAAGTCCAGGGCAGGGTGGAGCTCAGAGAAGAGTGGGTAGCTGAAAGGAAGTGCCTGATTCCAAAGCCTTGGAGAAGCAAGCCAAAAACTCAATGGAGCCAGACCATAGCTGAAGCAAAGTTGCCTACTGTCACCACCTGCAACTAATTTAAATTCTAAAGGCCTACTGGGACCTCAAGGCCATCCAAGAACTATAGCTATGCTTGACCAAGGCATAGAAAAGCTGTCCTTTTTTTGTAGGTGCTTTTCACTTTTTTTAAGAAAAAAGCATTATCCAGAGGCATCAGTCTGAATCCATGGTATGCAAAGCAGGATGGACCAGAGATCTCACAGAGGTCCTTATGGATGCATCTGAATTTCCTTCTCACTGGACCAGAGCCCAAAGATTCCTATAAACTGATAGTTAAGCCTCTACAGACAAGCCAGACATCTGAGTTTTTGTTCCCATCCAAGATAAAACGTCCTGCATTTTAGGTGAGCGACCTGATTACTACACTATTACATTCAACTACAAGGGGATAAAATCTCCTCCCCTTCCTCAAGTTTCTGAAATGCCCTTTAGTGTCTACCACTAAACAAAGCATTTGCTTTCAGCGTCTCCAAATTTATTACTATTTCTTGAATGAACAAAGTCCAATTTACAAACTGCATTAGTTCCCCAAACCCACATACTGAGTGAATAAAAAATTTTTAATGAGAAGGAGAGGAGAGCTGCTCTGCTTTCAAACAAATTGTGGTGACACAGTCAGGCAATTCCCCTCAGAACAACCTAATTCACTGGTATTGTGGATAATCTGTTTGTCAGATTAACCTTTTCAGCAGTAACTCAGAATTTAGGTTGTGGGAGTTCTGTGACTGCTGTCTTACTTTTTACTTTTTCCTTGCTGGTATTTTATTGATGCAACATCTTTATTCTTTCAGTTACAAGTTGTCTGTTATTGTATTTAGATACTCAGTGCTTCTGAACTTTTACTCAGGGAGTGCTTAACATTATGGGCTCTTATTTCCAATATCCAGATATTTTCTAATATAAGGAGATCCTCAGCACAGCTAACAAATGCTATTTCCATACTATTAGCAATAAAAAAAATAAAATTATGGTGAAAATAAAATAACTATGACTTTCCCAAATAAAAAGACAGTAAGTTTGCTTAGAGATCCTTTCCCATCTGCAGATGAGAGACTAGAATCATTGTCAAAGCCCAGTAGAAGCATTACCCTGCAAATGCAGTTCGCTGTGCAGTAGAATCATAGAATTATGCAGGTTAGAAAAGACCTGTAAGGTCATTGAGTCCAACCATTAACCCAGAATTGCCATGTCAACCTCTAAACCATGTCTCCAAGTGCCATATTTACCTATTTTTTAAATAACTCCAGGAGTGATGACTCACCCTTTTCCATTGGCAGCCTGTTCCAATGCTTGGCAACCCTTTTGGTGAAGACATTTTTCCAACTATCCTATCTAAGCCTCTATAACTACTTTAAAGCTATGGTGGTGGCTACTATAAGATAAAAAGTATTTATAGCTGAGAGATAGATAATAAGATCAGTGTAAAGTGTTTTTATTACTCACCACATGCCCCCATACTCTGAAACAGCAGTATATTAGGAGCTCTGCTTGGAGTAATACTGAGATGCATGTTTTTGTTTATGGTCTGTGCTCTGAGATTTACTGCATGCTCGAGGCTGGAGCTTGGCAGGCTGTAAACACTAGAGTTTAGGCAGAGAATGAATCTTTATCTCTGAGTCACCAGGACAGGGTGGGTGACCACAAAGCCCTGTGTCCACCCAGCCATAATGCTGAGTCAGGAGTCACATCGAGCAACAGTTCATGGCACAGGCTTTACACTTCCCTGTGGTGCTGAGTCTCAGCAAAAAGCTGAAAGAAGGGGACCCAAGTGAAAGCACAGGAGCAGGTTTCTCCAGTCAGCACAAAACCCCTATGTGATAAAAACAAGGAGGGGAGATCTTACCAGCAGGCTTTTAGATGCATTAGTTCACTTCAGGGGAAAAATGCATGCCAGGGGAGTAGTAACCACAAATACAAAAAGCACTCTCTAGTTTGCTTTGTAAAATTAATTTTTAAACACGTATCAAAACTATTACAAATTGTAAACCTTATGTTGTGCAGGGCTTTTCCAGCCTGTTTACAGCCCTCTTCTTGTTAGCAAGTGCAGAGAGATATGAAAAGTCAGAGTTTAAATCATGGGTCACAAAAAAAGCAGAGACAGTGCCCAGTGTAGTTTTTGGTTTCAGGGAGAACAGCTTGTGAGCATGACAGCAGTGGGTGCATGAATGTTGAACAAATATTGCTTCTTTCCTCCTCTCCAGTCTATGATTTGCTCCTAATCCTTTGAAATCTTTTTACCTGTTGACGCTGAAAAACAAATCAGTCAATAACAGTAAATAAACATCCTGCTTTTAATATGGATATGTTCCTGTCTCTCATTAACAACCCATCCACTCATGCAGATGCCTGAGAAAATGAGAAGTGAAGCATGGGCAGAAGCAAGCAATGGCAGAAAATGGAGATGAGATGGCAGGTACTGAAATCAAGGGGGTAGCAGAGGAAAACTCCCATGGAACAGCAGTCTAGACGGCTGAGTCTGTCAATCACTCCAAAAGACTGTTCATTGCGTTGGTAGGAGGTACTGGGATTCCTGGTAAGAGGCCAGTGTGCTTTTGCGTCAACTGTTGCACAAACTTGCAGCGACAAAACTGGTTCATGCCCTGATCTGGTCAGAACTGCAGACTATATAATCAGTCCTGCTTTTTTGGATGTTACAACAGTAGTTGAAGATACCACTGCCTCCTTCTGAGTTTTATGAACTCTCTCATCATGCTGGCTATCCTTCCCACATCAGTGAATGCCACACAAACATCACTTACACTACTTATTACAACCCTCAAAGTCCACTTTGCTCCTACCTGATCTTTTACCGCATCTCAGTTACTGAAATGGTAAACACTAGGTCACAGGCAGTCACAGGCAGCTGTGCCTTATGAAGAGAACAGACCTCAGAAAACAGGTCCTGCTAACAGATAGTCAGTTTTGGTGTCTGGATGTAGAATTCGGACATTTCCCTCTCACCATGAGAGATCTAGCACACATTGCTCAAGGAACTATGTAGCTCTCCATGAAGGGCACACATTTTTGTTCACCTAAGGAGCTCTATTAGCAACAATAAACAATTAGGATCTTGGCTTGGTTCAGCTGGCTACTCACAGAAAGGTAATGTGACCTATGGTGATCCAGAGATCCTGCCTGGTCAATTACTGTCCCTGCAGAATGTTTCAGGTGTCGCTTAGCGACCCATGTCTTTCCTGCTCCCGTCTTGAATACTATCTATCACCTCGTGGTAAAAGGCACACAGATTTAGGCAGCTGAATCCTGTCCCAAGTATATGTTCATTCTAAAAGGTGTCACAGAATGGGACGAGCAAATCAGTAGAATGAAATGATTACATACAAACCCCAAATGAAGTCTAGGGGGCACACGCTCATGCTCACAGGTACGGAATCTGTTGTAGGTTTGGGGACCAAAAATAATACACAGTCCATGCCTTCACGAGTTCACAACCCAGTCCTGTCATGTATAAATCCAATGAATGGTTCTGCCTGTATATTTCAAGACCAGGTGGAATTGTGAGTAGTGAACCAGAGCTACCTGTGGTTAACAGAATTTTTACAGTAACTCTGGGAAGCTTACATTGGAGCATACAGTGATGCCTAGCTGAATGTTTTCAAATATGAGCCAAGAGGAGTTGCCTCTTTGCTGCCAACACCAGGATCAAGTACACATTAATTTTTATGTATTTTGTGTGTATGTTGGCTCAGGGCCATGCTTATACCTCAGGTGTAGATAAAAATCACCAGCTACATCTGCTCTGGAGGTGTAAAGTTCTTCAGGGTTAGCTGAATACTCTGCTAACACAATGTGGAATTAAGGGTGATCCTGATGGTGGACAGCACAGGCCAGCAGGGTATATTATCAGGTGTGATGCATGGGCTGTGTAAACATGTGATAAAGGTGGTCCCTGTGTCAGTAAATATGCTTTTCCCAGAAAAATTGAGAGATAACAGCTACATAAGCAATATTATGGGCAAGATGACCAGAGCAAAGAAAATGAAGTCAATCATGCCTGCACATACTTGGAATCACAGACTCTCCTTTCACCTGAAAGTTTTGTAGATGTCTGCAGCTTTATTTTCCCATGTGTGGTTAGGGGTGCCTGCTTTTCTTGTAAAATGTGTGGTTGAATTCTAAGCTCTAATGAGACCTCTGTGCTCAGTTTTCTGCTCAGTCTCCAGGGATTCACAGCAATGCCTGTTACTTTGCTAGAGCACCTTAAAGAGATGACTTGTCACTGACAATCTACATCTTACCTGGGACTCTGGGACCCTGTTTAGAAAAGAACATCTGTTGATAGCTTGGTTATGATATTTGAATGAGAAAGAGAAATCCAATCTATGAATTCCTGTCAGTATGATGTTTTTACATACTTGAATAATTAGGTGTAAAAAAAATCCATCAAAAAATCCTTTAAACTACTGATTCAACTTTCACCCTTCAAGTTTTTAGAAGGCCTTGGCTAACTGAAATCTTCTGCTTAGCCTCTCTGGACAGGCCACATGACACATTCTGGTGGCAGGAAAGAGCTACATTCTGTGATCCTTCCTCTGCATGAGATACACTTAGATTTAGTGTACCTATGTGTAGTATAATCAGTTTGAATAGATAACAGGTCTTATTTCTCTCAAGCATTCTGGGATTGCTGCAGATTTTACATGGTAACTGCACACAATCACTCCACCTTTGTGTTAAGTCACCTTCTTCCCTAGCGGCCCATTTGGAAATGCCTAATTTATCTATAATTTCCAAAAGTAGGCTTGCAGCACCAAAGCATTTTTGAGTATGTCTCCCAGATGTTTTATTTTTCATCAGCAGTTCTGGGGACTCTACACCACTGTCCTACCAAGGCTGCAGCATATGTGGACTATTTCATATTCTCTCTGCTGCCTAGTCCTCATATCTCCTGAAACTTAGAGGAACATACTTGCCATTTAGCTACTCAAAGAGAGGGAAAGCAGCAGCCAAGATCTGTAAGGCAGTCAGAAACTGCTTTCAAAACAGCTAAGACAGCTGTATTGCCCATGCTAACATAGACCAGCACACCCTTGATTCTGAGACCACCAAACCTTTTCAAACCTTAACCAGAGATCAGCATAGCCCAGGCAGAAGTGTTTAAAAATGTGAGCTTGAGACAAGGTGTGGTATAACGCCTAGCCCATTTTTATGCCAAAAATATAGTGCAAAGACACAGTTAAGAAACTAGAAAAATTTCAGCTGGTCTCATTCACACACATGGTTCAACTTGACCATCATTTCAAGTACATTGTTTTCCAAGGTCTTTCTATTTTCCTGAAGAAAGGGTAGACATGTCATCTAGTCATTTAAAGAGCTAAGCTGCTTAATTGCAAACAATTTAAGAGAAAGCTGAGATGATATTAGAGGCTGTCTATAGTTAATGTTAACCTGGAATAATAAACATTGTTAAGCAGCATTTATTTATATATTTGGTTTTGTATTTAGGCCACTTGCAAACTTATTATTTGAAAACTAGATCCTTTATGTTGCTAAACTGCAAGATTTTGCAGCCTTTTTCTGTACAGAAGCACAGAAAAAATGTTTAATTTGTATTTCTTCTGAAAACCCATCCAACTTGTACTATAGCAGTAAAAAATTATTTCATTCCAGAACCCACATGATTGCATAGCTTTAATGTCCCAGTACAGAATTGGAGCTGAAATGCAGGGCAGTATGAGTAACTGAGTTCTGGTGTTCCAGCTCATTTCAGTATTTAATACAACAGTCTCTAAAACAGTGGGGAAAATATGCATTTCACATTGCACCTGCTGGGACGATGTGTGAGTCACTGGCTGAGTGGTGTTTGGAAGTCCGCTATCATATGGCTGCAGCATTAACCACACATCTTATTACTGTCATCCCCCATCAAGAATATGAGTAATGTGGAAAGAGACACACAAAGAGAACAAATATACACATTTCTTCACTTACAGTAAAAACTGCCATTTTGAACAGAAGAAACCAGGATATTTCCAAAGTAATTTCAACCCTTGCATGAGGCACCTTCTGTAACGTCCATACTGGAATTTATTTACATTATAAAAACTACCTCAGTGCTATAGAAGTATCATTCATATTGCCACACTTAAGGTTATGACAGTGTTTCCAGTAAAACCTTCACTTTTCAAACACACAGGATTCAGCTGTGCAAATCTGGGAGTCGAAATGAAAGCATATGGAATAGCCCCTATGGCGGGACCTCATACAGAGAAAAGTACACAGAAGTTGCACGAACCTGGTAGCCCTTACATTACAGAAATCACGTACATGGGCACAAAGGCAGGAGGAGAGAGATGGTTTCCACTATGCTGGCTCTAAATAGGAGGCATATTCACAGGGAATGGGAGCCACTGCTCTCCTACTTCCCTCAGGTCCTAAAAGCCTGCAGGGTACATCCTATATCTTATCTCCCAGCATGGAAACATTCTAGTTCACCATGTAAACGGGAGCAAGAAGCTGGAGAATTTTTGCCTCTGGGTTGCCCAAACCCAGCCACCCTATCCCAGAACTGTGGGCACCCAGGCTACTCATGAGAATAGCTCTTCAGCAATTGCAATTTACAGAGCAGGAAATTAAGGTGAATCTGAATTACTGATATATTGTTTTAAAATATTACACCACAAGCAGTGCTGTTGTTTTTCCATCAGCAGCTGACTAGAAGAATCTTTTGTCACGGAAACCGTACTGGCCTCGCGACCCCTCCAAGTATATCTTCATTAGTGTTTCAATTCACATCAGAAGTGTGCTTTTGAAGCAAATCACCTATTGTCCCCAAATATTGTGGTTTTGGTTTGCTTAGAGAAGCAGTCCCAAGGCACACAAACTGTTTCTTTTCACTAAGCCACAACTGTTTTCCTAAAACAGAAGATACTGTCTGGGAATGCACTAATGCCAAGGGGCTTCCTGGAAGATTACAACTAGTTTGAAGTTTTATCCTACAGACCCATCCATCTTGGGCTTGATTTTAGATAAGGAACAAAGTGTTGATACGTGCAGGTTACATCTCTGTTTTTCTGCAGGATTTGGTTTAACTATATTTTTTCATTAATGTTGATGCTAAATAAAAAAATCATCGTCCTATGAAAATCAAAAATTTTCATCAGACAAAAGATAGAAAGGAGTACATTTTGATTGATTTTGATTGTGCTGAAAAACATGTTCAATTATACTAAATACCTGTAAAACACTAGCTTTTTAATTCTATTCTCTTGCAAGAATCTGACATTTTTTGCTCTAGAATTTATTTTTTTTCTGGGAAAAAAATAATTTAGATTTTTCTATTATCTTTCTAGATTTTCCTAGATTAGGGGAAAATCTCTTCTGGCATTGATTAAGTTACAATAGCAGGAATGTTATCTCTTGATATATATATATATTTTAGTATATGTTCATGTTCAATTCAATCCACTTAAGAGTCACTATGTGGAGAAAGGATAAAGCTATTGGAGAGCACTGCAGGTGTGAGAAGAGGCAGGTCCCTTAGGGAACTGAGCAGTTTGAGAATTGCTGTGCCTACTGGTGTAAATATGGAAACCATCAGAAAGTTAGGGGTACATCAAAGGTCTCGCAAAACTTTATTTGACTAAAGAGAAGTATAATCAAATTGTAACAATCTGCACTTATGTGGTTGTTGTTGACCATTTAATGACATGTTAACAAAGCACAGCTGACTGAAAAGTCACTAATTGGTCAAACATATATAGCCTGCCTCTCAGTGCAGTCTAATATAGCATTTAAGGGTACATGTGTTTCGTATCTGTCTTCAGAAGCTGTGTGTGAGAGTTGCATGCAGGTTACAACACTACACAGCTCTAAAGTTTGTGGAGGTGTTGCATATGTGAGCAAAGTATGATACAGGCCTTGTGTGAAATTTTCAAATAGAAATTACTTTTTACACATTATACATATTCAAAATGAATTGAAAAATTTCAGGTTTGACCACTGTGCTATGATGTACACTGTCACAAGCTGGCCATACAGGTTAGCTAGCTCTACAAGGGATTACAAGCAGAAGATAGAGCCTTTTGAAATTAGGAACTCAGACAAAAGTCATTTCCAGACCAAAAAAAAAGACACAAATGTTTAAAAATATTGTGCTACCTAATACAAGATACAGATGAGAGTCAGGGAAGATCCCGGCCAAATGCAGATCCTTCCCTCTGAGCTGTCCTCCATCTATAGGAGCCTCCAGTCTATGCCATGTGTGGCAGAGAGAGAATTATCAGCATTTTACAGGTTAGAAAATGAAGCCTGGCTTTCTGGCAGTGAGTCTGTCACACAGGCAAGAGGGCAGGCCAATGCTCTTGTCCCCAGTCATATCTTTTTAAGTACCCTAAGAAATTGGAAATGACCCTCTTGAAGGAGCTCCACCGCTGAGGGGAAAAT
Source organism: Serilophus lunatus (assembly GCA_013399895.1). Lineage (NCBI taxonomy): Eukaryota > Metazoa > Chordata > Aves > Passeriformes > Eurylaimidae > Serilophus > Serilophus lunatus. The sequence continues at coordinate 1,461,659 of VXBA01003534.1, forward strand.
CATCATGATTGTAGTAGTTGCTGTGAACTTGAGTTCATCTTAACAGCTGCTGCCTTAGAATAAATGAAATTTGACAATATGCCACATCTGACAGGAATGCCAAAGTGGATCAAGGTTTTTCAAATGTGATCAGGTCAAACTTAAATCCTAACAAACACTGATATCCTTCTTACCAGCTTGCTAGAGGTTCAAATCAAATCCAAGTCGCTCTGCAAAAGGCATAGCTTTTTTTTTTTTTTAAGTTTTTTTTCCCTGAGGATGGAAAGTAAAAAGACTGAGTTCCTTGTCCTTCCCACATATTTGCTAGAAAAAATCTTTGTACTTGACTACCTTCCTGTGGAGCTGGGCGGACCACTTAAGAGTGAAGGTGTGTTTAACATTTAGTGTTGTCATGAAGGGCTGGTGGAGCTGCCTTTTCTAGTGGAGAAAATGTGTTTTTCAGAGTTAGCTCACTCACTGTTACCATGTGTAGAAGGGAAATGATGGGGTGCTGACTAACACTGTGGGGAAGGTTGGAAAATCCTCTGAAACTGAAATAGGAGACTATCTTAGGCATTTCCTTCACCTCTGTCTTTTAGGAGTTTTCTCTTCCCATCTGCTCAGTCTACAATTGTTTCTGTGTTCTGCCTTCTACATTGCTTATTTTGGGCTTCTGATAGAAACTGGCTTTAAACTAGAAAGGTGTTTATTTTAAGCTAGACAAAACATTGGAAATACATGACTCCAGAGTGACAGGGAAAGAAGTATCTGTTTGAATTTGAAGTTTTCCTTTTTGTAGCTAACATTCTTTTCCGTAAGTTAAAAATACATTAAGAAACATTTAGAGACATTTTAAAAAATGTATTATTTTATGCCTTTGTTCTCATAGAAGCCAAAGAACAATCACCACTGATATCAATGGGACAAAAATAGAAATGCTATTATCTTACTCAAGGACATTTTAAATTTCTGCTTATTGGCACAGAGAGAGAAACACAAAAAAGAAATGGTCACAAATACATTATTGTTATGATCATAGTTATAAAGTTATAAATTATAATTGCTAGGCATACTTCCTCATTTCTGTACTTCTGGTTATATTGGAGATAACCTACCAGTATGTTACCAGAGCAATCCCTGAGGAAACAGATTTTCTGCAAAAGCAATGACATGGAGAGATTACTCTTAACAGAAAGGGAGGAATGACAAAAGACAGAAGGCTTTCATAGCAAATCACAATAAAATTGATATTACCATCCCCCTTGGCCAATTCTGTGTCTCTTAGCATTATTTTTCTCCAAAATGTTTTCTCCCCCTCTTCCCATGGCCACTTTATAACAGCAGAACAACAACTCCTTTCTTCTTCATGGTAAAAATGTCATTTATACTGTCGGGAGGGAACTGCTTCTCTTCACAGCTGAAATTTCAGTGACATTTTTAATCTGTAAAGTATTGGTACATAACATTTGCAGCCATGCTGTGCCATGGGCAATTTAACAACTTATTTACTATCCCTCTGAGCTAAATGTGTGAAGCTTTTAACGTGCAAGGAACAATATATCAAGGCCTGCAAAACACCAGTTTATTTCAAAGAACTGCATGTTTATTAATTATATGCTAACATACAGAGGAGAGCTTAGGAAGTGGTGGTACCCAAGAGCTCATATTGTGCAAAACCTTTTGGGTTCACACAGAACAATGTAGTGCTGTCTGTGAGGACCCCAGCACTCATCTTCTACAGGAGGAACATTTGTTTTACCCTTCTGAGGGCATTTCACTTAGGTTAGATGGGTAGGATTTATTCTTTCTTGAAAGAGAATGATGCTGAGGTCCCCAGAGCTGGATATAACTGACCTGACTTCAGCCCTGCTGAGTCAGAGCTGTTTAGACAGGATGGGCTGTCCTCATACCCAGGCTGGTGTATGCAAGCCTGGTATAGATGTGATATACAGGCCTGATGTATACAGGGGCTGCAGGTAAACAGGTTTTCTTGAGAGGATGTCTAGTATATATATCCCCTAACTCTTGGAAGGAGATTTTCTGTGCAGACTTTACCAGCTTAGTCCAACCACAAACACCTAGAAATCACTATTTAAAACACAATGAGATCTTATGATTTGTCCTTTGCTCTACTGTTTTCAACATAATGTTGAGATATAATATCAACTAACTGGTCACATGGAAATAAATATTTGGATTATGCTCCTGTCTCTCTTTGGAATGTATGGGAAAATTATCGACCATTTCTCTGCTAAGACAGTAAGATCTGTTTTCTTGTTTGTGTTTGCACAGCTTCTAGCACAACACAGTAATCACAACATTGATTGTAAAAAGAAATACATTTCTGGCAGACAGAAGCTATGAACCCTTGGAAATACAGAGACATGTTAAATAGTATACCATTTTGTAGGTGAAAATATTCCACTTAAAATGTGAATTCTTTTCTCCTTTATTTTTCATCTCTTGGAAAACTATTTTGTACATAAGCACACTGCATCTTTCTCAAACATCTGAAAAATGTCTTTTAAGGATGGCCTAAAACTGCAGAACAGAGAAATACAAATAGCATAATTACAGCTTTATTTTGGTCACTTACGAAATTGAAGGATTAGCTGTACAGGCCAGCTGTTAGTCAGGGAGGTGGCTTAAGGTCAGAAGGTTATTCTCTTGACTACAAAGAAGATCCCTAGACTAGAGAAAAGAAAGCTTTGGATAGTAACAAAATTCATCTTCTGTCTTAATCTCTTAAGAAAAGAGAATTTATGGGATCACTTATGTATACCTACATGTTTCATCTCATCCCCTTCCCTACTTTACCTTTCGAATCCATTTCTCAAATTCAGTGCAATTCGACAGAGATAGGAAGTTCTCAGAAGTATTTTGTTCCTTCATGTGTTGGGGCAGCTGAATAAAGGGAAGACCGTACTTATTTTTCAGTGAGTGAAGGACTTTATTGGAGGGTTAGATTCACCAGAAAGGGTGAGACATAATGAAGATTCCCATTAAAGAGAATTTCTATCAAAGCTCACCCTAGAAAGCCCAGCTGAGAAGGATCCATCAGTAAGTAAAAAGATTTATTAAGTAATAAACTTATTGCAGTGCAGATGCAGTAGTGCAGATAAGTTTATATGAAATATGCAGTAGTGTGCATACAGAGATAGGTGTAGCTTCTTGTGATCTGATTCTAGCTATCCCTTGAGCTGACAGGGACAGCCCCAAAGCAAAAGTGTGCTAACCATGTTAATGTAGAGATTTGTTTGAGCTGATGTCTGCCTTCCAGCAAGCTCCTTATTATCTCAAACTAAATGAGAATGATATCCTTATCTTGGAAAAGAAGGTGGATGCTCAGAAAACAATGCCAACAAATGCTGTGATCACTTTCTCCATTTCATTTTTACATTGAAAAGAGCTTTTATCCTGCTATAAGAAAAGGCTGATGCTTAAATCAGGAATAATGTGAGCAATGAAAATGGGGGTTTCAGTTTTTTTCTGTTGAAAATCCTTGTGTCTAACAAGGGGAGAGTTTTCGCTGAAATACTGCTTGCTGTCAGACAAGAATCTCTCTGTCCCTCTTTCTTCTATCCTTTCTGAAGTGTCCTCATAATGGTCCCTCTCTCGTGTGTTACTTTGCTCACTCCTCTTCCCCTTCCCCTGCTTTCCCCAATGCCCTGATCTTTCTGGAACTACCCTTTCTCAGGGGCAACTGCAATTAGCAGCCAACTCCACGCTTATCTCCTGTTTTCTGTTTCTCCTGGAGCCATTCCCATTTTTCATCATCTTCTTGTGTCTCAAGTGGGACATTCTCATCAGGCAGATGCTATACATCTATTTCTCACTGTTTTTACAGTGATGGTTCTGCCTCAAGACTTACAGGGACAAAAGTTCGGGATGAGACTCTGCTCACCTGATAACTGCATGGCATTGTGTTCATGACTCACGTATTATGGTGATACCTGTGCTGGGAGCAGGGAGTGAGATCAGGAGGCAGGAAACACATTTTCCCTCTAGGAGTGGATGGAATGAGCAGCAGAAGGAGCCACCAGATTTGGCTTGAAACTAAAACTGAGAGTTATAGATCTCTTCCTGACTCCCTAGTAGCCAAAAAGTTTTATTCTGCTCAATTTTCTCTATAAGAACAAGTTTTTACCTGTTTTACCAATATAGCTTTGACAAGTACTGCACATAAATTGTGTAATAGAATAAAACCTTCAGTAACAAAAACGGACTGAGCTATGAGCTGTGAAATTCAGTGACTTTGATCCTTGAACAAGGCATTCAAAGTCGATGCCAGAAGTTAAGTATCTAAAGTAAATATGTGGCTGGCTCATTAAAAGTGTGGAGCACCTTTCAGTGTCACTGAAAATTAAATACAAAAGCCAACCAGAAACAATGCTTGTCACTCAGCTAGGAAAAAAAAAAACCAACAAAACAAACCCCAACCAACAACTCACCACACAATTTATACGGATCATCAGACAACCTTTAAAAAATATATTTACATTTATCACTGTAGTATAAAATATTGAAGGCCATTAAATTGGTAAAACAGCAAACTGAAGAAATAGTATATAAGTTCACAGAAAAATGGCATTCATTTACATCTACTGAGCTTGTCATCCTTGATCTTGAAGATTATAGATTGTAACTTTACCTTACTTACCAGGCATGCAGCAAAGTCCAGGTGTTATTGGAAGAAAATGTGGAAGTTTGCAAATTCTTTCTTCTGCTCTCCAGTCCCTTGAGGCAGTTTTTACTTAACACCCCTCCTCTCAAATCCTGCTTTAGATCAAGAAGGGAGCTTGCTTGAGACTGTCCCTGAGGGGGTAGTGCCACGCACATCTGAATGACAGATTCCTGGACAATGGGATACATGAATATCCACACTCCCTCTATCCAAGAGAATAGAAAGTTAGGAGAGCTGACAGAATGCAGCAGGACCTTTTTCATGGGATTATCTCAAAAGTTCACCATCAAACCTCTGTTCTTTTAAGGGTTTATTGGGGGCTTTATTGCATAGGATTAAGAATGTTTTCTGCCATTGTCAGAAAGGAATAGATTCACAGAGACTGAAATCCACCGAACCTGAAGGTGCAACACATAAGAGGCAATTTCCTGAGCTTGGGTTGATGCACTTGGATCAGGATTGTCTTACTCAAGTGAATAAGAGTCCTGCAAGATAAATGTGTCCCTCCGTTTTCAATGGGCACTCAGGGAAGAATAAAAATTCTTGATATGGTTTACAGAAGGTTGAAAGAACCCCAATATAAGTAGGAAATCATGTCCTCTGTGTGGAGGTGAGATCCTCTCACCTCATGTCAGCTATCTAACGGCTAGGCATTGAGTTTAAGCCAGCCATGTCAGTACTCTGTAGTTTATGAAGAGGCAGGCACCTACAAAGGACAATTCATCTTCTCCAAGGACAGATGTGTATGAGGGATGAGGAGGAAGTCTGTCTTTCATCAGAGACTACTGGGGGAGCCCAGATGATGAGCTGAGGCCAGATGCCTAACCTTTAGACAGCTGATGATAAAGGAGATGAATCTGTGACTTTATCAGAAGATGAGAGGTGATTGTACTGCTGTGTGACCTGACAAACAAACTGGTTTCTGAAGAATATGTGCTATTGATTTTTTTTTTTAAAAACAAACTGTTTTCTCTTCTGATAAGAAAAACACATAAGTATTTGATACTGAATTCACTGGACAGCCTTTGCATAGTTTCTCTATTAACTTTGGACAATGACTTTTCTCATAGCAAAACTGGAAGATATCTAGCAAAAATTCCTTAGAACGGATGAGAGAGGACCATAAAAGACACAAATTTGCTATTAAACTAAATAAGCGCTACTTTAAGGATCAGGGTGTTATGCTGTCATTATGAAGTGTCAATTTTTAAAATATTTTGCAGCACATGGAAATAATAGAACCATAGATTACGCTAAGCTGGAAGGGATCCACTGGGATCATCCAGTTCAACTCCTGGCACTGCACAGGGCACCACAAGAATCACATCATGTGCCTTATTGTCCAAATGATTCTTGAGGTCTGTCTGGCTTGGTGCTGTGACCACTTCTCTTGTGAACCTGTTTCAGTGATCAACCCCCCTCCGGTTGAAAAACGTTTTCCTGATATCTAACCTAAATCTCCTCTGACTCAGCTTCATGCTGTTTCCTCAAGTCCTGTCATGAGAGTGAAGAGTGAGCTTTACCAGTGCTTCATGCAGTCACTGGAATGGATAATTGGGATCAAGAATCTTGTTAACCCCAAAACAGTACTAATGGTATAAAATAACATACCAAGCACTAGAGGGCTTTCTACTGCAATGCTCATAGAACTTCAGAGCTGGTTCTAAGAATCATAGAATGACTTGGGTTGGAATGGACTATAAAGATCATAAAATTCCAAACCCTTTCTGTGGGTAGGAACACCTTTCACTAGACCAGGTTGTTCAGGGATGGGGCAGCCAAAACTTCTGCAAGCAACCTGCTCCAGTCTCTCATCACCCTCACAAGAATTGCTTCCCAATATCTAATCTGAACCTATTCTCTCAGTTTGGAGCCACTGCCCTGTGTCCTGCCACTACATGCTGCTGAAAATAGTCTCTCCTCATCTTTCTGATATGCTTCCTTCATGTACTGGAAGGTCACCGTGAAGCCTTCTCTTTTTCATGCTGAACAATCCCAATTCTCTTACCTTTTCTCACAGCAGAGATGTTCCATCTCTCTGATATCTTGGTGGCCCTCCTCCGGGTTTGCTCCAACAGATCGTTCCTGTGTGGGGCACTCCAGAGCTAAATGTTTAAGGAGAACGATACAGGCATCTTGAACTACCTAAAACCCCTTTCACTAGTTTAGGAAAAAAAAAAACAAAAACCAACCAACAAACTCAACAAAAACCCCAACCAATCAACCAAACAAAAATAACCCCAAAACCAAAACAAAAAAAATAGAAACCCAACAAAAAAACCCAAACTACAACCCCAAACTCAGCTTGTTTAGCTTGTTTAGTTTAAAGATTCTTATATGCAGGCCATTTGCACCGAAGCAAAGAGAACACCACACGCTAGTGCTTCCTCTCTAATCATCTAGAAGATATGCATAACCTTCCACCAGACTCCTCTGAAAGGCTTATTTCTCAAAGAGCATTTAACACACAGGGACAAACTCATTCCATCACCCAGGACAGCTGTGTTAGCCCTGGGAACAATAACACCTCCTGTTGACTTCTTACATAAACAGAGGGGTGAACCTTCGAGTCTTGAGCTGTTCACATGAGGTAACCATGATATATTTGCAAGATCTTACTAATCACAGGGCTCCCTGATAATGACAGTACTGCTAGATAACACAGAAATACAGGAGCAGATATTGTTGTTCACTTTTCTCTCCTTGAATCATCCTTAAAACCATTCAGTTTAGTACATGCTAGGGTTGTGGAACCTTCAGGAATTTTCTTCTCAGAATCATTCCCTTTCTATCAGCTTTTTCAAATTTGCCTTTCGCTTTCATGTGCAAATTTGTCTGGTTTGCTGGAAAGGCAAAACTGCAGTCACGCTCAGCTTCTGAGCTAGCTCGGTAGACACTTGTTCTCAGAAGGTCTTGAGCTTCAGACCAGCAAGAAGTAGAAGGCTTACAGTCTTCAGTCAAGTATTATACCCTTCTGGATAAGATCCTGGGCTCCTGTTTCTATAAGGTGGTTGTAAATAACCCACCTGGCACACAATTTTTTTAAGGTACTTCATTCTCTATTGGAAAACTTAATCTCTGCTGTACTAAGACAATTTTGCATTCCTCTGCAAGGGATTGAGAAATCTAAAAATGAAGCACATTTGCATTTAACTTGCAGACAATGAAGCCTTTCACTGAGACCAGCTCTTTCCCTATAAATCTTGTTAGCAAAGGAGAGGAACTCACTTGTCAGGATCTAAGCCATCTACAGCTACTTATGGGTAAAATTGAGCAGGTGCGGTGTAGTTTTGGGTTTCCTCCTATATGCCTGCAGCCATATTCTTTGCAGGAGACAGACAGAAAATTTACAGCCATACAATTATTAAATAAGCTCCAATGAGTCTTTTGGAAGCCTCTATGTAAAGGAATCCATGCAGGAAGAGACAATTCCATCTAGTTTTCCTGTTAGTTTTCTGCATTGATAATCAAAGCAAATATATCTACAGTAACATTGTGCCCATTAATTTTCTTGTGAGTGCTTTCATTTTCCTGCCTTTAGTGGAGGACAACGTCAAATCTGCATTAAATCTGTTGATTCTCATTCTTCTGTTCAACAAAGTAAATTCAATCTCTACAGAGCATTTCCCAACAAACATGATTAGCTCCATTGTAAATAACTGAAATAGCTAAAATCAATTGTCATCATTAACATATTTAATCTTTTTTTTTTTCTTCAACTGGGGCAGAGAAAGCTGTTCAGTTCAAAGGACAGGGACTGTGACTTCATGAAACAATAAAACTATTTATAACGCTTTTAATGCATGATCAAAAATTCTGCAGTCATATGAAGCAAAACACTGACATAGTCTGTGTTTTTGGTTCACTCGCTGTGCCAGTCACTTTGCTAATTTAAGTTTGTTCCAAAAAACATGACTGGCTAATTTAGTTGTAGGAGTTCAGCTATTAGCTCTGCTCCTGCTGCTGGCCTTAAAATGGAATTAGCTACCATATGATTGTATGTCCCTACCTGACCTTGTGCATCCTACAAATCCTTGTGTTACATACCTGGACTGGAGGAGTCAGCTGGAGCCAGGACACCACTGTGGCATCTCTCTGCACAGAGGTGCAGTGAATCTAATCAAAGCCAGTTGTGGCCTTTTCTTATAAATTCAGAACACACAAAGGGAACTTTTTTCATAGGTATGTATCTGGGGAAATTGTTCTCAGAAAAACTTCTCTTAACATTCTGTACATGAAAAAGAAAGGGCTCTTAGAATAAATAACTTTCGGACTACAAATTCAGCTGGCAAAACAGATGGTGAAAAATCAGCATTCTAATCAAAGTACAAACGACACTTTCAGAATATTTTCACAGTCTCAACTTGTATTTACTTACCTGTACTAAAAGAGTTGGAGATTTACTTTTTTCATCCTGACCTGTGAAAGGGGTTCCTTGATTTATTTATCTTTTTTGAAAATCCAAATCTTACAGTTTGAAGAAAACATCTCCCTCATCATAACACTCCCTATCGACTTTAAAAGCCTGTCAAGCATCTTTCTGTAGTTCTGATTTATTGAAGCCATGCCAAAGGTGGACAGTACAACTCCGCGCTTACTTGACCAATTCAAAGGGAGTGTTTATGGGCAGACACTGTGGCCTAGAGGATGTTATCTCTTTCCCACCCCCTGCCAGGATGGAATCTAACACTTCTCACTTCGTTGATGTTTTTTTCTCCCTTGCCCCTGGCTGCGGCTAAGTGATTGTTTATGGCAGATACTTTAAATCATTATCACCTCCTGGGCCTTTGAGCACGGCTACACAATCTGCTGTTGCATCGAGGAAACTCTTCTCAGTACAAAACAAGGCCAAATGTTTATCTGGTGAGATGGTAGTCAAAGTGTCTCCTCTAATATTTAAAAACAAACAGCAGTGTCCCTGCTCTGTCGCAATGAGCACCGGCCGGCTAAAGCTGAGCAGTGTTCCTGACACTGCAGCGCAAGACGCAGGACTCCGTGGGTAGCTATTTGCTGTTCATTTCCAAAGCACGAAAAAATATCCAGGGAACCTGAATGATGATAGAATATATGAATAAGCTTCACGAAATATGGCTGTGTTTATGGTACTGCCTCAGCACTTTAGCCCTGAGTCGCGGCGCGGTGGAGCCTTTGTACTGAGGAGGATTTGCAGTGGTGACAGTCCAGCAGCGACTCCAGCAGAGAGCTGGGGAGGGCACCAGGAGGTACTGGGGGCACCAGGAAGGCCATGGCCTCTCTTCCCAGCTTGGGAAAGCAAAGCTTGTTGTTGCTCCCAGGGGGAAGACAGGAGTGCAAGGGCTGTGATTACTGATTATCAGCCAACCATATCCTGGGCTACATCAAAGAAGTTATTGTCCCACTCTACTCTGTTCTTGTGAGACCTCACCTGGAACACTGCTTCCAGCTTGAGGGACCCCAGCATAAGAAGGACATGGACCTGCTGGAGTGAATCTAGAGGAGGCTACAAAGACACCTAGAAGGTTGGAGTTATTCAGTCTGAAGAAGGGAAAGTCCTTATAGCACCTTGCAGCGTTTAAAGGAACTACAAGAGATCTGGACAAGGACTCTTTACAAAGCCACGTAGTGACAGGAAAAGGGAGAATGGCTTTAAACTGAAAGAGTTTTGGTTTTGGTATTACACAGAAATTCATCACTGCAAGGGGTGGTGAGACACTGGCATAGAGAAGTCGTGGCTATTTCAACCCTGGAAGTGCTTCATGAGAGGTTGGATAGGGCTTTGAACAACCTGGTCTCTACAGGAAGGTGTCCCTGCCTATGGCAGGGGGATTGGAACAATATGGTCTTTAGGATGCCTTCCAACCCAAACCATTCTATAGTTGATTTTATTAAAACAGCCTCTCCTTGAATCATCAGTGGCTACAGCTATGACCCTTTCTACTCCCTGTTAAGAAGTGCTCTTCAAGAATGTCTTCCACAAACACAACCTGGTCCTTTCCTCTTTGATTGTGCCTCTCACCCCCTTAGTTCTCATCCCCAAGGCAGCAATATACAGCCTTTTGAAAGGGGTTGAAAGACCTTCACCAGGCTCAGTCAACTGCCATAGCAAATCTCACAGCTCGCTAAGGGCTTCTAATAGTTGTCAAGCAGTTTGTTGGCAGAGGAGAGTTCAAAGGAACCAATGGAAGAATCTCTGTCAGTTGACTGGCAATAATTACAGAGCTGCACTTACACACTGAGGCCAAGAGTACATTCTGGAAAGTTTCTATATGAAAAATAATTTGAAACAAAAGACTTACCTACTGAATGTTCTCAAGTGTGTGTTGAATATGTACTGAATGGAAATTGGCCTAATTTCCACGTCTTAGGAGTTTTAGATCACTTGTTACTAAGTGAATGAGAAAAACACTGTCAAATATTACAGTATAAAACCCTAAAATGAGAGTTTGCTTTAAAATACACATGAGATTTCATAGTGGAATTGAATAATTGTTTGCTTGATTAAGAGCTGGTGTTAGTGTAGGAGTTGATGTAGGCTTCAATTCTGGTTCCTCAGGGCTTGAGAACTGACCAGAAGTTTTGAAGCTTTTTTCTAAGAAGGGACAAATAAAAGGTGATCAGGAAAAAAAATAAGCAGGTTTCATTCATATTCCCATTCTTCAAAGGGAAGCTTGCTGTCTAAAAACATTAATATCAACAGAAATGTAATGTATTTACATTTCTGGTTAACCATACAACACAGCTGTTACCTCACTTCACTGTTCAATATATTGCAGGTTTAGTGCATCCAATCACTCTGACATCAAACTAATCTAAAACACTAGCAGAAGTAAACACGACTAAATAAAGAAATCCTGATTGTGGCTTTCAATATTTCCTAAAGTTGTACTGCATTGAAAATATCCAGAATCCTCAGCACAGCCAAGGCTGACTCTCAGCATGGGTGCCTAGGAAATGTTTTTGACAGCTAAAGGAGCTGCAGTCAGAGTTGAAGCCAGAGACACAGTAGTTTTTTGTCCTTTCTATTACATTACCCCTTTCACAGTAATTGCCTGACAAAGAGAGTAGTGGGGAACAGCACAGGAGCATTTTTGTTGACTTTGCCCCTGTGAGCATGAATTAAAGGAAAATCTCTGTGCACGGGAACAGTTAAAAGGTAGCATTGTTTTCTCTCTTGGGCTAGTAAGGGCCAGACATGGACTATAATAACCTAATAAAATTTACATTTTAAACATTCAAAGAGAGCATGAGTCTGGCCCTTTCCTTATTCTCATATCAGCCTTCCTCTTGCTCAACGTTGTCTATATTTTTTCTACTCTGATCTACTCTTACCCAGCTTTGCCTTCTCTTTCCCTTGCCTCAAAATCCTGTACAGCCCATTCCTTTTTGTCTTGCTTTGCTTATCTCTCCCTTTAATAATCTCAGGATATGAATGACTTCCTTGAAGTGGATCACTCTTTCTTAGCTTTTTATCTCAGTAATTCCAGATCTCATAGTCAGTATGAAGTCATTTTTCTGATGTCTCCCTTTTGACATTCTAGTGACAGTTCAAACTTCAACGTTTCTAAAAAGGTGGAAGTTCCAATTCTTGTTGCTGTCTGTTCTGCTTGCTTCACTTCTCCATGTTCACATCCTTGAAGCAATTTGACTTGGTCTTCTTGTCTCCCACACTTTCAGTCTTCCAGTAATTTATCTTGTTCAATAGTGTCAAATATTTCTCTCTTCAGAACTTTGTTGTTCTGCTGTCGTACAAACACTTCTGTCATCTCTTGGTTCAATTAATGTAAGATTTAGCTGTCCAGCTTCTTCTGAATATCTGTAGATATTACCTTTGTCTGTACTTTGGTTACAATGCCTCCCATGGAACAAAATATTTTTCGTTATTAGAGTGTTAGTCACTGTCAGGTTCTTGTCCAATTTGTTTTCCAATTCCAGTGTTTGAAAAAAGTAATTAAAGAATGACCTGATATTAATTTTTAAAAGCTTTTCTTTCTCCTGTGTTTTTCCCTCTGGGTGTTAAAAGTATATGTAAGATACTGATTCCAGACTGAGGAGAGAAAAGATGATGCTACAAAATGTTCTTTGCTGAATAGACCAGAGTTATGCAGGTTTTGAAACATCCTGAGCCAAATATTAAATACTTCAAACAGAGCAAGAAATTTAGAACACTGTTTCTTACAAAAAACTCTAGTTTTCTTCTATAAACTTATCAGGCTATGACTCCTTAATATTGATACCTCCTATGAAACCTGGTCTACTCTTCAAAATACTTGAGTGATCAAATAGCAAGAAATTAGGATCTGGCCATCCCAACTTTTAGATTTCACAGTTCTCTTCCTCAGTTTGACAGATAGAAAGGATTAGAAAGGATTTTTTGTGTAAACTGTATTTCAGATTTGAGTTATAGGAAGCCACTTGCTCTGGGAATGTCATAATTAATAGTTAACACATAAGGATTATGATCTCAGTTGCTTTTTTTCTGAATTTGGCCGTACTTTTGGAGTGACCAAAGCACATCATATATAGTGATTGGTTTTTGAAACCCAGCTAATTCCATCTAATGTGAATGAGATGAAATTTGACTTCAGTGGCACTTTTTTTCCTAGTTATGTACCCTGATCTATGTAAACCTGAAAGAAATGGAAGAATTTTTGAAGACAGTTATTGGCATTTCTATCTTTTTGTTAGATGTCTAGAAGAGATTAGGTTTTTTGTTTTAGTTGTTTTATTTCCCTGCTTGAGTAACATTTTTTGTCTCTAATAAAGGGGAGGAAAGGGAAATAGAGAGAAAAAAAAAAAGGCTTACATTTGTGGAATACAAAGAAATGATCCATTTAAATTTTGTTTCCAGTTGATAAAACTATACACAACCCTGAAGCTTCTTCATTAGAAAAAAGGATTTAGAAAAATGTGTCCTCATTGGAACTTGATCTCTAATATAACCAATACTTGAGAGCTTTAATAGCCCTAAGGATGGAGTTCTGCTGTGCTCAAAATTTTATTTGAAATAATACCATCATGAGTAGGAGAAAACGGTTATTCTTTCAATTTTACTTCCAAGCTTGATGAGCATTTCTTTTCCACTGACTGTAGTTACAGCTACTCATTAAAAGATTTTAATACACAGTGCAGTGGAAAAGAACATCAGCTATGCATGTCTGTGCAACACTGTTCATACTATCTTAGATCATAACCCAAAATGAGCTGTTGATCTCACCAGTTCTCATTTGTTTGCAGTCTAAAACCACCATATGGTTTGGCAGAGAAAGAATTCCCTGTCCAGGGAAAGCTGTGGCTTTTGAAGGGTGTAGCAGGTTTAGAATATAACTAAATACAAGGTATACACTAAAACCAGTGTTGTTTGAGCACTGAAGTAATTTGCACACGGAAAGAATATGTTATTTGTATTTTCTCCTACCAGTTACCTTCCCAGCTTGATTATTTTTCCTTCTCCTTTAATTCTGTGATGCTTCCTAATGAAGGATTTCTTATTTCCCTCCAGTATTGTGGAAACAGTCTAGTCAGAGTATCTATGAGTACCTTGTCAAGATGTTTGCATCGTTCAGTAATAAACACAGCTGACACTGTTTTAGCTGATCAATTCAAATTAAGCCTTCCTTTCTTAGCAAACAAACCTGACCTGAAATACAGTAACACCTTGGTCTATTGCACAGCCTCTCATTATTTTCTGAAATAATTGTTAAATGAATAGGATGTTGGAAAATGTTGTTTTGGCTTTTGTGCATGTGAAACTTGATTCTGCCTTGAACTGTTGCATGCTAATTAACTCTTCACTATTGGAAGTCAACCCACAATTACATCTTCTATGTCAGTGTTCAGATTTTTGAGGAGGAAGTGTTCAATTAGCATTGTCAAATGAAATTGTAGACATTCACTATATAGAAGGAACCTTTTGTCGATTTAGAGTCAAGCAGTGTCAAAGGCACAGCAGGAAATTGCCATTAGCCAATCTGGACTTTCTCAAACATGCAGCTCTACATCCTATAATCATCAGCTTCTGAAAGAGCAATTTAGGTAGCAAGTCAATCACATCTGTAACTTTGGCCAACCCATCTATGGCATGCATCCACAGATGGGATGAAGATTGCTTACACATTCCAGCTCCTGCACCTACTGCTTGACTTTTCTTTATCAAATGTGCCAAACAGCATTGGGAGACTGCTGTTATTTTGGGGGCAAGAGATTACTGGCTTATCTTTAAAGTTACAATAGCTGTTTCATTTTATGAAGCCTGTATTGCAATTATTCTAGGTCACATTTGGTAATTGATATTTATTGTCATGTTCAGGAGATGAAATTGTTGAAAAACAGGATTAATCTTCCAATGGAAGTCTGAATCATATGGAATGTTTTTAAGCAAATTCATAAAGATACGTAGAGTATAAACTCACAATTCACTTCCAAAAAAAGTTGGTATTGGAGCCATGTGTCATGTTCATCCCATTTTTCCACCCCACAAGCAATGCTCTGTGCTGTGATTGCACGCAACAATTGTGCAGTTGTAAGCTCTGGCTGACATTGTGCAGCAGCTGTACCGCAGTGGGGGAATGGACTTCCAAATATCCCTCTCACTCAGCTGTAACAAAATTTAGCTCACAGATGTATCTTTTACAGAAAAACCTTACAGAACTTAATGGAATGAAAATTTTAGATGATCATGCTCAGTATAGACTGTGCCCTTGTTAAATAGAAACTACAGCTATTTTAGTTTTAACTAACAAATTGTTAGGGTCAGCATTGAAAGGTGCAACAGGGACCCATTTGATTTCTCTTAGAAACTCAGATTAGTTGTAAACTCGAGGATTAGAATTAAATAAGCTTAGTTTGTTAAACCCAAACATGCTGATAAAACGTAGCTTTATACTCTTTCTCTCATTTTCTTTTGCATATATGTGAAATGATTCAGCTAACATGTAATTTCTATAAATTTTAAATTGAATTGAGTGATTGGATAAAATAGTAAAAATAGTAAATTATTTGTTTAAAAAGTAGTTGGAGGGGGAACTTTGCTGAAAATCAGTAGATAGCTAAGAGTAGAAATAAATATCATGAGGTAAATGTAAACTTAAAACAGCATCTTTTCTGTATTTATTGCCTAAAGAAGGCACATCAAGAGGTAAAGATAAATGTTCTTTTAGGCTGTAGATACAGAGTACTATCAAAGACTGAGTATGCTCCTTGCAATCAAATGCTTTAGAGGGTTTTAGTAAGGCTACCAAATAAATTCCCTGATCTTAACCTGACTTGCCCTTTTTTTCACATGAATTTGCCTTTACATTTGTTTGAATAACTGCTGAATCTAAAGCCAGACTAATTTTGGCAAAACAAAACCAGAAATACTGGAAAAACTAATATATAGGGTGATAGAATCATAACTCAGCTAACAGATGAAACAAATTCTGATATTCTGGTCTGTACTTGTCCTGGCTCAAAAATATAGTTCAAGTCTTCATAGAGTACTTTTCAGTTGTCATGTATCAGAAGACCATGTGTTCTTGCCTTGAATAGCTATGAAAATTTAGTTTAAACGTTTGGAAGTTACCGTTGAGCTGTAAGTTAAGTTCAATCTACTTCTGGTGACTCAGTTGCAAATCCACGATGACAGAATAATTGATGGTATGTCACACTACTGATGAGATAATGTCATTACTGGTCTACATTTTATAACATCAGCAAACATCATGATTACCTCTTTACTGGTGATCTAATTTCCTACTTCTGAAAGAGTAATAAATATTTTGCCTTAGGAGATAAAACACATTCAAAAGTAAACCATTTTCAAGAAAGCTGAAGCCATACTTTCCAGGTTTTATGTTATGGAACCTTTGGTTATAGTATGAACGATCAACGGTTTTCCTAATTGGCAGAAATATAGTTATGTTTGCAATACAGTAAAAATCTGGTTATTTGATTTTTATAACTTTAAAAGAAGATTTTACTAGATGTCAAGTGGGTGTAACCTCACTTACATTTGAGATCATAATAATACTGATGTGTTAGTACACTTAAAAAGACCCAAAGTTGAAAAGTCTGTTCTACAGAAAAATTCAGTAGTTTAGCAGAAGTTTTATTCTAAATCTGAGCAAAACCCAGAAAGTGAAGTTTCTCTAGGAAAATAAAACTCCAAAGATTCTGAAAAAGACTCTGACATTAGGATTTTAGATGCTACCCTGACTCGAGCCTTGATAGTGCTGATGGAATTAGTGTTGGTAGCATGGCAAAGAAAGATTTCCCTGCATCTAGATAAGAAGCCCAGAAGACTAAGACAGCCATAGTGTTCTCCCACAATTTAATGAAAATAGAGTTGGCTTTGGTTTTGGTTTTCGGGGGGTTTTTTTGTGGTTTTTTTTTGTTTGTTTGTTTTTGTTTTTGTTTTTTTTTGTTTTTTTGTCATGGACAAGTAAGTCCAGAGAGCATAATTATCACTACAATGGACTGAATGCTTTGTCTGTTCTGTTTATGGATTAGGTATCTGAATTAACCATTGCCTCTTTCTCATCTAGTCTGAATTTTCTTCTAGTGAAGAAGACAGAACATATTTTTCTGAAAATTCCTTCACAGCCTAAACTACTTTTTAGGTCATTTTAAAGTTTTGTCCAATTATTAAAAAGAATATGAAGGAAAGGTAATTTATGGAGGCTAAAGAGTCACAGTTAGAAGACCAGATGTACAGCTTTGGTAAAGAACGTAACAGACCCGTCATTTTTGGCTCTGCTGTGTGATTTCCTAACTGAGAAATTAACAAAGCCCTGAAGCTCAGCCTGCAAGTCCTTGTAAAAAAGAAAACCTATATATGCTGTATCTTTAAAATCTAATTTTCATGCCTTACTGTGATTTCTGCCACTACAAATTCTGTTATTGAATTACTTTTTTAAAAAAAATTACTCTGTTTTTATTAAGTCTTTAGAATTTCAGATCATGTGACATTACACCAAGAGCAATGGAAAAAAAATATCACCAGCTGGCTATTTGTTATGTCCCAGTTAAAAATGCCTCTCTCTTCACTGACACAATGCCACATGCCATGAAATGAGTTTCCTTTTCCGGATTTTTGGTGTAATTCACAAGACTGTAATTAGATCGGCACCTTCGTCATGTAAGTAGCTCAAAGAAGCAAAATTCTGTGTTCATAGGATCCTGGTTTTCAAAAGAGGCTCAAATTGTGCTGTTCAGCAGTTTTAAGTTGTCTGGCAAATGATTGAGAACATTAGTCAAACCTTCTAGGTCCACGAATGTTTCTATTTGTCCCATTATTATCCTGTTTGTGTAACTCCTCCTATATACTTGTTAAAATTGACTGTGATGTAGTCTGGCTCCAAAGGCCTCCTGAATGTGATTACTCCAGAATTGCTTGAGAATTATCAGTCAGGAATAATGCATATAATATTTTGCTGGCATTATGCAAGATAAATGTGAGATATGTTAGTGGGTGGGTCCGGAAGGGTGGAGTGGGAAGTTGGGGGAAAAAAAAGAGAACATTTCATGGAACTTCCCTGTAAGATAAAAATACAGAATATTTGTTATGCTAGGCTATTAGCAAAAGCCATTACATATTTTTACTGATCCCTTAGGAAGATTGAATCAGGTTAACAGCAGAGTTGCATAAGCCTGAAAAACAGGTTTGTAAAGGAAAAGCTCCCAGACACTACTTTATAAGAATGATAGCAGGCACCACTACGTTGAAGACACAGATAACAGCCCAATTATGAATGGTTTTCTTCCATTGCAGTCACATGCAATTCAAAACCAGTTCCTGAGTTTCTTCCTTGTGTCAGATTCATTGTGAATTTTTCCTTCTATGAAAATGTAAATTCACTGGTTTGTATTTCTGTCTCATAAATTTTCACTTTGTAGCCATTGTTATTCTCAAATTCAGTTCATCGACGATTCATTAACCATCTGTAAGATGAAGGACAGCATGGCCTCAGCTGAAGTGTTCAAAATGCAGAAAGCATGGCTTGTTATTTCTATCCACATCTATTACTATTTTCACTAATACAGTTTCTTACTATTAAAGTAGTATCTACAGATCTTATGGGTCAGCACATTAATACTTTTTTCCTTTGGTTCTGCCAAGAAATCCACTTATTCTAATTCTTAGTGAGACCACTTTTTGTCTTCATTTTTGTCTTGTGAATTTATGAGCAGAGAACAAATTTTCAGCGAAAATCTTATTTTGCTCACCCTACCATTCCTTTCCTCCCCTTTCTCTCCACTTTCTTCCTCGTTACAACTAAAACAATTTATTTAGTTAAGTAGTCCTGGAAACAAAAAGATAAAAATTGTCTTAACAATTCTGATAGCTATCAGTTGTTTAGCAGACATTACAAGACTGTCTTAACTCCTAATTACTCAAAAGGCACAAATTGCACTTTCAGGACTTTCCTGAAATGCCCTGAATTTCTATTTTAGTTGATTATCTTTTGCTTCTAGAGAAAATCTTCCATGGAAACCATTGTGCAGCTTTCTGACCAACTGTTTTTGAAGTCTGTGATCATGAAACCTGACTTCATCAATGGTAAAGACTGATGTAGAGCTGCAATGAAGCTTGTAAAGGTTCTCTTTGAGTCTATGCATTATAATAGATGATAGTAGCTGGAGAGCTAAAATAAAATGCTTGTAAATCCAGAATATAAAATCAGTATGAAAGGAAAAGACTTAGAAGATTAAAAATTTTAAGAACAAAACCTGATGGCAAGTTTGTTTCATCACTCTCAAAATCTATAAGAAAATTTAAAAAATTGTTCTCATGAGGTGATAAGACGGGCAAGGTTTAAGTATGTGAAGAGAAAGGGAGGAGGTATTAGGGATGATGTGAGTTTGCTGGATTGTGTGATTTGGCTCCTAAGAAGGTGTGTTGAATGATGAGGAAGGGAGAAGGAAAAGAAGGGAATTCCATTCTAGTCAATAAAATATGAAGGAAAAGCATTGC
Organism: Serilophus lunatus; assembly: GCA_013399895.1. Classification (NCBI taxonomy): domain Eukaryota; kingdom Metazoa; phylum Chordata; class Aves; order Passeriformes; family Eurylaimidae; genus Serilophus; species Serilophus lunatus. The sequence goes on from VXBA01003534.1 coordinate 1,481,251, forward strand.
CTGAACAGTTCATTCTTTTGCAGCTTGATTCCTCCCTGCTGAATGTAAGGGCAATAAATACTTTGGGGTTTTCATGAAAGAACGCACTGAAAATTTTTGTTCCAGGAACTGTTCCATTTTTTTATCAATAATGTTGTATGCTGCATGTAAACAGTTACCAGGAAGGATAAAGTGATAAAAAAGGTTTAATATACTGAGGGAAAAAATGCATGGACAAGGCTTAAAGAAATCCAGGTCTGAGATGTTATTTTGCACTAACATCAGCACATTTCCTTTTTTGTAGTCTGAGAAGAGCCACCTGGTTGCTCTGCTCACTTATTTCCAGGTTTGGGGATAGAAACTTGCTCTAACAGTATATAGAATAGCCTTTACTAAACTTGAATAGGGTGGGCTTTTGTTCTGCTGTTTTGCAACAGCCTGTTCTTACAAGCAAAGGTGCCTTGCTGGATATGGGAATGAAATAAGACTGAAGTACAATAATGAAACAGAAGGAATCTGCTGTATTCTTTGTGCTCAGATATTTCTGAGTAATGATTCAGAAGCTGCCAAATCAACCATTGATTTCTTCCATCCTCCTTATGTGCATAAAATGTACAAAGATGAGCTTGAGGGAGGCCAGGAAGTACAAATAGCAGTTGAAATAGTGAGGGACTATCATGTTTCTATCGCTTGCAAAAGTGTGGCTTAACAGTACCTGAAGGCCTGTGATTGTTGAGATCATCAACATGGCTACCTTGCACTTATGAGACTAAAAGTTACAAAGGATGTATATCCACATTGACACAATATGCCTTTTTCAGTGATTCTTCCTACAAAAGAGTGTGACTAAGCCAGCCTGAATTTTTTTTTCTCTGTGTTTGCATCAATGAAACATAACTACAATGGAGAAGATGCAGCCTTTATCCATCTGTCTCTATGATACTTGACCTGTGATTCATAGGCGATGATCCTCACTTCCAGTCAGCCCCTCAGAAGACTTCTTGCTTAGAGTTGATTGATCAGTGACTGCTTTTTCCAGATATGCTTTTTTTCCCCCTCTCTCTCTCTCTCTCCTCATTTTTAAAATGAAGAAATGAGGGGGAAGGAATGTTAAAATGTAAAAGAAGCATAAAAGCAGAGATCTGCTGAGTGATGGGAGCAAACTGAAGGAGCCTTCAGGTAAGAAGGGAGTAATTGGACAACAAAATATCGTATGACATGATGTGACAAGCTTTCATATGACTTTCAGTTACACATGTCCAAATCCTACTCTGTCTTTCATTCTTCTGGAACCTCTCTCTGTATCATTTAGCTCACAGTGAAAGATGCTTTGTTCCTTTAGGCATAGAGGGGTCTGTCAGATATCCTTCAGCTTGTTTAGGAGGAGGGGAGGACGAGGGTTTGCAGACTGCCCCAGCAGCACTGCCTGTTGTGGCAGGTATGGCAGCCCTGTGACACAGACTGCCCGCACAGCTGTTCAGTTTCCTCTTCTTCCGATGTGGTTTTGATACCTCTGCATCCAGTTCTACTTTCCTCAGCCCATCAATCTTCCTGAACACACATCCCTTGGCTCCCTGACTTTCAGTGCATTCCAGTAAATGGCTTTTGGTTTTATAGTTGCTCAAGCTGAGTATTTATCTTTTTGCAGAACTTTTAGGCTTTGGAGTGTCTCTGAAAATATGGACAAGGGAGGGAATTGGGAATAGGGCCTAGAGAATGCAAGATCAATGTGGTGCCTGAGATCTTTCCTGTATGTTGTGTATTTCTTAACCAGGAAGCCAGGAGGCCTTTTTTTTAATTTTTTTTCTTTTCTTTTTGAATCCTCTGTTTAGGCTAGATGAAATCTCTCAGCAACACAGGGTTGCGTATGTTGTGAGAGTTTCAAACCTCCATGACTAATGAAGATGGGAGAACCACAGCAGCTTTTAAAAAAGCATTAAGTTAGGCTGATAAGTGCTGCTCTATTGTGCAGATCTACTGTTCAGAAATGTCTGAGAAGCAGTGTGTATCTAGTAAATTTTTAAATGTGCTACTATTTCACACTATATGAAGTATTCAGAAATAGTTTTGCATATGTGTAATTATTTTACGTATGTGTATATATCAAATATGTAGGTGACTTTAAACAGGGTCAGTCACATAGGACATTAATTTTCTTAATATTTCTTTTTTTTGCTAAAGAAGATTCTATTTTTCCTATCTCTATAGAGCCTGTAAGTACTAGGTATAATCTTCTTTTTTGTTTTAAATTAGATTTACAGAAGTCTCCTGACACATGCATACATCATGTCACATAAATCAGTTTTGAATATACCCCTTGAGGCAGGTTTTGTCCAGACCTAGCTAATGTGGCATAATTATTACAACTGTTCTGTGTCTTCAGGAAGGATAAAAAAACCCACCACCCCAGTATATGTTAAAAACCATGAAATTTTATTCCTTTTTCTGAGCACCATAAGTCATCACTAGACTTAAAATATCCATTGGAAGTGCCTACCTCAGAGCTTTGTTGCTGTGCCCCTGTCCTGTCCCTGAACATTGAAAGTTAGCTGGAGTCCTGTGAAGGTTTATATGCAGAGTAAAACTGTAAAGAGCTTAAGTTAATGAAACAGCCACTTGAGCAAGCTACATCCCATCTTCCAATGGAAGAGGAGAGAAAGATGAAACATTGTCTTGATCAGAGGAACAGGGAAGGTCTGTGGAAAGCCAACGACAACTTTCCTGTGATTGAAGTACCTTTAAAGAGCTTTATTTGTAACAGATAAAACACAGGGTATTACAGTCCTGCAGATAAACAGAGAAAGCACTGTGGGAACTGCCTGTATTGTTTGAATTTTTGGCACAAGGATGCTCCTCTCACATCCAGAGAAGGTGAAAAAAGCACAAGCTAGAGTTTTTCATGCACACAGAAAGCGAGAAGGTCTCTTCTTTCTTTGGGTTTCTCTCCAAAAGTCTTTTGTTGCATCACCTTTTCCTATTGCAAAATCCTCATAGTGGGGTTGTATGCAGGATGGAATTCAGTCTGCCTCACTTGCCAGCCATTGTACTTGCTTTTTTAAAAATTTTTTTGCTTATTTGTTTTATATTCTTCTTTCTGTGGCTTTCACTCTGACATAAATGTTTATAGACTTTTGGATTTCTTTTTGCTGTAAGCATTGGTTTTAATCAGTATAAGCTCCTGGGAAGTCATTGGTCCAGAAACCAAAATGTACTTTTCCCTATGTATGATAGTAAAAGAGGAACATATGAATCTGTTCCCACTTCTCAACTCAAAGTCATTTCCTTTGCTGTCTGTACTAATGCTTCTCAGACGTAGGCCAAGAAAGCTGTATAGCTCTTATATCTGCACTGTTGACCCCCATAAGATCAGTGAATATGGACGGAGATGTTCTATGTTATATTCTAGCAAACAAGGAATACAGAGGAAACCAGAGACTCTTTCCAGAGTAGCTACACTTTAAAATCACAAAATCATATAATAGTTTGGGTTGGAAGGGGCCTTACAGACCATCTGGTTCCAATCCCCCTGCCATGGTCAGGCACACTTTGACTGGACCAGGTTGCTGAAAGCCCCATCCAACTTGGCCTTGAGCACTTCCAGAGATGACACATCCACAGCTTCTTTGGACAATGTATGCCAGTGCCTTGCCATCCTCTTAGGAAAGAATTTCTTCCTAAGATCTAATGTTAAGCTGTCCTCTGTCAGTTTAAAGCCATTCCCCCTTCTCCTATCTCTACATGTCCTTGGAAAAGTCCCTCTCCAGCTTTCTTTCAGACCAACTTTATGTTCTAGAAGGCCACTGTAAGGTCATTCTGGACCCTTATTGTCTCCAGGGTGAACAATCCCCTCAGGCTTTCCTTGTGGGAGAGATGTTTCATGCCTCTAATCATCTTTGTGGCTCTTCTCTGGGTCTGCCTCACAAATCTACGCCCCTCCTGTGCAAACACACATCATTTCCATGATGCTGATTTACTGTTGAGATTGAGGAGTAGTTTATACATCTTATCCATTATCTTTTAAACAAAAGATTCCCAACTACAGTTCCAGTTGCTTCCTCCATATTTCACCTTCGTAACACCACTGTGGTTTAGACAATGCTACTCCACCTGTAGCATGTGCACTCCATCAGGTGTTAAGCAGTAACACTTGTCTGCTGGTGGTAGCATGTTGTTGATTTGTTCACCTGCCACAGTAATTTACACAGTGGTATAATACTGAATCCCTGTTTTCATCCCAGTGAACCAAAGGTATTCTAGTAGAAGGAGGGTATATTGTTAACAGTCATTGCTTGGGGAAAAGAGGTGATGGTACGAGAATGGAAAACCAGAGGTCATACACCTCTTGCTCAAGGCTCTACTGAAAAGGTGGAATGGACTGTACTAACTCAACTTTGTTATCTCTGTAATATTCCAAGAGAGATTGGATTCATATTGATCACAGCTGTCTGTTTCTTCAAGCTTCCAGAAGCCACATGTTCATCTCCAAAACAAGACATCTGCCATGACATGATCATGGGGATTTTCAGGGTATTTGTACTGATCTGAGAATGAAAAGCCCTTTGCAGTGCAGTCTTCCTGCACAAAAGGCCTAAGTTGCTAGTGATGTACTTGCAGCTTGGGTACACAATAGCCACTGTAATGGCAGATATTGAAAGTCTCAGACATCTGATCTGAAAGGCAGATCGAAATTTTGTCACATGCATGAGTATCTCCACTGCACTGACTGAACTGTTTAGGAATTTGGAGCAATATTCCTGTGACAAAACTTCACATTCCATGTTATCTACACTGCTTCAGTGTACATGGATAAGTAGGTGTTCAAACTCACCCTTACTCACATCTCTTCCTGCAGTTGAATGTGCTATATTACTTCCACAGATCATTTAATTAGTTAATCTAAAAAGGGAAAAGATTCAAGTGTTTCAAACACAGGTTTGTGGTGCTTTCTCCTCATCTGTGCAGTTTCTCTCTGAGAAGGGTGATCATTTTGTGGAAGATAATGTGAATGGTACAGTAAAATAAGTGTTAATGTGTAAAATCATGTAGCACCACCTGACCTAGATCCCTAGAATCCCGTCCCTTGCATGTGCAACTGCTCTTCATGTTAATGAGGAATGATCTTTGCAGAGGAAATACATCATGCTTCACATCCTAGAGCACTCAAGATGTTTCTTTGACATGCCAGAGATAAGTAGCATGAGACAAAAATAAATACGGTATGTGATGAGGTATCTTATTACTTGATGAGATACCATAATATACACATACTCACACAGCTGTCTTCCACTACACATGCTGAGACTATCAATAATCACTTTGGGTTTGAATTTCTGGGTAATATCTTGAGTTGAATTCAAATAAAAGTACAACCTGCCAGTACGTCTTTTTTCCTGTGTTACAAGAAAAGCAGAGCTAATTCAAAAATATTGATTCCCTGAGAATTTTCAAGCATGTATCTGCAACTATTTCGTGCAACTGGATTTTTTCTTTGTTTATATTTTACACCTTTTCCTCTCTGTTTTTATCAGCTTTGACTTAGAAAAGTACAGGGGAAGGTAATGATTTAGTTTTATTTTGAGAAAATTGTAAAAAAACCTCCAACATAAACTGAGTCTGACTTTTTCTTTTTGAAAGAAGTCTGCCTTTGGTCAGCTGTCTTTGAAAAACAAAATAATAACTACAGAAGCTTGATCAGACACAAAGTTCATCCTAGATAAAGAATCACAGTTAAAGAATTAAAATAAATGTAACAAGCCAAAAATATAAACATTTTAATAAAGTAATGGAATTTAAAAAAAAATAAAATTTTTGATTGGCAGACTGAGCACATGGAAACTTGCAGCTGGCAAATAAAAGAAACAAATGTTCTGTGAAGCATTTTAGACTTACATATTGCTCCAGCATTTTAGAAATAGGGTTTGAAATAGGACTTGTAATCCTCAGCCAGCACCTAGCTGGTACTTCTCTTTTCCACATTGCCAGTGAATCAGGAAGTAAATGCCTGAACTGCACTGCAGACAACTGTAGGGTTTGTACTCATGCTTTTATTTTTTCCAGTCAGGCTCCTAATCTACTTGTGTAGTAAAAACTCTCAGTCATGCCAATGAATACAGATGTAAGAAGAAATGCTGTATACTACCTAATTTCTGCATTGAGTAAAACAGAGAAAAATTTGGTTATAATTGGTATGAAATAATCACTCTAAAAAACCTCCTCCATTTGGATGTATATGCTACCTTCAAAGAACTACATATAATTACCCGGAAATGGACATCCTTTGCAAGACCAATAGATAAAATTGCAAAACCCTTTCAAGTGCTGAGAGCAAAAATAGTAAACCAATATAAATACCAAACTACTCTCAGTTGTGGGGATGACCAGATAGAGTAAAAGGATGAAATAGCACAGTTAATCTCAAGTTCCTGCTTTGACATGTCAACAGGACACTGAATCAATTGAATTTTGATACTTCCTCACATGTATCCTGTAATAATTCAGATTTTCTTCTTTACTGATGACATTTTTTTTCTTCTCCACTGCTTACACTATTTGTGTATCTTTGTGTGCACATGAATAAAACATTAAAACAACTTCACTCTCTATCCAGAGTTCCTCCTCTACTCCAGTTCCTTGCCTATCAGATAAATTTTCATTCAGTTTTGAGTTTTGCTGCTGGCTGAAGAACAGCATCTACAGTCAAGTATCTCCTACAATTCTGAAAGAAGCAGGAACATAAATGCTGCCAAGGACAAAATAAACAGAAAACTCTTACTTAAAAAGTCAGATCATTACATGACCCCTTGAAGAAGTGTATTGCAACCCTATTTTATTGTGTGAACCTCTATTTCCTGCAGTACAAGTATATTCATCAGAGGACAAGATAAGGCCACTGCATTTTTGTTTTCATTTGTTACCCTTCAATATAACATTATGCCTTGATTACTCCATGCTAGATAAGTCTGCACAGAAGAATCTTTTTTGTTGTTGCCCCTCTTATTTTTACTGCAACACTATTTGAGCATGTTTCCAATAAGAACAAACTCCTTCTTAGCCCCTAGTTTGGGTCAGAAAAGTACTATCCACATTTGGCAGAGAAAGGAGACATTAAAACATTTTCTTTCTGTGATATAGGGATCAAATGACAAGGGCTCAAAAAATATCTGATTCTCTCAGATTGCATTCCAGTGCCCTAATTCATAAAGCAATTAGTTTTTTGTGTGCTTGGTGGCTTAAAACACCACACATCATGGTCTCCCTGCAATGAATGTAAGAGTACTAAGATAAGCAAACGTGTCTGGGGACAATGCACTGCAGGACATCGCTAAGTTTGGCTGTCCCTTCCCAGCAAGTGAAATACATATGAGCATTGTGAATCTAACAGTATGGGCCCGTCTAGCAACCCCCCCCCCCAGCAGCAGGGCTAAGACCACCTTGGGGTTTAATGGCTGTTTCCAAGTCATATGTCAGTAGGACAGACTCGCACTGGTTTTATTGAATTGTTCAGTGGTAGAACAAAGAAGATATTCCACTTTGTATCGCCATTTCCTGGGTAAATAGTGGACAGTAGTTTGTAGAAAAGACAGCACTGAAATGATAGAACTGACTCTACGATTCAACACTGAGATGGTGGCAAAATAGTCATAAGTTGAAAGGCATAAGTTGAAGTGTCATTATGTCATACTAGACACTGCCTTCTACAGAAAAAGGACTCAGTGCTTTCATTAGCCTGTCCTACATGGAGGGAACAGATGTTTAGGAAAATAGAGTTTTACCACTTCTGATGTTTCCTGACTCCTGTTACAGGGGTAGGGCAGCAGGCTGCCCCTAGATTTTTTCCCCCAGTGTTGCTCCATCCTGACAGCACTCTACTTGCTCTATTTCCACTAAAATTCTCATTCATGAGGAGAATGGAGAGGCCTTTACTTCTTGCAGGTAATGTAAATTTTCTGCAAGGAAATATGTTTACTTTACCGAAGCACTGCTGTGAAGAACTGCCCTGCAATGTCTAACATCCCCCAGTGTGACTAACTGCTATCATTTGACCTTGACAGGCTTGAGAAGTGGGCTGATATGAAATATATGAGGTTCAACAAAGCCAAGTGCAAGATGCTGCACCTGAGTCAAGACAATACCCAGTATCAAAACAGAACAAATTGAGAACAACTCTGCCGAGAAGGAATTGAAAAATTGGACATAACCCGAAAATGAGTGTCTGTAGCTCAGAAAGCAAACTGAGTCCTGGGCTGCACCAAAAGAACTGGGTCACCAGGTTGAGGGAGGTGATTCTGTCCCTCTACACTGCTTTGGTAAGACCCCACTTGGAATGCTGCATCCAGCTGCAGGCTTCCCAGCACAAGAAAGAGATCGATCTGCTGAAATGAGACAGCAGCTTCTTCTAGGAGAAGAGAAACTTTCAGGGACAACTTACTGTGGCCTTTCAATTTATAAAGAAAGCTCATAAAAAAGACAGAGAGAATTTTTACCTGAGCTTGTATTGACAGAACATGTAGCAATGGTTTTAAACTGAGACAGGTCAAAAGCTTGGGTTGGATATAAGGAAGAAATTTTTTTGTAATGAGGGTGGAGAAACATTGGCACAGGCTGCCCACAAGAGTTTTGAATACTTCATCCCTGGAATAGTTCAAGACCAGGCTGGACAGGGCTTTCAGCATCCTGCCCATGAAATGGTATTTGGACTAGATCTTTAAAGTTCCCTCCAACTCAAATCCTTCTATGATTGATTCAGCAAGTTTCTGACCTTCCTATTACATTTCAAGTGTCTGCCATCCAACCCCTGCAGTCAAGATGGATTTGAATTCAGTGGCAAGCTTTTCTAATAATGCAAAATGCAAAATTTTCCATCCATCCTTTCTTTCTGGGGATTGAATTTTCTAGGGAAAAAATAATTTAGGACTCCTGCTTGGACTAAGAAGAAACAAGATATTCCAGAAGGAAAAATTAAAACAGATAAGTACATGGGACTGAAAGAGACCTCAGAGAAATCTTCGTGTAGCATTAGTGATGGGGATTGCTTTACATCCCGACTACAATAAACATGCATTTCATTGCACCTTCAATTCCAGCTGGGAGCCCAGCCATGCATGCTATAAAGTAATACAGAGTGAAAGGATAGTTGCATGGTAAAAACAAAGTACTAAGTATCAGGATAGATTAGGCACTAGCTACCTCTTGGAGGACTGCTAAATTTCGTGGAGGGCTACTTTGGGTGGAGTACAAGGTGCTGAAACATCATTTGAGACACTGACAAGAGTATTCCCTTCTTGTCCATAGCATAATTCTAAATCATTTAGATAAAAATATTTCAGATGGTAACAGTAGCCAGTATAACTAGTATAATCCTTAAGTGTTTAAATGTACTGTTTTGACCAGGCTTTTGGGATTGTTTTTTTGTTTATTTGTTTGGGTCTTTAGTAATCAAAATTGAAACTACTGAAAGTCTAAATTTAACTTAGCACAAGTGGTCCTGTTTTATTTGTATTACCCACGGAGAAAACTATCTTCCTCCCAAGGGTCATTCTGAAGCTCTAAATTTGATTTTCTTTTTAAATTGTTTTTCAGAAGAGTATTTGCTGACTATGCAGCAATTAAAGTACAATTAAATATGGGATGTACTTGACCAAGTTTCAATGCCTAATAGGTACACGTTATTACCTCAACTAGTCACTTAGGCCCAGTGGGGAGAAATAAACACTTCAGAGTACAAAACATACATTTCTCACCAAAGATGCACGTTTGTCCAGGCAACTATAAACAGAACTTATAGATCTGATATTAAGTAAACCCTTCTACTGAGGAAGTTTTGAGTTTTACTCCTAATGTTTAAATACCTCTTTCTTTCCTGTCCTTTACCTGTCCCACTAAGAAAGAGATATACAGACATCCTTGGCATTTAAATGCTAAGAACTTGATTTTCAATGCAACGTGAGCCGAAGATTATTATCACCAAAACATAAGCTTTGGCAGTGTATAATTTGCTCTGTCTTTTACTCTGCAGTGACAAAACTTCTGTTGAACCAACTTTTTGGGCTCAGGATTTAATTTTAAATAGGAATGCCAAACCCAAAAAGCCCAGCACTCAGGGCTGTCTGCCCATTTCAGAAGAGGAACATGAGGCTCGGTTCTTTTCATGCCAGATGAGAACCTTATCCTCCACACTCTTGGCAGCTCATCTCTGGGGCTCTCTTTTTCCTCTACCTCCTACTCTCCTTGTCTTCTTCCCCCACCTCTGAAAAAGATTTGCCGTGTTTGATTTAATTTCCTTCTCCATCAGAACAGAAACACACTTTACAATCTAAAATATGTGAAAAAGCAGAAACTTTGTTTTCAAGTCAGTCTTCTTAAGAAAATCCTTAGCATCAGCAGAACAATACAATCAGTTCTGGTAAGTGGTCAAAAGCCTCTGTTTAAAAAGGGAAAAATACACATTGTGACAAGTATTAAATGGAAAAAAACCATACATATTTAGAAAATGGAAATAAGGCTTGTCTTTCAAAACAACTTATAATAAACTTTTTCATTTCGTTTTCTGGCTTCATTCATTTTTCTGTTTCTATGTGTTCCAATTGCATTTTTGTAAAAAGATGCATTATTGCATTCTTTTTGCTGTAGATACTGCTTTGTGGTAAACAGAGTTTGATTCCTCTTTTTCCAGTACTTTTGTCAAGCTAAAGAAATGTTTTCTGAGTATTGTTTAACAAGAAGTACATTCACATCTTCTGATTTCCATTCTTTCAGAACAGTAAAGAATGAGAATTCACTCCATTTGAGTGTTGTTTCCACCTTCATTTTTATCCCTTATAAATATTACTCTCTCTGCTCTCATTAAAGTAGTAGCACTATCCTGGGCTATGACCTAGGAGAATGTCACAGGAAAGATGGTTCTAATAAAGATGATTTTGCTGACCAAGGGTTACAAAATTTTTTTATGAAACTTTAGTTGATAACAGGAAAAGGGTTCCAGCACAGTTCTGTTCAGAAGATCCTTAAGTGACAAACCCCATCTTCATTTATTGTAAAGGTTTCCCCCTTACATTTATGTCTTCACCTTTAGTTTTGCTTCTCACTGACTGTTCCATGACCTTCTTGCCACCTTTTCTCCTTTCAGATTTCTGAATCTCCAGAACAATGATGTTTCCAGAGTCCATGTTACATTTAGATAAATCAGTTGTTTGCTCATTCCATGCCACTCCTATCTCTCCAGAAATTTGAACAGTGACATTACTATGGAGAGCAAAATTGATGTAGTTAGAATCAATAAGGTTGGAAAAGTCCTTTGAGTACAACCGTCAACCCAGCACCACCATGTTCACCACTAAACTATGTCTCCAAACTATGCCACATCCATATGCTTTTTTGAATACTTACAGGGATGAAGGTTCCACCACTTCCCCAGGCATCTTATTCTAATGCCTGACTAGCTTTCCTAATATGTAATCTAAACCTTCCCTGTGTGCCAGGCTCTAAAAGCAGAGGAAAGCCCAGGTGATTTTCAGACAAATGACCTCTTCTCTGTTCCTTGAACCAGAGGCTGTGCATTCTTGTATTATTGTCTGCATAATGTAGAGAAGCTAGTTCTGGATGTTTTTGCTCTATCTGTTTCTTCTGAGTGTTGATTGTGTGCTCAGTCTTGTACAATTCTTAAAAACATATTGTTCTCTCACTGAAAGTCATTGCACATGTAGTGGATATAAAATGCAATTCTAGACCTCAGAAGAGCTCTCTCAAAGTGATTTTTTTCTTCACTTGCTAGCAAAAAAGTTCAAAAAACCACTGCATTTTTTCACTCTGAACCAAATCAAAAGCAGAGTTGGATGCGCAGGAATTTGTTCTGCCAGAGATGATGTTATGCTTAGAGCACAGGGGTCATTAAGTATACCAGTATGCTCTTACAAGAATAAGGCACAAAGGCTTCAGTGTTAGATACTAAGAGTGAGGCCTATTTAAATCAGAATCCTGCCATGATTTTTTAGGCCCATCTAATAAATATCCAGGTACCTCAGATTTTATAATCAATTTCTCAATTCCTAACTACTGTCAATAACATTTTAGAAAATAATTAAATGCTTCCTATGTAATACATTTTTTGTGAATAAGGGTAAATGTGTGTTTGCTTTCACCAGGAGAACAACCTTTTTCTACCTCTTCTGGTTTAATTAAAGCACAAGTTTAATAGAAACATCATATCTTCAAGAAGTAAACTTGTGCTGTCTGGAGAAAAATTTCTGCTGTTGGAATGGCAAAGCAGACACAGAAATACCAAATCACTTGCTATGAATGAAAGGTAGACAAAAAATTCATGCTTTCAGACTTCATCCTTTGTACCACATTTTCAGAGCTAGAACATAGGAAAAAAATCTTGTTTTCGCTATGAAGGGTAGCAATTTCATCGTCTGCATTGAAGTCAGGCTTTCACAATGGTTTTTTCTAATAATTTGTTTGAGCTAAAGAAAATCTAGATAACAGCAGGAAACATTTTTGTTCCTAAAGCAATTCAATTAAAAGTGTTGCAGCCACAAATACATAACTAGTGCTGTAGTTAGAAGACTTTTTTGAAATAAATGAAATGATGTGTTGTGTGTCTCATCTAACACTGTAAGATGTCTGTTATGTTTTTAGCAGATCTATTCACCTGAGGCTCCTTCCACTGTCAGTGGAGAGAGGTCATCACTCTAAAATCGTATTTTAGCATATATATGATGAGATGAGTTATTCCTCATAGAAAAAATGGAAAAGGAGTTCTGGTCAAATGCAGGTTGAATAGAGTTAACAGCATGCCCTGGCAACCTACAGGCCAAGTGAATCCTGGGATGCATCAAGCCCATTGAGGGATGTGATTGTCCTCCTCTACTCTGAGCTGGTGCAGCCAGCCTCACCTTGTGTCCAACAAGGTCAGTGGTATCCTGGTGTACATTGTCAGCAGGCCAAGGAAGGTGATCTCGCCACTCTACTCAGCCCTAATGCGGTTACATCTGGAGTGCTGTGTCTGATTCCATGCTCCTCATTACCATGGAGGCCCTGGACCAAGTCCAGTGGAGGGCAGCAAAGATGATTAAGGGACTGTATTCTAAGGGTGGTGAGGCACCGGAACGGGTTGCCCAGAGAAGTTGTGGATGCTTGTATTGTTGTCCAGTTGTGTTTTTCGATCCCTTAGAATGGAATCATCTATTTAGTGGCATAAGGGATCGGGACCCTCTGAAACCACAACTGCCAACAAAACATACTGGCCTTGTGCGAATGGTGCTGCTAATCAGAGGATCCAGGAAAGAAAGACCGTCTATATACAATATGTACAAGGGCCAAAATGGAGAAACCTGGAGTCTCCTGGAGTCTCCTGGAGTCTCCTCTTTATTGCAAATTCATCTGGTTTTATAGTCCAAAGATTGTTTAGGTTAACACAGCCAATAGACAAAAGGAAAGATGGTCATGTGTCACTGTCCCAGAGCCACAGGACAGACAGTCACACGATGACGTTTACATACCTAAGACATTACATCATAGTCTGACACGCTGTAATACAGCCTAACATTCTGCTACGCCGTATGACTGGAAGTGTTTAAGGCCAGTTTGCATGGAGGTCTGATCAGATGACCCACTGTGGTTCCTACCGACCTTACCCATTTTGTGACTTTGTGTGATTCTGTTTTCATGCCATGATATAAGAATGACATAAAGCTATCAGAGAATATCAAAAGAATGAATATGAAGATTGTAGGGTTTAGAGGGGAAACCACACAAGGAGCGGCTGAGATCACTGCCTTGTTCAGTCTAGAGAAGAGGACACTGAGAGAAGACCTCACGACAGTGTGCAACTTCCTCTCATGGGGAAGTTGTGGGGCAAGCATGGATAGGTTCTTTCTGGTGACCGGTGACAGGACCCAGGACAATGGCCTGACGTTGTGTCAGCGGAGGTTTAGGTTGAATATTAAAAAAAGGTTCTTCACCCAGAGGGTGGTTGGGCACCCAAACAGGCTTCCCAGAGAAGTGATCACAGCACCAAACCTGATGGAGTTCAAGGATTGTTTGGAATTGGACTTGATGATCCTTGTGGGTACCTTCTAACTCAAGATATTCTATGATTTTCTGGTTCCTCAGGAACATCTGTCTTCATCACCTTTCAAATGACTTTGCATTGGCCTTCATATCCTGCTACTGGCTCAATGAAGTTTTTTCTCACTATCCAACTGTACTTTCACAATCAGCCTACATATTCTAATTTCAATTGTGCTTCCACTTCAGCATTTGAATCCAGCTTCAAGCTTTTGACAAATAAATCCCAAAGTGTTTTAGCATCTGTACATGTGACATATTGCAGACACAGTACACGAAATATGTTGTAAAAATTCAGATTTTATGTGATACTTTAAGATATTTGAGTGAAAGCACAAAGTGTGCAATACAAGAGCAGATGTTAATTAATCAGCCTTGTATCATGTGTTCTTTGCTCTTTGTTGTGCTGTTTCAGAAGTGTATGTTCAGACTAGCTCATCAGCCTAAGAAGACAGTCAAATTCTTACCTTTTGGAGAAGATATTTCATCTGAACAGTTCCATGTGTGCTAGCGCGTATCCATCTGGCATCCGTGAAGAGAACTCAGTGTGATAAATACTATTACAAATTAGCATAGTTTAAAAACTTGGCTCCAAAAGAAGATTTTAATTAACACTATTTACCAAATGGTCTCGGGATGTGTTTAAAGACTATTCCCTGCAGAGAGACAAAGGTAAACAGAGACTTTGACGCTGCATGCATGTGTTTGTGTGTGCTGACATGTCTCCTCTGAACCTTTTTTCTTGTCCAAAATAAAAGTTTTATTTTCTTGTTCCAAATGGAATATTCAGAAACTTAGTCATTGGCAGTAAAACTTTTGGGTGCCTCATCTCTTCAAAATAAAATGTCAATAGCTGGGGTTTTAAACATATGACTCAGGGTAAAAGTGTTATTGCCAAGCTTTATCAGTCATTAAACTTTCACTCAGTGCAGATACAATCTGTTTGCCTGGGAGTTGAAACAAGAAAGAACACATACTCCAAAGCGTAAACAAAGATCTCATATGATTATAGTGCTGACCTATCTTTGGTTAAAATACTTCCCAGAACACCGATAGATCACCAGACACATAGTTATGGACAGGTATTTTGTTGGTAGAATGATAGCAACATCTTTTTGACAACATCCTAGATGTAGGATGAACAGCAGTAGAGCGGCAGTCAGTTTTGTGAGGAAGGGTAAAAGCAGCAGCAGAAGATTATAAAGGGCAACTGGAACTACTTTTAGGTGCCTAGACAGATGGAAATTAATTCAGACAGTTTGAAAATAGATCAAATTATATCTCAAGTATGTGCAAAAATTAGGAGACTGATAACAAAAGACACCAGGAAACCCTAGAAATAAATAAAAAATGATTCAACAACTGCTTGGCTTTCCTGTGTTACATGAAATAAACTCCAGATGGACTAACACCAATGAATGTAAATATGGCAAGGACACTTCAGATTCATATCATATACCTGTACTGTACACTAAAAGACTGGTCCACTTGCAAAATATCATGCATTCATAGTATTGTTTTCTGGAAGACAGAAAAAATATTACTTCACAGAATGATACTGAGTCAAGTCCTCAGTTGATGCAAATTGGCATAGTTACCTTGATTTTAGTGGCGTTATGCCAGTTAATTCTGGACTAAATCCTTTTAAAGTAAGAACAAGTTTTTACTTGTAAAAGTTCAATTGTTTCATTTAATACCTTCTGTGCTGTGAGATTTCTCTCTTCCACTTTTCCTCCATACATCTGATTTGTTCCTATGATTTACTCAATCTCTTTTTGCAGTGATTAATGCCTTCTTTTGAATTAATTAAATTAGAACAAATATGTTCCAGGAAGACATAATAGGAAGAAAGAATATATCACCTGGATTTATTTGCAAGACAGAGCTATCCCTGTCAAAATGATGTTTCAGGTATTCATTTTGGGAATCTACATTTACATTGTTATTTGTCTTTTATTTGGTGCAATCTGGAATTGACTTTTATCACAAATTTGTTTTTTTTTATAAGACCTTTGACTCAGTACTGTATTATGTGAGATTTGGTTTCAACATTATATGCTGATACATATATATGAATAGGGTTTTTTTGAGTTTATGTCTAAAAGAGGACTAATATATAATTTTAAATTATAATATATGACATATTTTAAAGATATAATACATGGTGTGATTAGGAATGATAGGGCAAATATATTGCCCAAGGTCTTAAGAAATAGGACACGCAGTTCCTACTTCAGAGATTTTCTATATTGTCCATGGAAACTTCTTACTCTTTTTGCATCAGTTTCCTTTAACTTGACATAGTTTAACTCCAGCCAACAGTCAAGCACCATATACCTGCTCAGTCACTACCCCACCAGCATGATCTGGGAGAGAATCAGAAGGGTTAAAGCAGGAAAATTTGTGGGTTGAGACAAAGACAGTTTAATAGGTAAAGCAAAAGCTATGCAAGCAAAGCAAAACAAGGAATTAATTCACTGCTTCCCCTTCCCACAATGGGCAGGCACGTCTTCAGCCATCTCCAGGAGAGCAGGGCCCCTTTGCATGTAACAGAGACTTGGGAAGACAAACACCATCACCTCAAAAGTGTCTCTCTCACCTTCTTTCTTCCCCCTAACTTTATGTTACTGAGCATGATGTCATATGGTCTGGAATATCCCTTTGGTCTGTTGGGGTCACCTGTTCTGTGTCTTCTCCCAAGCTCCCATGCATCTCCAACTTCCTTGCCAGTGTGGCAGTACAAAAAGAAGAAAAGGTCTTGCCTCTGTGCAAGCCCTGCTCAGCAATAACCTAAAGATCTCTATATTATCAACCCTGTGTTCAGCACAAATCCAAAATATAACCCCATATCAGCCACTGTGAGGAAAATTACCTCGGCCAAAACCTGCACATACTTCAGTTTAATGAGATATATTCCCTTTCCTTGAAAATAGATAGTGAAGATAAAGCTGCTGGTATCTGAAGTGCTGTCTTGACATGGTTAGGTGAAATCTGATTCATCCCACCCAACTATGCCTTCAATACTGTAGTCTTTAGTTTATCTTTGTAGACAAAGGATGGAAAGCTACTTCCAGAAGATGCTTGTTCTTCTCTTCTCATACTCCTTTCTTATGTTGAGGTGAATCAAACCCTGGGATATCCATTTTGTTCTCTTTGGGCTAGAAGGAGATAGTTATAAACTTATTCACATAATCACTAATGCTCATTGCTGGCTGGGAATTTTTCAACAATTCATAGCAGAAGTGTGTGAAGGAGGAATTTGAGGGGGAACAGATGATTGTAGTATAATTGGGTCAATCTTTAGGGAATATTCAATAGAAGGTCAATCATCTACTATCTCTTTATTATAATCTCCCAGGTATTAGACAAGCCACATGTCAGTGCTTCTGAATTTGATGGGGAAAAAATATTCATGACTGGAAGCAGATCTATGTATATGTTGATAGACATTGGGAAGACATAAAATTCAATTTAGCCTCTCTTAGGCTGAATTACAGAACCATTACAGATCTACCTAAAGGCTTAAATGATATATCAGTCTTAAAATATATAAATTTGTCTTTTCCATGGACTACCCATTAAAGGGATATCTTATGTCTAGAGGGGTTAAGCTGTCCCTCTCGGGGTTTTTTAACTTTTTCAATACTTAGGTTATTAAGCAGGCCATAAACTCAAGACCTCTGCCTGGAAGGCAGTAGCTCTTTGTTTGACCTGTGATTGCTTTGTTTATGCCAAAGGAGGTTAAAGGAAAACATACAAATAAATTAGACCTCTGTCAGTAGGACATACTTTCTTGTCCTCAGCTTGCTTTACTGTTGCAGCACATAATCTTTTTTGTTACTTTGTCATTCTTCTTACAGTCTGTTACAGATTGGTAAAAGGAAGTTTTGTGTTCCCTTCAAATCCAATAGTTCTTGAGTGGACCTTGAAAAATATATATGTGTATATACAACATAAATGTATTCTTATTAACCATGATTCAGCTCCAGCATTTATTGGAAGTTTATCTTCAAACTTCTTCAATTTTCAGGTATTTTTCCCTTTTGCAATCAAGCCTTTCCCACACTCAAAATTAAACACTGTGTGAAAATCCAGCAAACAAAATAAAGGGTGATTCAGTTTCCCAATTTACAATGGAGTTTTGGTAGCAGTGTGCAGGAGTAAGCTATAACTACCACCAACTCCCATTATCACCCACTAGCACAACATGTATTTCTTATAGTCAGGATAGGATTATTCACCTCGTGATACTCACTCAGTGGTATTTTTCTTTTCCTTCCTTCCTTCCTTCCTTCCTTCCTTCCTTCCTTCCTTCCTTCCTTCCTTCCTTCCTTC
>VXBA01003534.1:1499654-1756212 GCA_013399895.1 Serilophus lunatus
TCTTTCCCTCTTTCCCTCTTTCCCTCTTTCCCTCCCTCTTTCCCTCCCTCTTTCCCTCCTTCCCTCCTTCCCTCTCTCCCTTTCCACAGACAGCTACTTTTAGAAAAACAAGCAGCTACATTTATACATTTGACAATATGAAATGTAATACTTTCATCTGCATGGCCACATAAAACACCCTGTTTGATACAGGCTATCTGACCAGGATGACCTGGATGAGTCCCTCCATAGACAAATAAGGACATCCCTGTCTCTAAATTGGAGAGTCACGGATTTGATGGATGGACCACTCAGTGTATAAGGAGTTGGCTGGTTATTCAAACTCAAAGAGTTGTGGTCAGCGGCTTGACGTTCAAGTGAGGTCAGTGATGAATGGTGTTCCTCAGGTGTCAGTATTGGGACTGATGTTGTTTAACATCTTTGTTTGTGACATGGGCATAGGGGTTGAGCACAACCTCAGCAAGTATGCCACAACACCAAGCTTTGTAGTGCGGCTTATACACTGTAGGGAAGAGATCTCATCCAGAGAGATACTGACAGGCTTGAGATGTGTGCAACAAGGCAAAGTGTAAGGGTTTGCAAGTGAGTCAGGGTAATAGCAAGTGTCGTGTAACCCCACGACACGATAATCTGAGTTCGTTGTGTGAAAGGATCTGAGGGACACGATCCTGTGGTTGACCAGGTTCAAGCTTAACTGCCCGTCTTTATTCAGGTCTGCCTTATATAGACAAATTCAAATATCAGTGCCCAATCCCCTCATGGGTCGGTTCAAGCAATGCTCACACACTCATTGGCTCTTAGCTATGCATAGGCTCAGATGCCTGGTTGGCTGCTATAGCTATCAATCATTCTTTTGTTCTGCCTCAAGGGGAGGGAGATAGTAGTTTTCCACTCCTGAGGGACTGCCTGCAGTCTGTACGGGGTTCCACTCCTCTCAATCAAGCACAAATACAGGATGGGCAGAGAATAGATTGAGAGCAGCTCTGAGGAGAAAGATTTGAGGATGCTGATTGATAATAAGCTCAAAATGACACAGAAATCTGCACTCACAGACCAAAAATCCAATAATTTCCTAGTCTGCATCAAACCGTGGAAAATAGGTTGAGGTAAGTGATTCTCACACTCTGCTTTGCTTTGGTGAGACCCTATGCTGAGGTCCACAACACAAGAAGGGCATGAACCTGTTTGAGTGAGTCCAGAGGAGGCAATGCTGAAACAGTTCTCCTTTGAATATAGGCTGAGAGAGCTGGAGTTGTTCAGCATGAAGCAGAAGAGATTTCTATGTTTTATTTACTTCCTATGGAATCTCTCAGGTGTTTCCATCCACCAAATTCAGGAATAAATATCTGAAAAAATATAGTTGAACTAAATCCACTGCAATATTTTAAATTAAAACCTCTCTACACATGCACAGAGACCATATTAACACAACCATGTAGCTTTCTTTTGAGTGAAACTGAGAGCAGCTCCAGACTAGAAACCCCAGGATTAACTTTATTCTTCCATGCAACTTCTACTTGGTTCTAACTCTCTATGATTTATCAGCTCTCTGGTAGGGTCTAGGGTATAAAAAGCATCAAAGTAACTTAGAGCCACATCTGTTCTTCCATTCCATATGTGAGAAGCTACAAAATACACAATTCAACTCATTGTGCTTTATACAACTACATAAGCAGCCTTCTTCCAGTTTTCCTCTCACTAATGGCACTAAAAAGGTCCTGACTGACTTGGGAGAAGTATGGTCTTAAATGCTGGTAGTTTCCTGAACACAGTTCAGATGGTTCATACACTCAACCTTTGTGTTTCTTGGGATATCGGCCTAACCACCAAAAAAAGTACAAAAACTTCATTCATATTTCTTTTTTTAGTAATAGAAAGGGATATTATGTAACTTTGGAAATTTGATAAAGAATCAGCTTCAGAGATTGGCTAGTTAATGGAAGCATTCTGGTTTCCTCAAAAGAACTATGTCTCTTCGCAACAATCATGGCTGAAGAGTCCTGAGGGCTTGGAATCCTCTTCTATACTACTGAAAGGATAATATTTAGAACTGAGACAATCAGCTATTCATCCCCTGCCCTGATTTATGTTGTACACTTTGGATAACACTCATACATTAGCGGAAATTGTCAAAGCTTTGCCTATCTTTTAAGCCCCAGGCAAGGATAGAAGGGGAATAAGAAGCTTCAATTAATCATTGAACATGATACACTCTGCTGCTGTACAGAGTAGTTATAAACATATTAATAAGTTTCTCTGGAAATACCTTTGACCTCAAGGTGTTCAAAGCCTGAGCTTAGTACTGCTTTTGCAGAATCTCTTCTCTGAGGCATGGTAGAGTGACTACTATAGATTATTTACAGTGTGACATGAGGCTTAAGGAAACACACAGAGATATACAGCTGGAAGAGGAGAGAATGCCAGAAGACAAGGAAGACTGGATTTCTCACAGGTGAATAAGGAAATCCTCAGCTTGGAGGAAAATCATGAGGTTTGGACATGTGTGTACTAAGACACATAGCTGATAACTATGGCAAGAGAATTTTTTTTTATGGTATAAGAATGACAACTGATAGATGAGGTAATTTATTCACATCATGTTTAATGGTTTTGGCATAGTTCAAAGAAAACGGAGTCCTCTTCTCTAGGCTTTTAGTAATTTATTAGGCTTTGGGCCACCCAGTTTCACCCCTGAACAAATTCTCTGTAGGCAGCAGTGGGGGGGGGGGGGGGTGCTGGAGGGATTATTCATCGACAGCAATAATACAAATTTTTTTCCAGATAAGTCAGTGGTTCTCAAACTACTTTTCCTTTGCTTCTCAATGGGAGGCCTTGGGATAGGACACAGTGATAACTATTTGGCTCTATGGCTCCCAGGAACTATAGCCCTTGTCTTCTGCTTCTGTGTGTGCGGTCCATCTGCGTCTCTAATCAAAATTACTTCTACAACAAAAAGATACTCTAACTGCCACTGATTCTTGTGGGAATCTGTCTGGCAATGTGCCCCTTCTTCTTTTCCATCCTCTTTGCCTCTAGTTTGAGAATGCTGATCTTAAGACCAATTTTGGTTATTTTTATATTTTTTCTAATTTTAATTTAATTTAATTTGTCTCCTGAGGCTTGCAATTTTCTTGAGGACTTTGGAGTTGATCTATTGAATCATTTCAAACTTTTGCTTTGTTATCATCTTCTTTATTTCTCCTTCTCTTTTTGGCTTCTAAGCTTACCTCCCTTATCTTCATGATGTTAGGTTGGCTGCTTGGGAACTGGAGGGCAGAAAGGAATAACCCCTTTTTATACTCTATTTTCTCTGCTCTACCTCTATTAGTCTTGTTCTAATGAAAGGAAAAAACATTAGGATGCTGTCATGTTTTTATTTTAGCACAGAGTCTGAATTCTGAAAAGTAACATCATGTTCTGAACACCATCTCTATTTGCTAGCAAATGACTTATGGTCACATGAATGGGCTACCCTCCTTGCTGAAACTGTTAGATCTTCTAAATACACAGAATTTTTTTGAGAGGTGGAGGTTTTGGCTTAGCTGGCACCTTAACTAAGAAGAAATATATATTAGCAAAGCGGAAATTATCTTCTTGAATTAAACAGAAGTGTTCACAAAAAGTTTAAAAAAAAGAGCCCAAAGAAAGAGGGGAGAAGCTTACAAGAGATATTTCTTTTCTTTAGTTTGTCATAATTCTGAGCACATTAAACCAGGTAATCATAGCAAACCCTGCCTATGACTCTTCTGGATTCAACAAAGTTATTGTGTTAAATGAATCCTCCACTTAATCAGGTGTTACTTGCTCCATGTAGTTGACAGTGTGGTGGCTTGACCTTTGCTGTCTGCTAGACACCCACCCAGACACTCTTTCAAGCCCTCTAACTCAACAGGGCAGCAAAGAAAATAAGACAGAAAAGTCTGTGTGTTGAGAATGACTTTAAAGAGAAAAGCAAAAAGTGTATATAGAAACAAACTAAAAAGGTATTTATTCACTACTTCCCATCAGGAGGCAGATGTCCAGCTTGGAAAGCAGGTCCTAAGTATGAATAGCACTTGCTAGGAAAAACAAATGCCATGAACACAAATGTCCCTGCATCCTCCTCTTTTCCTCAGCTTTCATTAGTGAGCACAATGTCCTATGCTATGGAATATCCCTTGAGTCAGAGTCATCTGTCCCAGCTATGTTCACCCTCAACCTCCAATCCACCACCAGTGTATTGGCTTTGGTAGAGGTGGTTGGAGAGAAGAACTTGATGCTGTGAAAGATCTGCTCAGCCTAAACAAAACATTAGTGCTTTGACACATTTGCAGCAACAAATGCAAAGGACGACATCATACCAGCCGCAGTGAAGAAAGAGAATGCCATCTTAGGCAGAATCTGTGCAAGTCCCTCACCAAATAATCAAAAAGTTTTAAACAATTGTAGTAGGTGATCAGATATTGTCAAGAAGTACAAGAAGCTGAAAAATGTTTCAGGACAAATATAGCAGTAAGTTTAAGGAAATAAATATGATCCTGTATTTATGAGATGTGCAAATGCTTTCAAGTATTTCCCTGACATCCTTCCTGACATAAGTAATGTTCTTATAGACATTGGCTTGCCTACTGCACTGCCTGGCCAAGAAGCCTTCACATACAGAGAAGGATGATAAACAGGAATTCTGTAGAAGGGGAAAATTCTCTGGGATTAATTAGCTGATTGGCTTCAGTACTTGGTATGGACCAAGTAATCTCTTTCAGAGTGAAGCTCAGGTCTGTTGTCTTTGTCCCAGTAGAGACTAGAATTAATTGAACCTGAAAGGAAGATTTGAATGCTCATGTCCATGTTCTGAAATCAAGATAAAATCACCTGGCTTTTTCTTGAATTATTTCTTGATTCCAGTAGATTTTTTTTTTTTTGGAAGACAGAATTACCATTTCATGAAAAGGTTGTTCAATAAAAATTCATACGCTGAACAATTACATTCCCTGAAATTTAAGTACTAGAAAGTGCAGTACAAATAAAGACCTAATTAAATAGTAATGATAACAGAAAAATGTATTTATGTTTTAGACCTGTTTAACTCTAAAACTTGTGAAAAATAAATTAATTTTTCATCCAATTAATGTGAGCAGATGGAGAAAGAATGCAAGGCATATTCAGAACTTTATCCACAAAATCTTATATGTTGACCTTTCCAGAATAAACCACGGGAAGATATTGGAGATGATAAACTTCATCATGAATGCTGTAATGTTGAGGCACAATCATAAGCTTTGTTATGAAAGTACTCTTTTGGGATGATAATTCTAACCAGCCATAAAAATCACCAAGCCCCAATTTCGCCTTCCATGTCTAATATTCCACAATTGTACTGTCAATCATTATACTCAACACTGTCATTTTGATATTTTTGATATGATTTAAAGTGTTTATATGACTAAATTAAGCTCACTAAAATACTGCCAACATGAAATATTCATTAAAAAAAGGAGGAAATGTCTAATGCATATGCACTTAACCCGGTTTAACCCTCATTTAGCTTGTGCGAATAAATCTTTGGGTTTTATCGCTGTAAAGAATAAATTTTGTGTGTTTCATTGTTTCGAATAGATTGGATTAAAAAAAAAAACATTTAAAGCAATTCAGCACTCCAAACATTGACTATGTTTTAATCACATTCACAAGAACTGGCAGGCGAGGGCTTTAAATTCTAAGAACATTTCCCAGTGGAAACATTAAAGACCTTGCTAGTTGAAATGGGCTATCTAATATCATATTGACTATAAATCTGCTTGGGAAGATCATGAATATCCTGGAAATCTAAAAAGTTGAGGCACTTGTTTTTTGGTTAGCAGAAAGCTTTTAAGTTCTGCAAGTGTTATTATCCAAATTTAATGAGCCACAACATTCATTCCATCCCATGGAACACTTCTGGATTTTTGCTAATTCAAGGTGTACAGGCACATTTAATTTTTTTATTATTATTGCTTTTTAGTTTAACAGATTATTTTAGAGTTTCCACAGCTGAGGCTGGATAACTTAAAATACAAGCTTTGGTGGGAATTGTAATTGGAAAATCATGTTTGATCAGAAAGAAAGAAATAAAAAAATAGTTAATCTGTTAGAGTCTTTCAATTGTGATTTCCCATTGGAATTGGCTTCCCAAGGAGGTGGTGGAGTCACCGTCCCTGGAGGTGTTTAAGGATAGGGTGGATGGTGAACTTAGTTACATGGTTTAGATGATTTAGATGATGGGTTGGTGTTGGTTAGGTTGTTAAGTTAGGTAAAAGGTTGGACTTGATCTCTACGGTCTTTTCCAACCTTATTAATTCTGTTTAATTCTGTGTAATTTTATATTGCCATTATCAGGTCTAGAAAAATTACAATGAATCATGCTTAATATATAATTTGAATTTGGCCAATGTGTAGTGTGATGGATTACTGCAAATAAATGCTTTGAGTGAATCTTATATGCCAAGAAGAAATTTGTAAAAGCCTTATATCCATATAAATATTCATTTTTAGATCTTACAATTTCTCTAGTGCACAAATAAATAAATCATTTTTTGGGAGTAGAAGACAGGAATTTTTCATCCAAACTTTTCATTTTCTGCTATTAAACCAGTCAATAGAGTTCTGAAAGTAGCCTTCCATATGGCAGGCAAAACAAGACTTGCAGAGAAGAAATGTTTTTTTCTTTGATGCAATGAAAGAAGACTATGTTTATTAGATGTTATTCAGGGGTTTAAAAAATGAATCTTCTGAACAAATCCAGGAAATAGTGTTCTGGTTGAAAACCTACCAATTTACAAAATTCGGCTGATCATTCTGAAATTCTGGATCATTCTGGATCTTAAGCTAGATTGATACCACCACTGCACTGATGGTATCTGTATTGATGTGGTGGTTTTAACACTAGGGGGTGCAACAGGATGAGAGACGTAACAGAGATGCAATGACAAACAACAGGTTTATTTTCTGTGGGGCTCTATAGACCTTATAGAATCCCACTAGACACTAAACAGCTGCAACAATAGACTTGACAATATTTTCCAAAAATAATAAAAAAAAATAACAGACTGCTCCTCCAAGCAGACTGGTGGGCTGAGGAGCAGCGGGAAGGAAGGGAAAGCCACCTCAAAGATGATATTTCCCAGTTCTTGGAGCCTCTGAAAGACAAAAACAGTGAGAAGTCCCCTCCTCCAGGAACCCAGGGGGAAAAGATACCACACTCTTGCAGCTGGGTGGTGTTCTGCTGTCACTGCTGAGGCTCCAGTG
Source organism: Serilophus lunatus (assembly GCA_013399895.1). Taxonomy (NCBI): domain Eukaryota; kingdom Metazoa; phylum Chordata; class Aves; order Passeriformes; family Eurylaimidae; genus Serilophus; species Serilophus lunatus. The sequence continues at coordinate 1,506,918 of VXBA01003534.1, forward strand.
GTGCTGCAGTGTGAGGGAGGCCGGGAGGAACCAGGAGGGCAGCAGCTGATGTTATCTGGACCACGACAAGCCAGCAAAAGTGGGCAGAACTTCTGGGGTTCTGGCTTTTATATGCTGGCAATCCCACGAGAACTTGGGGTCCTCTTCCCGGCCAGGCTGTCTTCTCATTGGATGGCAGCGTTGGACACCGCCTCTCTTCGAGATTTTCACATTGAGGCCAATATGACGTCTCCTACCAAAAAGCCATGCGACCAGCACCCAGAGGCACCAGCAGCACGGGCGGTGGGGGCTGTGGGGCCGCCACCACCCCTGGCGGGGGAGGTGGCCGCACCGCCCCCACCCCTGCTCAGAGCTGGAGCAGCACGGCACAGCTCCCGTTGGTCGCCCCGTGCAGCCTCCTGCATGGGGGGGATGGGCTCCACAAGCCCTGGACACCAGCAGCCCATGGCACCCCCACTCCATAGAGCAGAAGCTCTGCAGGAGCTGCTGGTGCCAGCCACTCCTCCTGCATGTGGTCTGATCCACCAGGGCTCCATGTCCAAAAGTCTGCCTAGCTCAGCAAGAAGCAGCAGAGTGCATGGGCTCAGGGGCTCGCCCAGGTGAGGGAACTGGCACTGCAGGAAGACTGTGGGAAGGAGCTTGTCTCCAAACCAGTCCCATCAGGCTCCCCTGGTCCCGCCAAGCCTGAGGTCCCTGGATCCTAGTGCCTGGTCTGGGATCAGTCAACTTTGCTCTGTTTTCTGCTCCCAGGAATTTTGGGGAAAACACAAAAGGAAATTATTTTAATGCTTGAACAGACAAACACTTCCCTTCCCTTCAGAAAACAAAAAACTTCAACTTCAAATCCACAGCAATTGATGATACTGATAATAGTTACATTCATTAGTATTGTCAATACCTGTGTATTATTGGTAACTTCTAATGCTTTGATCTCTTCTGAATAAGGCTCAAAATCATAGTTTAGTTTATATTGCCTCTATATGTTTTAAGGATTCGAATTATTCTTACAGAATGCAAGTATATGATACAACTGAAAAAATCTAGACATTGAAATTACGCCTGGTCACCTGAGACTCTCTTTAAATACAGCAAAGTTAGTTAGCAGAGGTAGATTTCAACACATCTTGAAATAGATGTCAAAAATAGGTCAAGTGTATCACACCCTGGAAGTCCTTATTTCTGTCTATTGACATTTGCACATTCAGCTTTTGATGTCTGCTGCAGAAATCTGAGCTCTAGTGTTTATACTTTCATTGTCAGATGTGATTAGGAACTTGAAAATAGCACTGAAGTGATTGAAGAAACATTCCTGAGGCCTTTACTCAAAACCTGTCCAGCTATTGAAAAGCTGTATTTTTTTCACAATGACAATTTTAGAGGAATCAGTTTAGAGCTACAATAATTTTACTTTCTCCGTATAAGGATTCCAGCTGCCCATGCAGAGTCACAGGTTTTTGCCTGCTGATTGCAAAATTCATGGGTAGGCATTGAAGCCTGGCCTAAGAGCTAATGAGGACCAAGTTCACATTTTATCATTAGTTCTGCACATTAGGCTGGACTCAGCAATGAAAGAAATGTTAAGTGATGACAAGTATTCTGCCCAACGTAGTAATGAAAAAAAGAAAGCAATAGTAGGGCTCAGAGAGAATGGAATTCCTTAAATTACTAAGCAAAAAACTTGATATTTACAACAGTTAAAGTGAAGAGAGTGTTGGTCAAAGAGGGAAAAGCAACTAATTGTTACAGCGGTGAACACAGTAACATAAAAGAAGATAAAATCACAAGCAAAAGAAGGCCAAGCGATTCTTTCTGTGTCTTTCAGAGTTGCTGATAATTGACAGTTCTTGGATTTAAACCAAAAGTTTTGCTACATTTGATATAAAGATAACCCTAAAAGCTTGGAGGGAGTTTCATGAGTGCATCTTACCTTGCTTCATGAAAACGATATGTATTTTTAAATGATAAGTTCATTTCTCTAGATTAGGAAAGAAAGGTGTGGAAAAATGACTGATTTCCAAATGTGATAAGAAAATAAGGTAATGTTTAGTTTAGAAGGTGTGTCTGACAGCAAACTTTATATGCCCCAAAGCCTTGAAAAGTAGGGGGGTGAGGGGGGGAGAAGAAACCTTAACAAAAATAGAGCAACTATCATTCTGAGATATAATTTACCTCCATAAGGAGGCAATACACCTAATGCCTTGTTTTGACCAAACCCTCTAGTTGTACAGAGATTAGACCCAGTAGCAATTAAACCATTGCCTCTGGAACACTACACACAGGTGGGTAGCACAGGGTAAGGAAAAAATTAGATTTACTCAACTACACAGGAAAGAAAGAAGGAGAAGGACAAAACCAGAAATAGATATATGTTGTTTATCCAATAATAGTATCAGTATGTGGGATAAAAGATTGAAGTATCTCATTACTGTATTGTCACCTAGCTCAATCTGTTTTCTGAACAATAATGGATATTATTAGCTCACCACCAGCTGTGAGGTCATAAATTAGTTGTGAGATCTCTAAACTGATTTTCATTGCCTCACATCTGAAACAGGATGAGCTCAAATACTTAGACATATGTGAATGTGCAATAAATTGTACTAATTAGGCTGTGTGCTCAAGTCATTGATCCGTTGTATCTACATACAGTGACTTTGGAGTATGGAGCAATTCTTTCAAGTAGATGGGAAAAAAATTGTAAACTGGCTACAATAACTTTTCCATCCCAAATCAACATGATTTTTGAAGAAGACAACAAAGGAAATTTGCATTCACAAAAGGCAGGCTGTCCAGTTTCTGAGAACTTATATTTTACTGCAAGGATGGATTTAGTCTTAGTGTCTCATGGATCATAAATTCTGCAGTATTCTTGTCTGGGTTTTTTTTGTTTGGTTGGTTGTTTTTGTGTGTGTGTGTTTGGTTGGCTTTTGTTTTGGTTTGGTTTGCTTTGTTTTTGAGTTTTTATGTTTTGTTTTGTTTTGTTTTGTTTTGTAGAGTTGGGGGGCAGGCATGGGGTTAGGTTGGTTGTTTTGTTTTTGTATTTTTTTCCATTCCTTATTTACAAAACCTGATGTACAGGGAAATAGGTCTTGAAGTTTCATTAAAACTAGTTCTGGTTCAATTGGCTAAAAACAAGTAGGTATTTCACTGAACAGTTGCACCTCTCTATAAGGAAGACTGTCCCAGAAGACAACAAAACCATAAAAGATGAAGAAAGACTTATGAAATGCAGACTGTTCCAGAAAACTGATGCCTGAGGCTGCTGGACTCCTCACAGTAATACTAATTTTAGCCCAGCTAAAGGTCTGGGACTTCACTGGTTCAAGGATTACAGTCTACCAGATGAATTGCTTTTCAATGGGAGAGCATGGAAGCTGTGGCTTGTCTGTTTTTTACAGTGAAGGAGAGCCTAGGGAAGAAATCACTTACCCCTTCTTGGAGCTAGCAAAACAGTCCTTGAATTGGAAATGCTTCAAAACAATCTGAGTTCAATAAACTACTCCTGAATTAATGTTGTTAATTGAATTTTCCAACAAGTTCTGAAGAAAAGCATAAAATATTTCAGTTTCTGTGTCCTTCAAATTGCAGTAACTGAGTAGAAAATACATTTATGAATTTCTTTCCAGTGTAAATTAACCAGGTTAGTGTACACACAAGGTCCATTTAGAAAGAGAAACAAAAAGGAATTTGATTTTTCAATAGCCAACAGACTTATCTGCTCCCAGCAGTCTTTTTGGTGTTGAACCATCACTCTTGTGTCTAAATGAAAAGGAAGAAATGATCAGTTTCAAGAAAATTCTGATGTTGGTGTTGGGTACTCATGAAAGGTGTGACTCTTCAAGGAAACATGCAGCTTCTTATATGCAGTTACCAGCATGCTATGTTTTGTCCTTTAAATCTAGTACAGTTAAACCCGAGCCTGCTTGGCAACCTGTAGAAGAATCCACATTAAAAGATGCAATCTGTTCCAGTTACAGTAACCTGCAGAGAATAATCCATAATTCAGAACTGTGGAGGCGTTGAATCCATACCTGAACCATTAACATTCTGAGAGCACATAAACAACTTGTGTCAAGGTGTCACTTCCCACAAAGTTTCATTATGGTATTAAAATTCCCACCTGAGCCTTCTGGTTAGGGATGTTAACAGCTGAAATAGAATAAAGTACACACTAGATAAAGTTTATTCTTTTAGAGTGACTTGTCAGAGATAGTTTCAATTTGTATTCTTTCCATAGAGCTTGATGTATGAAATGAATATATTAAATTAATGCAGGAAATTCAACTTGATTCTTTGTGTTTTAAATATGGATATGTGTACAAATAATTGATTGCAATAAGTGGCTGTATTTTCCACGATGCAATGACATTTTGAATTTTTGACATTTTAGTTATCAGCTGCTAATGATGTTTTAAGAAACTACATTTTTAGAAGTCAGACTGCATATGCTCATGGAATATATCTGGCAGCCTCAGAGAAAGCCTGTCACACTAAACAAGTTATTTTTCTGTGAGTTATCTGATAAGTGGCCTGTATCCCTGCAGAGCTCTAATGTAAATCTTAAAAAAATGTAAGAAAGCCTCAGTATAATCACAATACGGCCCTGGATGTTTTGTAAAGCCAACAACTCTTCCAGCCAACTTAATATTCCAGCCTTGGGAGAGTCTCCTCCCTGTGTTTTGGGAGCTCTACAAGTCGTTTCTGAAATTCCAATATAATCACTAGTTTTATACCAGAAATCCCATGAAAGAGGCCTGATTGGAATGTATGCATTTTAGAGAACTGCATGATTTTTAAAGGTTTATTTTTGTAGCTCTGTTTAGTGGAATTGACTCCAACTTCAACCTTACGAGTACAGCAATACTTTCCTTTCTAACATGTCAAAATATGGTCACTTGTTCAGCTTCAGAAAGACCATATTCATGTTCTTTTCCATGCTGCTTTTCATGCCACATCCACAGGGCTATCCCTTTTACTTTCAAACCATTCCTTAAATTTGTTCTCTGGGCTGCTCGCAAATAAGCAAGTTAAAATCAAGGGAAGAGCTTTGACCACAATTAGTTATCACCAGATAGACCAATATTATCTCATTTTCTTAAAAGTCCCGAGCTGCCTATATATATCTGTTTCACCTGCACATTTACTTTTCAGCCTTTCGTGATATGGGTTAAAGATCCAATGTGCTGCCTCACTTCATAATGTAGATACTCTGGCATTTGCAAAAAAGAGACTTGGAATGGCATTCAGATCAAGATTAATATACTTATATGAAAGACACTTTCATGTAAGAAGTTTAATATTCTTTCTTATTTAGTGAACATATAGTCAACATCATCAATAGAATTTATGAAGCCATACAATTCACTTTTAAAAACACCCAATACATTCAGCTCAGTACCTTAGACTTAGGCATCTAAAGCCATTTGGGATGCTTTAGAGTATTCAAGACACAAAGACAGATCTGGCAGATTTGACACACTACCGATGGTCTCCTGAAGCAGCACTTCCTTTGTTTGAATTCCACATTTTCCGTGAAGAGATTATGTAAATTTAGATTATGCAAATTTATTCTGTCATTAAGGAAGAGAGTCAAAATATCTCTGGAAAAAAAAATTGGGAAGTTGCTATGAGTGTTGAGCTACCTGAAGTCCATTAAATATTATCTCTATCCACACATGTATTAAAATTTCTTCTTTTCTATAGACACCTTCTTGGGATTATGCATCTGTTCAGTTGGTGGTCTGTAGTCTGGCAAATTCTGTAATTTTAAAACCATGCAATTCCTGCAATTAGTGCCTGATGCCAAGGCCAAGAGAAAGACAAGGCATGTGCCTACATGTCTGAGAACTATTTGTCTCTCAAAACACTCAGACTGTGGTGGAGTCCCATAGACCAGAGCCTGCATCTGTGTTTTTGACAATTCTCTATTCCCTGTTCTTTTACCTAATGCACCCAATGCTCACATCACACAGACTATGTGGAACTGGAACCTCTTATCTGCTGAAACTGAGTCGTTAATATGTTAGAGAAATATTTCTATGGATGCTTTTGCTGTTTGAATATCCTCCTAGTAAAACCACTTGATCTCATGTATACACCAAAGTTACCAGCTGGACAAGTTGCCTGTATCTTTCCTTATAGAAGAGAATACATTCTGAAAGGCTGCTAAAGAGGACTTATTCTGATTCAGCTAGTGGTTTAACTGGTTTGATCTAGTAATTGCTCTTTAAAAATACACTTTCTACAGGATTGCAGCCTAAATTTAGTATAGTGAATGTTTTTGTTCGAAGGCCATGCTAGTCAACAATTTCCAGTGCTGGAAAATATTATAAAAATTACTGGGAACAGCAGGCTGTCTGTTTTTTTCCAACAACATTAGAAATAACCAGCTCTGAAATGAGACCGGGCTCCCAGCTAGCCTGGAAATGGAATAAGAAACACCTATTTCTCCAATACAGACTCTGAATTAATTCTGGCTTCTGCATGGAAACATAATTCTTTTTCCTTTCATTTTTGTGTTCTTGATTTTTTTTTTTTTTTAATTAAAACTGGGAGGTGACATGACAGAAGACTGCCAACTCTGCTTCTGGTTTCTTGAGAACTAGAAAACTGGTATCCTGATGGAGACCTCATGGAAAAGTTCTGTAAGTCTGAGAGGAGAAAGATGTTGAAGGAGAGAGAGAGAGGGGAGAAGAGAAGAAAGTAGGAGATTAGTAGAAAGAGGAAGCTAAAATCAGAAAGCTGTATAATGGAGGCTGCAAAACTTTTGGGTTGCTGCTTCCAGGATTTTCTCCTTGCTCAGCTAGTGTTCTGCAGCACTGGGAAAGGAGCAAGTTTGGGAGGACAAGTAGATGCAGAAAAAGTCTCTGGCCTAACCCCTCCCAGCAGGTTGGCTGAGCTGCTGTAGGAAGTCAATTTTACAGTAGAGAAATGAGAAAAGTTTGAAGACAGGCTTGAGCCTGGAATAGGGGTGACCTCCAAAAGTCACAGTTTTTAAGGAAAAACTAGTGGTAAAATGTTGTGTAAGGTGTTTTAGAATGTCTGAATTGGAAACTTTGGCTATGCTATTCTGTTACATAGGTATACAACTATTTTGTCTTCTGTGGGTGATGCTGATTAAAGTGCCTTTGCTGTGAGTTAATAATAAATATTCTTCAGAAATTAAGGTGACAATATTTCAGTGAAAGCTTATCAGATTCTTCTCTGTACAATAACAACAGCTATCTATCTCAGAGACTTCAAGTAAATTTTAATATTTGTATAATTGCAGACAAACCTTGAGGTATTCTGAAAAAGCTTTTCTTTTTTAAAAAAAATCCTGTATGAGACATGTTTCATTTTAGCTTATCCAACCTTGACTAGTTTCAAGGAGAATATTTTATTTTGAGAATATGGTTTAAGAATAAATCTCTGTACAAGTCAGTACTGGAGTAGTTGCTTAATTTCCATTGGCACCTGTGGGATGTAAGCACATGATTCACATTAGACAGATGCGTAAGTGCTTCCCTGAGCAGGACTGTGACAGAGTCAGCCAGCCTCAAAACTGTATTAGTGCATTTTATGCAGTCTCTATAATATGCCAGTAAACCAGAAACAAAATGGTTATTTGTGCCAAAGACATCTCATGATATGTAGCTTACAGAACGGTATATTGTGGGTTTACTACTGTAACTCGTTTTTATCACTGCAATTCAGCTGATTTCCTGAGGGAAAAGGTAAACAGGATAGAAGAATCAGCACTCCATGACTCCTCGGCACCTAAAGAGATTTATTCTCAAATAAGCTTAGGAGAATTCCTTTTGCATTCTGATGGACAGCAAGTGGCTAAAAGAAGGCCATGCTATTCCCAGGGCACTCAAAGAGTAGGGAAATAAAAGAATTCCAAGTACAAAGATGGAAAGTTTCTCACCATTCAGAAGAAAATCCTCAAATATAAGTGAAAGGCAGAAATACTCTGGAAGAATAAATTCATTCAGCAGCTCTTTAGTTTACTAGTTGAGAAATACCCTCCCATTTAACAAATGGAATAAGGTGTATTTTAAGAGTTTTTTTTCAATTTATTTTGTAGGAGTTTCCAATTTTATAATTAACTATCTTACTCTTTTCCTTAGTTGGAATACAATTTGTCTTCCTATTAAGTCCAGAATTCAAAATGATTAGATAAATCTGGGGGAGTGCATAACACACATTCAAGAAAAAGACACAAATAAATCAGTGTTGCAAGTAAGTTCACTGCAGGGTCTATAGTTTGAGAGGAATTAGGGGATTGTAAGAGATGGTGTGCTTCTTTCTAAATTCCATGGCTTGGTTAAAAGTCTGAAGGAAACAGGAATTGCTCCTAGATGGTAATAGGCAATTCAGGAGTTGGAACTACACTGTCTCAGGGAAATAAATCTTGAACTGCTCCTTGCATCAAAAAGTGCTGAAGCTGGAAGACTAGGATGGAAAAAAGACTTCCAGAGTATCTCATCATGCATTTTTATAAAATTCCTACAATTACTTTGATTTAAGGAAGCAATAAATTTGCTCTATGTTGCAGCAATGAACTAGTCTGTTGTATTTGCTCTTCAATCCCATTGAGCTATGACAGTAGTAACTGCATGAGAATTACTTCAGAATTACTTAGCAGATCACTTACTCACAGATGATGGTAATGTCACTTCAAGAAGTCATCCAAATATGTCCATGCAAAATAATTCAACAGAAATGTAATGAACAGGTTGGAAACGCCTGGAAAATATTACTAAGGAAAGTGGGTGTGCAGTAGTAGTGAGGGCCATCTACTTACCATGGGACAGAGGAGACAAGGAGTCTCCTCAGGGTGAAACCTATCAGTCAGGGCCAGTCCTCCTCAGCCAGGAGCTGGGACAACCCCAGACCTGGGCATCAGACATCTCCATAGGGATGGGGACAGGATAGGGCCAGCTGGGGACATTGGTCTGTGTGTGGGGGTCAGGATCCATATCAAGGAGAAGGATGAGAGTCATCCCCATACAGCAATGGCCATGCAAGGCATGGGGATGCAGCAGTGTTATTGACTCCTGAATCCCAAGAAGTCATGTGAATATGGTGATGTGCAGCCATGGTGGTATGTGCACTGAGTAACAAAAATGTCCCAACTGTGAATTTCAAATTTTAAGTGTTGAAAATATTTTAAACAACAAGGTTTAAATTACTCTGCTAAATGGATTGCCATATTTTATGAATTGAACCTTATTTTTGGTACAATGACTGAATTGTAATCTAACTGATGAAAGACATACATGGCTGTTTCCCATGTTGCTTTGAAATACTCTCGTTGTTCATATAACATTAATAATTGCTACCTTTTCTAAAGGGTATGCACCCTGTATTTGCTCTGATTTGAATGATATTTGAATTTTTTTCATGGAAATTGATTCTACTATATATTGCTAATGTCGGCCTGCAGGTAAACTTTTTACATCCTCTTATCTTCACTGAAATTACCCCAAAGAAATGGGGGAAGTGGGCTTGATTCCCACCTTATTCAATGCAGTGCTAGACACTTGTTGTCGGTGGTGATTATCTTCTCTTGGAGAACTTACACAGAAGAAAACGGCTTTGCATTCCTGGGTTGATATAGATCTGAAATCATCATCCACCCTTCTCTTTTTTATCTTCAAAAGAATAAACAGAATTCTAAACAACTATTTAAATGAGCTTAAAGTGCAACGTGTTAAATTTTTTCCACAAAAACCTTACTGAGGAAAGCCTGTTCTGTCATCCAAGGACATCTGAACCCATGGGTTGTGTGTTCTGTTTTCTCATAAATGATCTGGTAGGAAATATTAAAACAAAATGCAAGAATTCTCAAAAAACCAAAACAAAACAAAACAAAAAACACGACACCAAAATGCTCTAGTTTGATTGCAGTTGTAATGTATTTGAGTGGCTATCTCATCACTACTCTGTTGCTTTGTGAATCAAAAACCATTTTTTATTCCTAGATGTTCTTTCAGCCACTAATGAAGTTTCTAATCAACATGAACAATTTTATCCTGTTACCTTGATAAAAATTGTGACAAGATCCTATTTACATTGGGGTGGCACATATCAAAATTTCAATTATTAAAGGAAAAAAAGGTGAATGTCCATGATGTCTAACATTCGATTTAATATTGGGTTGCCTAGGACAGTGCGGGGTGGAAGTTGCCTAGCGTAAAAAATAAAAGCAAACTACACCCATTGTCTCCATGCATTTACATGTAAAATCAGATCTGCTCTGCAAGGCAGAATCCCAGGCAGTTACCTGTGTTTCAAAGTAGGAGCAAATGTGGGAATTTTCATTCTTACTTCATTTGGTCTTGCTTTGTCTTTCTTCATAAGCCAGACTGGGTATCAAGTGTATAATAACCACTTGGAAGTGAGATAAAAAAATAAAATAACACAATTCATTTTTTGACTATGATATTTCTTCTAAGGCAGAGCTCTTTCAGAATATGATGCTTAGCATGCAATGTCTGTATTCAGACACTTCCTCCAACCCAGATTTTTGATTTTCCAATCTGTCAGATGTTATTTGTCCATTTCCCTGCATCATTGTGAGCCTTAATCTCTTAGGACAGTCCTTGTATAACCATCAGTGGAAAAGGTTAAGGGTCTTAATGTGCCCCAAGTGCTTTAAAAGCCTCAGAGAAGAGGTTCAGTGACTGAACAATATTATCTTACATATAAAAGATGTTCCTTTCTGCTTAATGTATATAACAAGACGTGCTTTTACTGTAAAGAGCAGAAGTGACTGTAAAGGTCATTGAACCTACTTTGCATTTACAGAACCACTTAGAAATACTCCTACCTTTTCACATCATCCATGTGAAAGAGTTTAACAATCCTTTCCTCAGGTTGGCCAATGACTCAACTTTTTCTACAATGTTTTTGAAACATGGGTAGAACTTGGAGCAATAGTCAGGAATTTGGATGTATGGAGTTGGGCTGTTTCATGTTCTTCAGAATTAAAAAACTTTTACCTACTCAAGGACTTCAGAGAGACTTTTGTAGTTCTACATATGAAAAGTAAAGGATTCAGATAAAAGATCTCTAAGATTGAGGAGATTGAAGGAACTTGTTCTCTTCTATCTATTTATGAAAGCAATCATCACTTACCTAACTGATATTTCAGTTCTAGGTTTAGTAGTATTGACATCTCACATTTTGTTTGTGTTTCTATTTAAAAACAATGAAAGTCTGATAGCCTACTACTGTTATGGCAGACATTTTAATGGGTCATGGAATTTTTTGCATTGAACTGCCAGTTTACATACAATAACACACACCCTAAATTAAATAGTTCCAATAACAGGATCAGTGTAGCCAATTTGGCTTCAGATTGACGTAAATTAGCCTAACACATTGAGTAAATCCTCAGGGGGCTGGTGTTAAGGTACCAGAGATACTCTACCATTGACATACAAAATACTTCTAGAAAGTAGTCATACATCTCTGTTTCAACACAAACACATCTGAGGGAGAAGGGAGCTCAAGTCTGAGTCATGTGGTTGTGGAGGCCTGTGAAGCTTTTGTATGCATCGTGTATAGAAAGAGTATTTCAGGGTCTGGGATGTTCATTTGGCACTTTTTCAAGAATGCAAAAAAGGCAGGCTTAAACGAAAAATTCACTGTTCTGTAATAGCTAATTCTTTTCAAATAATAAGAGACAAAATATTTCCCTCCTTTACTGAAAGCTAAACATTTGTCCAATAAAATAATTCTCAAAGCAGCAAAATCTCTTGTTTTTCCACATGATGTGATGAAGTATATTTGTCCTAGGTAGTCTGGAAACTACATGTCTCTGACACTGTTAATCATAAGATTTGTAAATTTCAAAGGCCCAGTAATAGCTTGGAAAACAGATCCTTGCTCATTATAACAAGAGCATGGAACAGGCTGATATCTGAGCAATGAGCTAACAAACGACCCATTACAGAGGCTATTTGAATGTTTGGAATAGAAATGGTAATGGCTCTTCAGGTACTGCCAATGGCAACTCAGAAACATGAATACTCTGCTGTAAGAACAAAATGTCACACAAGTTAATGAGAAGAGCCTGAACTATTAAGCTCTATGAAGGTCACATTAATTGAAATCTATGTGTAAGCCACTTAACTGGAACAGCTTGATTTTTCCTTTTCTGCAGTTTGAGTCTTTCATTATCTAAATGTTTTATACAGTAACATTCATACAATTTCTCTTTTATGAGTGTGGATATAACCTACTTTCTCTATGTCCTGACGGCTATTACACTTCTGTATTTTTCTTTACTTTTAGCTTAGTATTTTAAAATAGTAAGCACTGGCAACGTAGCCACTTACAGCACCCCAAATTCATCCATAGTAAAATCAGTACTTTAATATTCTACACCATGAATGGGGAGGGGGGTGGGCCTGAAGTTTTCTATTGGATCACCAAGAGTGAGGGGATTCTTTGGAGATGAGAGAGCCTGAATTCCAAACTGGAGGTAGCAAGATTTTCTTTGTTCACCTCACACACATATGGGGATTCTGTAGGTACTGTCGTCTAGACTCCCTCTGTGCATTGACATGTCCAGAAGGTGATTCAAGTCCCCATTACAATCATGGAATCCCATAATGGGTCAGGTTGAACGGGTGCACAGTGGCTTATCTGCTCCAACCTCTCTAATCAACCTGGATCATCCCAGAGCACATGGCACAGGATTGTGTCCAAATGGTTCTGGAATATCTCCAATAGGAGAATCCACAACTTCTCTGGACAGTCTCTTCCAATGTGTGGTCACTTGCACAGTGGAACAGATTGCCTAGAGAGGCAAAGTCAACATCAACCATTGAGTATAAAGTGAGTTAAGCATAAAGTGAGTTCAGGATGACTCTTCCTAATACAGATGACAGAGTACTGCTTATAGTGTGTATGTTTATAGGGCTGATCATAAACATTCCTCTTAACTGAATAATCCTGAAAGTGTCTTTAAAACATAAAGGAAGACAATTTTTCCAATGATTCCCCGAGGGTGAATGTTCTGGAAAATTTCAATTAATGTACTTTATAATGAAATATTTTCTATTCATGAAAAATGAGTAGGACTAATGAATACTGACATTTGACAGACTTGAAGATGTAAGTATTACAATAGAAACACATCATCTTACTGTACATCCCCAGAGTCAACAAATGTTCCTTCTCAGTCACTGAAGAAATTCCACTTGTTTTTCTTAAATTAAGGTAGTTTCACATGGTCCTCAGAAACCTAGCAGAACAAGCCAACATAATAGCTTCTTCATCCGCTTGAAACAAGTATTCTGGTCTTTTCACTTGGAGAATTTTTTCACTCCACTGTGATGACTAGAGTTTGGATAATGTTTTTCTATCCAGTCAGTCTTAAATTTTGTTATCTGATACTTGGATAAAACTCCATACAACTCAATCTGAGATAAACAAAACAAAATGAAAACTCAGGAAAATTGAAACAAACAAATGGGAATTGGAAAAGCATTGCATGGGATGTAAAGCATCAGCAGGTTTGCTCTGCTGAACATTTCAGCTAAAGAACTGAGAGCCTTAGACAATTTCTTGTCTTCCCATATATAATGTTTTTATATATATCGATATATTTATAGATCTATATATTTCATATCTATAACATTTTTATATCATGGACATAAATGCAGCTGCTGTTAAAACACTTAGAAAACTATTCCTGTAAAGCTGAATTTCTTGCAGTAAACACTTTTACTTTGTACAAGTAGAAAAGTTCGGAGCAATTATATAATATAATAATTAGAAACAGTTCTTTTGCAGCAAAGTTTGCTTTGTAGCTACAGTAAAAGTGATGGAACTTGAGCAAAGAAAAGAATATTCATGGGAAACATCTGGCTGTACAATAGGTTTATAGCTAATATCAGAATAATTTAAATTTGTCACATTCTCGCTTGCAATTAGAGGTAATGATTTCAGACTATTCTGACTTGTAGAAATTAAAACCATTAAATCCTGAGCAAAGGGATATGCTTTTAGATCTATCTTTACAATGGTGACAACCCATGCAGGGAAATAATTAAATTAGCCTTCTTCATCACATCAGAGACAAGAAGCACAGTATTCTCTTTTATTTCACAGCTCTGTGTCCACCATCTAACTGTAACAGTCAGTGATCACAACAATGTTTGCCTTTTTTAATGGGCAATCTGTCAGGTGTCATCTGCCACATTTCACCATCATTCATTTTTAATTAGAACATTGACTGATTATCTTGATATTACCATTTTGCATCTTAAAAATCATTGCAATACTTATATAATTTATAGGAGTCAGGTATAAATTTGGCCTCCTAAATTTAGGACTTTATGATATAAATACCTTCAGGTAAGTGAGAGTCATTGTTCTATCTCTCACAGAAGTCAATGGAGATGTAGAACTTGATTTAGTCTTGTTAGATGTCTGGTGGCATTTAAGATGCCTTGTGGCAGATTATTGAGCCTTCCTCTGCCAATTGGGAAGGATGTGGCTCTCCTGTAAGTAATTTGATGTATCTTTCAGTTCCTTGCAACAGTCTCAGACTCCCTCAGGCACCTCAGCTGGTGTCAGAACCCTTCACTCAGATAAATTAATTGAATAGAGTAGAAGCAAGAGATCACAGTTGGCCAAAAGCCAGCTTGCCTGATCTAATCAAATCAAGTCGAATCAAATCAAATGCCATTTGAAATATTTCATAGTATTTCACCTGGGCTCCAGCTATCACTGTATGAGCATACATCTCCCCATTGTTCTATATCATCTCATAAACCAGCATGTCTTGCATGGCACTATATGTGTATCTCATGCTATAAATATCTACTCACACAGGAACTGAATGGCTTTTCCAGGTGCCGTCAATGGTATCTTATCAAAATCTCTGTTGTTGATTTTGATATGTTAGACAACTACCGAATATATAAAGGTCTGCACCTATATTCCTAAATTTAAATGCTTTTTAGACAATCTAAATCTGCACTGTAATTAAATTTTATTTATGCCAGTCCTTTGATAGTTCTAAGTAGCCCTGCAGAGGGACAGGCTTGCCACCTAACCAGGGTCAAATATACTGATTCAGGAAAAGAGCTGGGAGTGACTAGTAAATGGATATAAGTCAGCAGTGAAAAACAGTAGCTGGTATCACTACGCACTGATACCCAAGAGACCAGCTGCCCTGTGGTTTTGGCTTTGTGCTCCACAATCCAAAAACATTCCTGAGTGTGCTCAGGACTTGGTTAAACAGAAGTTCCAAATGGAAAGCTCTCCAGGCCACTTGATGGGAGGCTGGTCTTGTTTTGGTGGAAGTAATAGCAGGTGTGGAGAGATCGCTTTGGAAACAAAATGGACCTGCACAATTTTTACATTAATCAGCATGTGTCCTTAGTTTCATTTGCATGAAACCTTTTCTGTTCATGTGCATTTATGCAATTGAAGTGAAAGGCTAACATTATGTAAAAGTACACAATGTAATTTTTGGAAAGTGTATTTAGGACACAACTGTACACATAGAGGCCAAGTTAGATTTTTTTAATAGCAGGACAACTCAATAAAGCCAATGAACAATTTTGCTCTTGTAACTGAACAAGATTTATCTCTCGCTGTCTCATTTTTAGAGCCGCATTTGGTGCTTATGAGGCTCAAGGGTGTCTCCTTTTTTGTATACCCCACTCTCCAAAATCTCAGCTTTCAAGGCCATGGAATCCTTTCTGGGGGGGAAGGGGAGGAAGACAGAATTGGCCAAGAATTTTTTCATCCTCCTCTGTTTTTTATATTTAGGAAATAAAAGATCATCTTTAAGCAGTACAGGCACTGTGTGTTTAATTTATACCTGACACTATGCTTGGTGGGATTTGAGTTTACTGTGTGCCTCCTTCTGTCTGTCTTGCAACAGTGCAATATTTCCAGGTATGTACTTCTGGTTTTTGAAACCTGAAGAATTAAAAGACCTAAAAAAATAAAATCTCCCAAACCAACAGCAGAACACATTCAAAGTGAAGGGAACCTAAGATGGACAAATTCTCTGTTGAAATCCAATAGTGAAGATGAGAGCTAAATTAAAGGGTCTGAGGAGAAAGCTTGAATAGCATTCAGTATGTATTTTTCTCCAGTGCAGTGTTTGGGAACATTTCTGTGTAAGTTAGCTTGTTATAACCTGGAAGAAATTATAGTTGTAATAATAATGATCTATGAAATCCTGAACAAACTAATTATGTTTAGGCATGCCTGGGCTGAGGCATTGCCTTAATTTAGGGCAACATTTTGTGGCTTAGAGGTGCAATAGTCACAAACCATAAGAAACATGGAAGAGACTATTAAGTGTCCTTCTAGCAGGAAGTACTGTGTGTGGTCCTTCATCCTACATGTATCCTTAGGAAAATGTAGAAATCACTGGAAAATAAAGATGATTAGTGGAGCAAGAGCAGCTCAGCTCAGTGAATGGCAGCTCACATTTCTGGGTCAGCTGGAACTTAGATGTGTCCTTATTATATTTCATGACTGTTGTCAAAAGCTTGGAAACTGCAAATTGCGAGTGGAGCATTAATATAGAGTGTTTGGGAAGCAGCCAGTTGCCCATGCAGTTGTTTCCCAAGAAATTAAGGGAGAAGACTTGAAATGTTTTTGGAAGTTCTTTGGGCAAAAATCCCCCAACTTCTTTTTGTATATTATACTATTTTTAATTGCTGTGTATTTCAAAGTCAACCTTCAATAATTGATGTATTTGCCTCCTTGATTGTAGGAGTACTTAGATAGTTCATTATAATTTTACCAAGATCTTCATTGGGAGATATAATTTGTTTTTATTAATGATCCTAGAAACACAATCTGGGCTATAAAACTGTCTGGCTGAAGGATTACACATATGTAACTTTATTTACTTTTTTTAACTCTACCTGGCAAACATTTCACAACTGCTCACTGTGTTTCAGTGGAAAGGAATCGCTGTACTGCCAATGGCTAAGGAGAAGGTCTCTATCCTTAGTTTTGTAATTTCACCAATCTTCAGTGAGCAGCACCGATTAATCCTGGATGAGCACATGATTCTCAAAAGGTGTGGTTCTAGCATCGCAGATCTGGGACGGAAAACTAGGGGTCATATTTCTGTTTAGAGTGGCACATTCATATCTCCAGTTGCCATATGTTTGGCATACCTTAAAATCAACAACTGCCTTACCTATCCTGGCAAGAATAAAGCAAGCCAAAACAATAACCCCCTTAACACTCTTGTGAAATGGAGGGAGACTAGACACAAGTCAGTATTGCCTTTGTGTCTGTCATATCTAGCTGACTATTTTGCATTCCTACACTATTGCAGCAATTTCTAAGCATAAAACTTTTCAGTGGTGTGTGTGTGGTGGGAAGTTACAAATTAAACATGTAGACAAATACAAATCTGGGGCAGTGTTAGTGTGGATGAGACGATTTTTCTATTCACAAAAAAAGAAGGAGTCATCTCTAACGGAGCTGTCAGTGACTCCGCTATCCCACCCAAAATACTAGACAGTGGTCTGTAGAAAGGAATCTGTGCTAGCAACCAGCTGAAGTAGCATTAATAGGTCTCTTTTACTTCCATATTTTAAAAAATTCTTTCAACACAAGTACGGTCTAGTGGGTATCTGGGGATTTAACTGAAATATGGTCATTTCACTCAAAGTCTGCTAAAAACACGTACATCAGAGCATGATCTTTTTGCAACTTGTAAAACAAAAGTGGCTTAAGAAAATAAATACTGCTCAAAGGAGTTAAACCTGTGAGCATTGTTCCTACTCTGTGTGACACTTTGTCATTTCAGTTCCCCTCTCATTTGAAAATTCTCTTGCAAGTGAGGAGATGGTGCTCTCATAATTAAACACAGATTTTAGTGGCTTGCTATATTAACAATATTTCTGTTTCTGCCAAATGTTGTTGTTGCTTCAGGATTCTTTAGTGTGTACCAAGAGCTGGCATATCTTCCTGCATTTGTTCTGGCACTTTTCAGTCCCCACAGTGTAGCAGCACAGGCACTAGAAAAATAATCCAGCAAAACGCCCCAGGGACAGATATGTCAATCAACCAAAGCCTGCCTTGAGCAATGCATCCAGCATATTCAAACTGTCCTGGAAAATAGGAACTAGAGGAATAGAACTTTACAGAAGATGGTATTAAAAAAAAAGAAAAAAAAAAAAGAGAGAAAAATGTTTTAATTGAGTTCAATTTTAAAGCTAATGTGAGCCTAAGCAGGGAGCAGAGCTAACTGCTCCCAGGGCAGGACTGGAATCAAACTGGTCCTCAGTTTCCCTGAGAGCAAGAAAATGATTGGTGCTAGCTCTCTCACAGGCATTCATTATTTTCTTCTTAGTGCTGGCTATTGTGAGAGCTGCCTGCCATCCACTCCCTCCCACCTGGTGAAGAGAGATGCAAATTATGACCCGCTGTCATGATGAAGCCTGAACATCTTCCAGAAATGCAATTATCCCCATGAGGGTCACTGACTTGTGTCCTCCGGTGCAGGAGAGTAGGTGTGATCTGTGCCCATGATGTGTGAGACAGGAGCATACAAAGTCTTAGTGTAAAGCTGAAAATTTAACTTCTCCATGATCAAGAACACAAATTTGCACAAAACTTCACAGTGCAGAAGTATGGGAAGACATATGGAGCACTAGGCTGTCATTTGAAGCCAAAGTCTCCAGTGTGGAACCTGAAGTCTGCTCTGTAATCTGCAGTGTGTGATGGGGAGATCTCCGACCTACAAGCAGCTTGATCATGGTTGGAGAACTTTGTCACAGGAAAAAGACACCTCAATATACTGAAGGCAGCTTTGTTAAGCCAGCTTGGCCTCATTCTCCTGGGGAGACCAAACACGTTCCAGCTCTGTTCCTACCCTAATCCTGGACTCACAGGGAAGTTGCAATGAAGCCAATTTGCTGCCCTATCTGCAATATGGGAACTGTGGTTTTTGCTTAAAGTGCTCTGAGATCTGCAGCTAACTGTAACTATTGATTTCTTTGTTCACTGCTCAAAAGAGCTCTTGCCTCAATTTCAGAACAAAATATTTTTTGCCAAATCAGGAAGTAATTTTTTGGCTCTATCCCGAACAAAAATATTATTTTTTTATATTATTATATTAATTTTCACTTA
This sequence comes from Serilophus lunatus, assembly GCA_013399895.1. Classification (NCBI taxonomy): domain Eukaryota; kingdom Metazoa; phylum Chordata; class Aves; order Passeriformes; family Eurylaimidae; genus Serilophus; species Serilophus lunatus. The sequence continues at coordinate 1,526,037 of VXBA01003534.1, forward strand.
TTCAAACACGTGAAATGTCTTATTAAGCCTTTTCCAGTGCTTTCCCAGAAGCTTTTAAAAGAAATATAATTTATCCGAAGAGTCACTTTTTAACATAGTATATCTATAAAAAGTAATTTATTTCTTTAGAAAGGACAGGTAATATTTTGTTTCTGGCACTTCACTGACATTTTGACATTCTTCTGCTTACCTCTGTTCTTGGATTACACAGAATAACACTTAAGAAATTACAGAGGATTTATTTACAGAGTGATACATTCATCAGTGAGGTGACAATAGCCACTCTGGTACTCATTGCAATCATAGCAGCTTAAACAAATTCCCAAACAGACAGCTGTGATGCCTACTGTCTCCAGCTGTGCTGCCTATGACTATTTGAAAGATCATTTACAGTACTCATGTAACAGCAAACTGCTACAATCTGCATGCAATGTAAAGGTTCCCTGACCAAGCTAATAATTTTCCAGTACAAATCAAAATTGTTATTAGTGGCAGGGATTTACATTTTTTAAAAAATATAATTATATGCTTAATTTGTCTTCTAATGACTCCAAATATACAGTGCTTCAGTAATGGTCTTTTGGACTGTTTTCTGATTTCTTGATGAATTAATCTTGACAGCTTTCTCAATTTAAGATTTCACAGTGGTGTTGCATAGATTTCAATCATAGTCTTGAATCTGCATTTAGTTGTCATGACTGCTGCACTGGTCAAGTGTTTAATCCTCTCTGTAGCTCAACATTTTTTCAGAAAAGCAACCTTTTAGTGTCCACCAGGAATTAGCCATCAAAGCAAAGGCAGTAGCCATAATCTGTGGAATCACTGAAGCATGAATCAGGAAGCCTTTTTTCCCCTTTATTTACTTGTTACCTAGGAAGAAACCCCACTGTTTTTAGGTTATTGATTCTGACTTGATTGTTATCTCGATAAATAGATTAAACACTAGTGCTCTGTAGGGTCAGGCCATTCCTGCTGCTCATAATTTCCAGTTCTATTAAAAAAGATACTGTCAATTTAATTCAAATTCACTAACACATGTGTTTCAATTTAAAACTGAAATCATCTCATAGAGATGCAAATCATCTTATTGCCACTCCTGGGATTTTGGAATTGTTATCCCTCATCATAACCTTTCCAGCTGGGATGTTCCCTTGGAGCAGCCACTTAAGTTCCTCCTTACACCTGCAATGTTGTTCCTTTTAGAAAGAACTGCTTTCACTCCACTGGGATATGTCAGAATATAGTTGGTGGAGACCAAAGGAGTCTTTGAAAAAGACTTATTATATTTGGATTTGAACAATAAAAGCTTCTCTGCAAGACTGCAGATTACCACAAGTCCACTTAGACCAAAATCTCTTTAGCGTTCAAATAATCATTGAGACAGGAACTCAGCCACCTAAAGAAACTCCTTTCTATTTCATCATCGTTCTGGGAATCCAGCCCTGAGACTTGTCCAACAGTCTGATCCCATAGAGTTAGTTCTAGTGGTGTAAAACTGGTGTAAGAAAATCAGACCCAGAATTTTCAATTTTTCCAGCTATTAAGTGCCTTTCAGTTAATTTCCTTTTTTTGCTCTTAACACTGAAAAATGTCACTTCCCTGACCTTTTTCATTCCCCCTTTTTCCATTTGGGTAATGAAAATAGAAGGGTAAGACTCATGGCAGCACTACAGCAATGAAATCATATTAACACTGCCTTCAGTTTCCCCTTCCTGAGGACCATGCTCCCCTAGCGAGCTTGTATATATCTTTTTTGTAAACAACATGAACACGGAACACCTTTTTCTATCTTTAAACAAAGCAATATTAAATGAAGCCTTTTCTTTAGTTTCAAAATAGATAGATGTGGAAATTCCTTAGCAGTTTAACTTCCTTCCAGTAAAATTAAGGAAGGATGAATCTGGATTCGGTCATACTTAAACTTACTACAGAATAGTTTACTTTCTACAGATTAAAGGGTTTTTTTGTTTTTATATGTTTACATCATACCTATGATGTTAATGATACGCTGTGGGAGTAGCATAGGTGTTTGACTTCTGCTTCATTGAAACACAAGCACCCTTTGCCTCTTCCTCAGGCTAATTATCTTATGTACTTTCCATTTCAAAACCTATGAACTGAATTTATTTGCAAGAAAATAATCTTACATTAAAGGAAGTCTCCATGAATAAAGGCTACTTTGTGTAAGGCAATGCAAAATCAGAGTCCTTAAATTAAAATGTTGGCATTTCAGCTCTTTAGTTTTGGGCTCTCAAGGGTTGTTTCCACCTTTTTGAGGTGGAAATAGTAATTTCTGTAAGGCTGTGACAACATATTTCCATAGACAGAGTATCTCGGTGAATTTTTGAGAAATTTGTGTGCAACCTCTTATTTAGTTCAGTAGGTATTGGAGGACTCTGGTGGCCAGTTTTCATGGTTACTTGGAATCCTCTGTGATAGAGAGTTCCATTATATTTTTTTATTCTTTTTTTCTTACTGCAAACCCCTCCTTGTGGGTTTTGCAAATGCACACTACCCAGCATTCTTCTGCAAATTCAATACTCTCTGCTGCCATGCAAACAGAATAAACTGTAGCCATGGTATGCAGATAAATGTGTTCTTTTGTTTATAGCAATCGCATAAATCTGTGTGTATTGATACTGGTGCAGAGGGCTCTGATGATCCTGAAAGAGAGAATTTGGGCAAGATATCAATCTCTTATGATCCTGAAATAATGCCATAAGATCTTTAACTTCCACTTGAACAAGCACTAAAGGCAGAGAGATGGAAACTTGGATTAACTTCTTATCCAAATGACACCTCTCGCAATGTTTTTGACCCTTACTTTAAAGCTGTCACCGGTTGCCTTGATTTATGGAAACACTATCCTTTTAAATCCTCCTCCCTCTTATCTCTGCAGGCAGTTTCCTGATTTGCTTTTCTTTCTCTTAGATCATCCATATTATTTCTTGACAGGGGCTGTGTGGACAGCCACACTTTCGAAGGTACTCAGAGAGAAAAATGATTCTGTGTTTTCCAGTTGAACAGAATATATTACCGGCAGTTTTAGTAGTTTCACTCAAAAGACTCCAAAACTTTTTGTTTCAGGTTACAGAAGGAAAAATAATAATTTTTTAAAAAATGCAGAAAAAATTCACTGCAAACTCCTTTTCATCTCAGTCTAATTTCACAAACTAAGTTTCCCAGGAAAATCAAAAGAGTACTATAGTAACAGGATACCATTTCCATGATTCCAAAGAGCTTTCATCAGTAATAAAGAACTTGTTGGTCTTACAATGTTTCACCAACAAAAATAAAAGCTGGTCCCAGTCCCAGAGATTACATCTAAACTGGTAAATAGTCTACAAAGCAACGATCAGGGAACAGGTTGGAGCATGAGCACACCAACATCTCTCCTATTGAGCAGCTGCCATGACCCCTGTCACTGTTTTGCCTTGTGTCATTTAGTGTTATCCAGACAAAACCTGAGCACAATTCAGGAGACAGCTCACGTCTGTGTCTGTTTCCCATGGGCAGTTTGGGTGTTTCCATCCTGGTGTTCTTTGGAGAGAAGCTAGATGAAGTGTGTGAAGTCAGGCCATGCCATGTGTCAGAGGGAGTCAGGAGCACAGAGCAGTCTTTGTCCATTGTCACAGACACAGTCAGAGAGTCTGCAGCTGAAGAACAGTAATAGTGGCAATGGAGGAACACAGTGGAGTATCAGTCCACAGTGAGGAAATTTTGCGAGGCAGCGTATCACCTTGAGAAACATTGTTTATTTTGGCATAGCCTTAACTGTATTTAAAAGGCGTTTTTATAGAATGATGGTGAAAATGAAACAAAAAATGAAGCCTGGCTTAAACGTTTAATATAGGTAATAGGTTAGGATTTTTATGTTTTGCTCTTGAAGCAGAAATACACATTAGTTTTTATCCACATTGGCCACATTGTTTTTATCCTCTCGCCATACCGGTAGCTTTCACAATTTCTGTTGGAGAGTGAACACTCAAAAAGTTAATTCTGCTCTCATACCAAAAGGAGTGATGAGGTGGGACATGAATGAAGCAGAACATGCTTCTCCTACTCCAATGGTGGCTGGTCTGCCTTGTGGAAGCCTCACCTTTCCCAGACACTCATTCATACACACCCAATAAAATGCTCAGTACTCTATTATGTTGATTTTTGTGCCATGGATTGGGAAAACCTTAAAACAATGCTAGGAAGATAATTTTCAAAGATGACTACTGTTAAATTGGTTAGCATATAACAGCCTTACAGTTGAGGTTGACATCTCCTCCTGTGGGAAACTACATAAATAGACCCATAAGAGTTTGAAAACAAGAACAAGCAAGTTGCACTTGATGCACTTCTGAAAAAGACATCCATGAAGGGAATATAACCAGCAAAAACATGTACAAAATAGTAAGTCAAATATATCACTTGAATTTAGATGAGGAGTCTCTGCAGAGTAATTACTTGAATGACAAAGGCATTAAGGAGAAGGATCAAATCCCCTCAATATGAAAATAAATGTGAAATAAATCTACCTTCAGCAAAGTAATTTTTTATCTGATATTAGTATTACAATGTTCTTTTTTGCAAAAAGATCAAAATTGTCCCACCTTAATTATTTTACATGTGAAACAAATTGGGAAATTGTGACCCAAAAATTGTAAGTGGATTCTTTAAATTTTTCCTGACGTTTTTTTTTTTTNNNNTTTTTGTTTTTTTTTTTTTTTTTTTTTTTTTTTTTTTTTAACATGAACCTGGAGTAAGTTTACTTTCCTTTCTTGGTTATTTGGTTTTGTTTGTTTGTTTGCTTCTTTTCTTTTAGTTACCCTAGTGAAGAAGTGAACTTTAACATGAATGCCAGATCTTTCAGAAGACACCATCTCCTGCTGCTCCAAACTAGTAATGTAGGTAAGATCGTAAACAACCAGCACAGTCCCCATAGGCTTCAAATACCCTGAACTTCCACTCATTAAAGCTGGGCCTTAAGACAATACAATATGGCTTCCCCTGGAGATAATTTTTTTCAAAAAAAAAAAAAAAAAAAAAGTACACTTAATATTTTATTCCATTTAACTCTGTCTTGATACTTTTGTGACAAAGCAGGGAAAGTGCAGCACGATTTCATTATGTCTTGACTATTTACAGGGTGAATGTTAACTTTTTAGTTAATAAAAAAGAAAACATATCTTGCAGATTCCACACAGCTTCAATAGATCACGAGCACAGTTAGTCAGACTGCAGGTATTTTAAGAACATGCCTAGATTACAGCTAAGAGGAGCAGAAAGTTTTACTCAATATATTTGTTGTGGCTTTCTTAAATGACTTTAAAAGTGCTAAGTTGAAGTCTTCTTTTTCCCAAAGTCAATTATCACAAAGCTATGGGAGAAAAGCTTTTTTTTTTTCCAAATGAAATCCAAGTTCTTAAGCTCTGTTCACACAGCTGGGCATGCAGAATCAGTAAAGCTCTTAAAAATTCTCCAGAGAATTTATTTGACTTAATGGGAGTGTAACAATGGAATAGGGCTTGTTACATCCTTCCCAGTGACTTCCAAATAAAATAAAATATAAAAAATAAATAAAATGAAATAAAATAACCATTCAGTCTTCTCTGAAAGAGACAGTTGCAATGGTATTAACCAGAATTTTTTTCAGACCAAGGCTGTAACCCTCACTGTGTTTATTCCAATGAGACCACTGCCACAGACATTGGAAGTGTAGTATGTGAAAATTCTTCATTGTTTCTGCACTGGTTTGTTCTGCTACAGTAGCTGAGGCAATTTAAAGGCCAACTCATGGGAATTACTGCAGCATAAATGTTAAATGTGAACATTAAGCTAATATCACAAGACGGTCTAACAGCACTGCTGCAGCTCTTGAAGGCATAGTACTACATGGTCCCTTGTTTTCTTTGAACTGAAGATATGCCTTTCCTTACTTTGAGGATAATTTTCAACTGATCACTGAGAGATCTTTTGGCTGAGTATTTTATATAGTTTTACAGTTCTTATAATCCTAGTTCTCTTTTAATAGAGAAAAACTGGCTTCCTCATATGAATAGTTCTGGTGTTGGGAAAGGGAAACAGCGAGTACATGTTGCTCAAAAACAGGAAGGGAATTAACTTACAGACCTCCCAACGCATTCCAATTGGTAAAACATATCATATATTATTCCTGAACAGTGCTGCCTGTTCAGAGGTACTGGACTGCTCCTCCAAAGTCCTGATAATATGTGATTAACAATAAAACTACACTCCCTGTCTTGAAGCTGACTTGACTACTGGTATCAATGATGGGGTCTCCTTTCATCCAACCAAGCCTGAGACAGGTCATCCTGTGTCCGTTATCTCTTTCCTGCTGTCAAAGCATCAGCTGTATCCCTGTTCAGTTTGGATTTCTGTTGCCTATCACTCCAGTCCCATGTGATATAGCCTGGTATGATGTTCCATGACAACCTTGTGCATTGATGGACACAGCTAGTCCTTGTCTTCTTCTTCTAGGCTTTCCTGCAGTTCCCTCAACTGTGAAGCTTACAGAAGGTTTGATGGAAATTAGACAGCTGGTATAGATTATGAGGGTGCTGTAAAAATAGCAGACCTGTAAATTTGTTTATTTTAGTTCCACAACTGAGCCAAAAGAAGAAAGAGAGAGAAAAAAAGGCTGTATATGACTAAGTGCAGAAGGAAAGTCATTTCAGGTTTGGAACTGCTAGAAACTGAAACCCTTGTTGCTTTGTCCAGTAACTCAACTTAGAGGACTATACTGAAAATAGCTCCTACTGGAAAACAGCTTGATTCTTTTCTGACTCAATACCATGTCAGTACAGGCTGTCAAACCCTTTGGTAGGATTCAAGATTTTTAAGATTTTTCAGGATTTTAGAGTCAAATTCACTGCATCACTCTCCCTGAGGATATTTGAACCTATTTCATCCATCTAAGAAGAATCTCTTAAGTGCAACTTCATAGCAGCAATATGGTTCACCTCTTTCAAGTGGAGTACAACTATCATTTCCCAAGTGAATGATTCAAAAAATGTGGTTGGGATAATTAGTGCTATTATTTTTATATGGAATAATGTATATTTAAACCAAAATTCTCAAAAGATAGACAGGACGAGCCTCCAAAATTTCTGACATTATAAGATTGCTATACTTACTTGAAATCATACCTTGTTTCATTGAGCAGTGAGAGCATTGCTATGGGAGGAGAAAAAGTTGCAGTACTTTTTGTTGTTAGAAACAAAATTTGATCTTGTGTTTGCCAAATTCTGGATTAATTCTACTGTTATTGAGTCAAAATGGAGACATTGTTTCTGTTTCTCTTTAAGGCAGATTTAAGAAACTAGCCTTTTTTTTTTTCCAAATTCATAAAATTTCCTGGACTCAGAACTCAAGAGTGCTACCACTTCTCAAAAAAGGAAAAAAAAAAAAAAAAAAGGAAAAAGATATTATAAATTGCCCAGCTTTCACTTTAAATCTTCTTATTAGATATAATCTAATCTTACTTAATCCAAGCTTTTCAATTTTCTCAGATGCATCACTCAGTTCAGGATCTCATTGCTGTGTCCACACATCAGTATTTTTTGGGAATGCAAGAAGGAAGAAGTCTGAAGAAGTCCAATCGGAGAGTGACAAGGTATATATTGGGTAGAGGACATTATTTTTATTGCCTGGTGTACCACAGTCAGACTGTACACTGCACTGCACTGCATCTACTGTGTTATACTTTATTTGAAGAAATATAACTCCCATGGTACAGTGTTTCCTAAAGCCAAAATTGAATATACATGTAGAATTCACTTAGAGAGAAGCTGAACTCCAAAAATGACCTACAATAACTAGGTGTTCCTAGATTAAATAGTTGAACTGCTTATTTTGGAGATCACATCTCAAACTCATATATCTGCAGATCATGTGTTCCAAAGAGTAACAGTCTTGATTTCTGTTAGTTGGGTCATAAAATTGTTCTGGGAGGCTATTGTGGAGAACATACTTTAGGTATAAAAAGCTTGGGGAAAGGCACTGGCCATGGATAAAGAATCTTGTTTCCAATCAATTCTTTTATGAAGGGTACTGCAGAATGGAGGCACTGCAGAGACAAGGGGAAGCTTACTTGGGAGGAAGGGAGGAAACAGAGCTTATGAATAATAATTTTGGTTTGTTGTCATGATGGTTTTCATTCAAATAAAAAACCCCAATTTGGTTCTAAATTAAAGAGAATATGCAGGAGCATCTCCAAGGGAAATGACCTCTTCCATTTAGTGCAGCTTTAATAATGTGTAAAAGTAGGAATTTACTCTCCAACTAGCTTGGCCAAATTCTGAACAGTTGCCCTTGGGTTTATCAAGCACAGGAAGAATTCTGCTACCCATGTTCAAAACTGAAAAGACATTGATAAGGTTCGAAAGACTTGGTGTGCCTCCAAAGACTATTTCATTCAGGTTTTGGGTTCTGGTTCTAGAATTAATTTCAATTATCCATCCCTATCAGAATTCCTCTAAAAACTCCCTGAGAACTGAACACTGTGTTAGGTTCAATGCACAGACTTGAAGAGCTAGTCAAGCAAAACCGGTGTCTGTGGAGCCTAGTGTGAGAAAACAAGACATCCCAACTCTGTCTAAGTTGGATGTCGTATTTTTCCTCTTTCCTGTCTCATCTCAGAGGCGGACATATCCATTGTCTCCACATATTTCTCCTGAAACTCCTAGGCTGCTTTTAAAGCTGAGCAACAGCAACACTTGCCCTAAAGAGAACTGGAATTAGAATTTGCTGAACCAAAGTTCAGTGTCTGTGGGTGTTCTCCCAGTTAGATGCTTGTGTGCCCATGGCAACTGACTTCTCATGATGTCCACTTTGTGGTGTTGTTCTTGGATGGCTGAAATAGAGAAGCCTTTTACAGCTATTTGCTTCACTTGACTGAGGATGGAATAGTTCCAGTTGTGTAAATAGCTCCTGGTGCTCTTCCAGTTTTTCTCCTCACTACCCCATGGAGATACGTTTGCTTAAGCAGGGCATAGTAGGAGAAGAAGCTCTGCTGGATTCCTCATTACAAACCTTCCAGCACATCTGAAGCCTGAACTACAGTATCTCTGTCAGTACAGCCCTTGACCTCTCCTTGAAAAAATGAAGCAGTTTTAGCACATTAAGTTATGATTCTGTCTGACGGACAATTAAGAGGGTAACTGAACACATGTGACTCTTGGTAGGACTTGGGCCTCCAGAGACAATCAGTTAATATCCCAATCAACTACACATTTGTTTATTATACAAGTCCCGTGAGATAACAATTGCACAAAAAGGCATATTATCTAATTAACACATGCAGTTGGAATTTGATCTTCCGTTTTCCTTTGGAATATCTCAGCTCAAACTGCACTCACATCACAGGATTTATGAGGATTATACAAAGTGCTTTTTCCCATACACATAGTGAGTATGAGTTTCATCCATCAATACAAACTTGCATAAGCCCTGTGAATGAGGGGTTAGGCATGACTTTGAAATCCTATCTCGAGTGGCAGAAAAAATGGAAAAGAGTATAGAATGTAATATACAATGTGGGGATATGCATTTTTTCTCATGTATAGTTGTAATCTGGAGTTCATGAATATTACACTGAGGCTGAAAAGTATCACATTTTGTATGATAGTTTTCCTTTGTTTGATAACTAAAGAGCATGGGAATTACAAATCACATTTTGATAATCTATGTTTGAGTAATAACATATGAAGCTTACTGCTGATTTTAGAAGCTCGCTTTCCTCAAAATATCCAAAGTTATAGAGAAAAATAATGAAAATTAGTACTTATAATCCCCCTGGCTTCTAGTTTTATGGCCACATGACTAGATATTTCCTGGAAAAATGATGGATAAAGGAAGATGCCTGAGTTCTGGTTTGATATAGATTCCTGGAGTTACATTTATTTCTGGAGCTATGTTGTTGATGCATGTTGAAGATATGACACACTGTTAAAAAAGTATTTAACCAAGAAAAAAAACATTTATTGTTGACTCACAAAAATTAGTCTCCTTCTCCACATATATTGGACAACACAGAATTCAATTCAATTCAATCAGACAAGTCCAGCAACCTTTCCTCATCCAGTGACTATTGTCTGATGTACGCAAAGAAACAAACCACACACAAAGAAACAGCACAAATATAAAGTGGCCTTCGTCCTTTTATGACCTTTTAGCTTTGCCCAGGTCTCATCCAAACCTTTGAAAGAAGGGAAGGATGCCCAAACCTTTACAGTAGAGATCGTGTTTCCTTGTTCTTTCTTTCTTTCTTTCTCAGCATTAACTTTCTTCTCAAGCCCTTCGGTTGCTTAAGGCTTCTTCCCCAAGGAAGTAGCAGTAGCAAGAGAAAAAGTCTAGACAGAAGAAAAACGTGTTCTAGACACCATTGAGACAGGGCGGGCAGTAGAAGAGTAACAGCTTACAAAATAGAAGACTATTCATGAAGAGCTAATCTTTGTCATCCTCTAGCATTTCCATAGAGGTGGAAATTATGCCAGTTCTGGGATTCTTTACAAAATAGTGCAAAACAAAGGCCAGTAACATCCTCACTGTCTTTAGGGGAGCTGTCATAGTGCAAAGAGAGCTGCAAATCATAAAATCAAGATCTCAAGAAAGTAGGTTTTGAGTCCAGCTTGTGTAACTTTAATGGAGACATAATTTAAAGGAGTGCTGAGCACTGACCTGGAAAATCATTTGCCAACAGCAAATCTAAGAGGTCGCATTAAAAATCTCCAGTTAGTTTTAACAGCTGAGCCTACCAAATGTAACTTCAATTGCTTGGAGAATTCCTAATAACTAGAAAAAAAATCTTGTCTCCTACACTAGATACTGATCAGGATGCTTTATTTTAATTTCTGAAAAATAAGATCCTATAAAACATAATATATTTGCTGGTAAAAAGATATTAATTGAATTTGCACATTGTTCTGTCCAGCTGGATTAAGTTCTTGCTGAGCACATCAGACAGCTTTTCTTTGCTTCTTGTCATGCTAAGTAAGAAGGCATTTAATACTAGAAAATAGCTTTAAAACTATATAAATCTGTGCAGCTGCAAAAGGACCCACTCAGGCTGAAAATCCTGGCTATTTAAACAAACTTACTTTGTTAACGTGTTTTCAATCCAAATATCCAAAGTAATGTTTAACCCTTGTTGTCTTTTCTCCCCTCTTATATAATATCTTTATTCAACTATTGGAGTATACTCAATGTAGATTACAGCTCTTTGCTTTTTGTTCAATACACTGTATTTTAAGCATAGTAAAGTTCCATTAAAGTGAACAAATATAAACTTCAGATCACACTCCAGCTTTGTAACCTTGTATGGCAAGAGAAATGATGCATGTCTTTCACTATGGAGTGATGTATAACAATAAAAATGTCTACAAAGCTAAATGGACAAGCCTGGATCAGATATTCTCTCAAAAATGTCATCATTCTGCAAACCTGAGAAGCTCAATAGGGCTCTTTGCATGTAAAAAAATTAATCATTGAAATGTAGTGGGAGCAGAGTCTAGACTTAGCCAAGTCCAGGCTTTAGAATTTAACAACATATTATATTGCTTATAATAAGATAACTGGCAGATAAAAAATTGTATTTCTCTATACCTGTTATATACAGATGTAGACTTCATATTTTATTTTCATAATTCAGTTTTCATAATAAAAATGTTTCTGGATCATAAGATCATCTATTACAAACATAATTTTAAAGAAATGTGACCTCTCATTTTAGACAATGTGAAATATTTTTGTGTCTAAAAAGCTCATTAGTGTGAGAAATTTTCTTTAGACTATCTACAAATTAAATTAGACTATATTTCGAAGGAAAAAAATCATGAATCATGAGGAAAAAGGATTGATTTTGCCAAAAATTCAGTCTGAAATACTAAATGAAGAGAGACAAGAGAGTGTTGTGTCTGGAAACCACGTGTTAGAGAAGGATGCTCATTCCAAGACTGGCCTTTGGCTTAGGGCTTCTCTGTTCTGTTCATCCTTGAGTTGTAACAGGCATAAGCTTCGTTGTTAACTCTAAATTCAGACAACAGTACCAGAATTTATATAATCTGCGTGCAAATTCTACTATCAAATGTGCTGGGTGCCCCATTTCTAGAAATGGTTTCTTTACCTCTGTACTTGCAATGATTTCTCATTCCCTATGTTACCAAAGATCCATGTTGATTATCAGCCATCAACCAGTTTTTTTAACCTGAACTAACAAGTTACTTTTTCTGGCTGATATTAATCTGGAATATACCTTCAAGTAGAAGCCGAAATAAAAGAGCCAAGCTGATTTTTGAATGCGCGTTTAAGGAACTATTTGCAAGATCTCACTAGAATAAATAGAGAGAAAATGTCAGGGGCATCAGTATGCAGGATGAAAATAAACTGCCCTGACAGCTTCTTGCTGATTTTGCCTAAATATTCCTATATCACCAATTGTTTTTAGTATGAAGATTTGGATTTCATTCAACTGGTATTGCAAAGTTATCTGCATAAAGCTTTATTCATACAGTCTTCATTTCATATATGCTTTGCTCAGTCAAGGCATAGAAACAAAGAAGAATTCTTTTAAATGAACAAGAACAAATTCCAATCATGAGAAGATTTCCTTCAGGAGTTTCAAAGGAACTTGAAATGAGTACTATTATCAGGAATTCCATAGGCCAAATTAATTGTTACCATTCCCAAACACTTGAAAAATTGGTCATTGGCTTTACATGAGGGATTAAAAATCTATAATGATTTCCAAGCATGGCTTTCAGATATTTTTATTTGCTTTTTATTGCTGAAGTTGCTATGGTTTGAATTTCCAAGCTTTTCTCTGACATGATAAAACATATAAAATTGAAGTTTTATCTATGTTTAATGGAAATCTTATAGGAATATAAAAAATGTTCAGAAATTCTTCAACTATTGTAAGACTTGAGTTAATATGATGAGACTTGAAATTACATAGACAGGTAAGAAACTACCTACTTAACGTTGAAAATGTACTGTAAATGAAATACTGTGTTATTAGGTCAGTAGGAGTTTACCGAGTACAGGACTTTTCTGTGCAGTGTTTGATGAGTTTCCCAGGCTAGTAAGATGTTGAGAATGGCCTAAGCTTTTGGTAGCTTCATTCAACTCTCTTAAAAATATATCCTCAGATCTCTTTCACTGATCAAGTGAATAACAGATCTGTCTTCTTGGCATTTGTTAGTGGGAAGCATTATTGCAGTTTGCTTCTGTGATTCAGAGATCTCTTGTGATTGTGTCCCAAATGATCCCAAAATGTTACTGTAAAAACTAAGATCTGTTCCATAAAAATCTTATTCAAAATAGAGGACCATAACAGTTTAGCAGGGCCCAAGAATTCATGCCTTGGGATCTTCTACATGGACTTGTGCACTTCTGCATCATGCAGGTCCTCTTACTGTTGTCTCACGTGTGGCTGTTCAGGGGCATCCGGCTGAGGGAGCTGGAAGAAACCATGTTGCTATACAGTGCATGAAGGTGAGCTGATAGAATCATGTGCTGTCTCTCTACAAGAGAAGGGCCACAGCATGGTACCGTAAGATTGATGCTTGAAATGCCTTGCACTTCCTTCATTAGATTTTAAGAATTGTGGATCTAACGAAATTGTATGATGTCTTCCTTACGATAGTCTTCGTGCATTTATTTTCCCAACAATATTCAGGGAATTGTTATAAGACCTTCTCATAAACTGGGACACAAGAGATGGATTACCTTGGACAAGTCTTCAAAACAGTGAAACCTATTCTATTGCCAGACCACACACGTTTTCCTTACCCAGACAGGTGGCATTCACTCTTTATTTCTCTTTCACAAAAATAGATCTTCTTATAATTACACTGGGAGCTTAAGCTGCACTTTTACTTTCTCCCAAAGAAGACACTAGGGTTGTAGCAGATTAATCTGCCTTTTATTTCTGTCAGGCAAATAGCCTGAATTTTTAACTGACCCACTGTGATTTCCAAGTTGAAGACAAACAAAAAAGGATTTTATTAAAACCAAAATAGTTAGCTTTTTTGAAACACCCTGCTTGGTATTTGCTTTCTACACATAAAACCTGTTTTTCTTTTATCCGTCCAAAACATTTTTATGAAAAAGACCCTCAAGCCTTAGAATTCAGCAATTGGGCCTTTAAAAACAAATTTTGGGTAATATGAGTTTTTGCAACACAGATATATATTTATTTCTTGGATTAGTGTATTTAAGGACTTGTGAGGGGTTGAGGGGACTGACTGCTTTTTCTAAACCACATGGGGTTCTTTTGGCACTAGTGATGACGCTGTTCTATGCCAGATAACTAAGGCTTATGAACAAAGCTACTTGATTTAAAAGTTTTTCTTTTCTTTACAGAAACATTTGTGGTGTGAGCAGGTTTTCTTCTCCTCACCTCTTCTAAACCTTTAAACACCTATTTTCACAACCACAACTTACTAACTAAGGGGCTCATATGTGCCTGAAGAAAGCAAAACGACCATGCTCCTGCTTCTTCCAGGCGTGCTCGGTAAACCTGGACACAGGTCTTGTGGCAAGCCTTCATTTACTGCTTAATTCTTTTTACAGGCAGCAGGTATTAAACAAGCTTCTTGCAGCAGCTGTTCTGGGAAACACTGGCACGACTGTAATCCTCCCAGCTGAAATACTCCGAGGTATTTACTGACTCTCGCTGCTCACAGCTGAAGAGACTCCAAGTCACTGGAGCCAGACTAACTCTGGGGTCCTGGCATTAGTAAAAAAATGTAAAAGTGAAGAAAAATGGATGTTCAGGATCTGAATTGTATATTAAATAGGAAAAATACCCAGATCAAAAAGCTCTACAGTGGGGCACCCAGGAAGGTTTGGTTTAGCTCTTGAGTCCTTTTCAAAATATGCCTTTTTTTTTTTTTTTCTTTTCTTTAAATTTAATTCAGCTTTTGAAATGTAGAATATAATTTCATACTCCAACTACAAACATATTTGCTTATGTCTCAAAAGGATAAATGGATGGGATTTTTTCTGTCCTGGTTCTTAGTTTTAGTTGGATCCACTTTTAAGATTCTGTTTCCTAATTTGGTAACTCTGAATTTTTTGAAGGGGGAAGGTTTGGTGTTGGTTTTGTTTGATTTTTGTTTATTTGTTTGTTTTGTTTTGTTTGTTTGTGTTTTTTTCCTTAAATTTTATTTCTTTTTTAAGCAATTTTAGAAATAAAGTATTTACTGAAAAGCATGACACAGAATGGAAATTCACTTTAGAAGTAAGTATAATTACCAATGTTCTCCAAGAAAACCCTGAAAAGGAACCAGCAAATACCCAACTCCAAGATCAGAGAAATATGAAAAAATAGAAACTTCATTAGACAGATCAGTTCCTCATAATAGCCTAATCTAATAATCAGGCAGACTAAGGACTTTGTATCCTTTGGTGAAAAGAAGGATGTAAGGAGAAGATGCCTGCTAAAGTCCTGGTTCATTGACTTCTCTCAGACACTTAACTTTTATATTACAGCCTCAGATTATTATTATTATTATTATTATTATTATTATTATTATTATTATTATTATTATTATTATTATTAATTTTTATTTGGGGTCAGATCACAAGAGAATAATGCTGTGAAAACACATAGACACAATGAGGCCGTGAAGTAGCTTATACAGAAAACCTCCCAGTGAAAACTATTCAAACACTAACATTCTTTTCTCAGCTTTCCCTGCTTATTTTTCAGCACAATATGGTATCTTTAAGAAAATGTTAATCATCAGTGCTTCCTTAGGCTTGCTGTGCTATCACCTGCCCATGGCTCTGCAAAGGCAGTCAGACTAAACCACAGAAGTTACAGAAGTTATATGTCATAGACAGACTACGAATGGTTTGACTTTCGCAATAAAGAACAAACTATAATTGTCCCTGTTCCTTTCTGGGGGGTTGGAACTAGATGATCTTTAAGGCTCCTTACAGGCCAAACCTTTCTAAGATTCTATTATTCTGTAACCCATATTTGGAAGTTTTCAAATTACTTCCATATTATGATGTTGCCTGGCATTTTTTCCCCATTTTAATCCATCTTTCCACTTTCTGGATATCAGGCTACATGTACTGCACCACAAGTCTTACCATGACCTTCTGCATAGGCATTTTTTCCCTCATTCTCTATGGATCCCATATGCCTTTAACCAGCTCTACAGCACCAGCAGCTCACAGTCATGCTGAGTTTCTACTGTGCATTCTGCTACTCTTCTTTGTTACTTTGAAGCCCTCAGCATCCAACCCCTCCAGCAGAAAGTTTTATTACTGCCTAAATGAATCTTCTCTTTTCGTAGTATGGAATTTTCTCTCCTTTTTGTCTCTCTAACAAAAGGCCTTCAAACTCTTTCTTTATGGCATCTCCATTTTTCACTACAGTGACTATAACTTGAAATGCTGTATTATCATGTTTTATTAGCTCACTTCTTGGTTTCTGTGTCAAAGTCATAATGAAAGCATTACATTGAGTTAGTCCAGGTTTGATCCTCAAGAAATTTCATTGCAATGTCCATGTGATCCAATGCTTCTCATTTAGATACAGCTTGTCATCCTCTATCTAAACAATTCTTTAGGCAAGTTCCAGTTCTTGTATTAGTTGTCTCCAGCCCAAGAAATTTCCTCCGTGACCCAGTCTCAAATACTTAAAGTCCAGATATTTACTGCATTTTCCTCATGAGAAATTGAAACATTTTGTCCAAGGGAGATTGAGGATCTTTAATAGAAATATATCAGATAATCCATGACTTTATTATTATATTTTCCTTTGGCTTTTTTATAAAAAATTATTTTGATTTGAATTGATTTTGTCTTTTCTTCAAAATTTTCTTTAAGCCTTAGGTAATACTATTGAGCATAAGTGCCTTTTATTTTTTTTTTTAATTTTTAATATACAACTTCTTGGTTCTCTAGTTTCCCATCAAATGATAACATTCCTCAATTTCAAATGCATTATAACTTCTTCATATCAGAGTTTTTATTTTATCATTTTGGTTGGTTTTCCAGAATTTTTGAATGCATATTATTCTTTTCTTGTTCCTTTAGGTCAAAATATCTAATGTCTCTAACATCTTCAACAATGAACAATGTCCCTGCCACTTTTAAAACTAAAAGTTACTTCTCTCTAGCTCAGTGTATATTTTTTAAAACAACTGAAATGTACCAAAAACATTGATAAATATTTTCTAATCTGTATGCAGAATTAATCTCATACATATATAGTATAGAAATGATGAAAGAATAGAATAGAATAGAATAGAATAGAATAGAATAGAATAGAATAGAATAGAATAGAATAGAATAGAATAGAATAGAATAGAATAGAATAGAATAGAATAGAATAGAATAGAATAGAATAGAATAGAATAGTTGTCAGTTGGAAGGGATATGCAATGATCATCCAGTGAAACTTCCTGACCACTTCAGAGCATATATTTATTTATGTTTCATATAACTTCTGTTCTGGGCTGCTGTTCTAGGAGAAAATTCTACAGCATGAACGCAACCAGACTTGTGTCATCAGTTCTCTGAGGGAGTACACTCAGCTGGAAGCCTTGAGCTCTGATTCTGTTTGACAATAGAGAATGATAGGAGCACCAGATAATCAATTTGTTTTAAGAAGGAATTAATACAACAAAATGATGCAAAAACTTGATGAAACATAAACTCTTTTTGTAACTCAAATCTCATCCTCCCCCATTAACTCATGTATATCTTCATTGCTGTTTAGGACACTCCTGAATTTTCCATCCTCATCTGGCATCAGTAAGACTAAAACCGCATTATAAATCAAAAAAACCAAAAGACTGCAGTTAGTGAGTTTGAAGATGAAGGATTTCTAGTCATAGAAAACTGGAAATAATGTACTCAGCTGTAACACTAAAAAGTCACTGTGAGCAGTGATGCAAAAGGTAGCATAAATTAAATCTGGACTTTGGTGAAAAAGCAAAATTAGCATGTTGCATTTAGAGGAAGACAGTAAATACACATTGTAAAGCCCACTTGTGGCACTTTTAGTTTCATTTACAGAGAAGACCTCTTCTGATTTAAGTACAGAATTACTTTTGACCATCAGCTCTCCTGAACCATGACAGACTGCATACTTCAGATCAGGTACCTCACTCTCCTTACAAATACATTATGGAAAATGATACATGTTCACAGAGATTTTCTATCAGTGCAGAGGCATTTTTTTTTTAATCAAAGTACCCTATACTATTTTCTTAGAGAGTTTCTAATTCAGTTATTCAAGCCCACTCAAAACCTTGAGGCCAGATACAAATAAAACCATAGATCAGGGAGGTACTATTCAAGTCTCACAATAATAACTTTGATGTGTTCAGTTTGTTTCTATGCTGATGATGACTCATCTCTTGCTAGAGATAGCAGAGCACGTGTCTTCTCGTATTGGGGAAACAGGAGCTGCAACAAACTCGGCTATTTTAACCTGATAAATTGTTTGGAACCTAGAGTTAAGTGAGATGAATCCCATCCTTCATTTCTGCTTCTAAAATTGCTGTTCACATGTAATAAGATTTGTTATAAAACCCCATTTTAGGTAAAGACAGAAAGGATATAAGGACATCACACGTGTTCACTGCTCTAGCAATATGTCTGTGATGCCAGGTGTGAGGTCACTTAGGTAGAATATGTAGAGATATTTAGTGATCTAAAAGTATTATATTAATCTGCTTTAGGGCAACTGGTAATGGATTAGAGCTAATCAATTAGCCATGCAGAATACATAATAGCCAGTATACTAGTCCATCACAGAAAGGCAGTAGATGATATTTTTAAAAGTACCAAAGAGACTCAGACACCAAATACATTGACTTCCATTATCTCTTCATTAAATCTTTTTATAACCACAAAGTAACTACCTTGGCTGGCATAAACTGACTTGGATCAGTTGAGCTGAGTAGAATTAAAAAGATTTACAAGAGCTGACAGTTAATTCCTTACACCTCCTTTTCCCCCCATTCTGCTTACACAACTTAGCTTTTTTTGCAATTTCAACCTTTTTGGGTGGCCTCCATGTCTTACAAGAGGAAATTCTATGCAGAAGTTATTTATTAAAAATAAGTCTTTCCACTATAAAAGTTTCCTTGGTTGAGCACCTCCTTCCTCCCTTGCACTTACATTTGATGATTTCTGAATTTCTTTACATCTTACTATAAGGTGGGGAAAGGACATTATTATTATTTTTTCATTTACCCTTCACATCAAATATGTCATTTTTTTAGCATTTGCTCTGAACCCTTGCACATGTGAGTGGATCTGCTGACTCCATTACCATGTAGGAGAAAAAAAAGGTTGCAGAGAACCAGTCTTCTGTGAATAGTAAAAAACGCTTAAAAGTACATTATAGCCCCTAGACATTAGACTCAAATTTCTGTATGAGCCAGCTTGAAATCTAATGTGAGCTCCCACATCTCTGCATCTAACTTCGAAAATTTTAGCTGACATTCCTGCAATGACAGCTTGCACATTCAGATACTTTTTATAGCACATAGAATTTTTTTTAATGCATTTTATCAAATCAAGCAGAGGAAAAAAGAGACTTAAAATTATTGATTTATTTAATGTTTCCCAGAACTCTTTTGCTATTTCTTTATCTATCAATCCATCACTAGAAGTAGTGGGAAAAAGTTTAAACAATCAAAGGTGATGAAATTCTTCAGGGTAATGTAGCTATTGGTTTTTATGAAACTGTCAAAAAAGTACTGACATGCAACATTTCAGTATTAATACAATAGCTGAAATAATTTTGTTATTTTTATTGTAACTCAAACACATGCAGGATTTACATATCTACCCGAAAAAGAGAATCTCTAATATGCCACGTGAGCAACAATATATAATTCTGTACTTTCACATAAAATTGCTTAACATACATATTTTTAAAAAAGAATGCATCTCATCCTCCAGTGTTTGAGGCTAGTAAGAAAAAACTGTTAAGCAGTGAACAATTAAATCTGATGAGGACTGCATTCTTTGAACATTAAAGCTGCCACTGGTTTGTACATAATGGTTTGTTTTAATCAGACTTAGCAACTGTCTTGGATTGCTAAACATGATTTTAATTTATAATGGTATTAACACAGCAGTTTGTTGCATTGTCACTTTTGGGAACCATGAAATGAGACATGAGAATTACTGGATTTGTTTGTAGGCACATGGGAAAATTTCATCACAGAAATCATTCTCTTGAGACTGAACAGTTCAGACTTGAATTTTTTAACTAAATCAGGATAGACACTAAATATTCCAGTACAACTCTGTTTTTTATTGGAGCTTATTTTGGAAGAAGAGCCTAGAGATAGTGAATTTGTATTTAAGTTTTATATATGTCATTTTTATTGATATAGAAAAGTTCCAAGTGTGCACTGGGATCCCACTGAAAAACTTACATTCTCATATCAATCATTCTGTCTATAAAGTATTTTTTCTTATTTCTCAATATATGGAAAAAGACTGAAGAATAAATCAGGGAACTGCTCTAACTCTACTGTGTGTAACTACAAATCTGTCTACAGCATTTCCTGCAACATAAGGACACGCTCCATCAGGTGAGTGACATACCTCATGATTTTATGGCACAGCTTCTTGCTGGGGATGAGACAATCTCTTCACACACACCTTGCTTATGTGGAAGTTGTTCCCCAATTAGATGCAGTACTGCCTTATGATTGCCTGCACAGCCTTTTTCACTGTCTTTGGATGTATCTCATTTCTTTGGTGGCTGTGGAAAGAGAGCAAAAGATGAGGAAAGACTAAGAGAACTGTGTCTGTTCAGGCTGAAAAGATGTCTGAGAGGGCACCTCACCAATATCTATAAGTATCTGAATGGAGGGTGTCAGAGGATGGAAGCAGTTCTTCTCAGTGGATTCATACAATAAGCAATGGGCAGAAACTGGAACACAGAAAGCTCAAATTGAACATGAGGAAAAACTTCTTTAATGTGATATTACTTTTCTGTGATAGGGACTTTCTGATATATGGCTGATAGCTAAGATTTTTTTTCCATTTGTTTAATCCTTTTTAAAATTCCTGTAGGCTTTTGACATGTATCACAGCGTTCCACAGTACACATGGCAGGCACTTCCAATACAATATGATCAAGAGTAGCACAGATAAACTGTGTGATGAGCAGATGTGACAAAGAACCTAAAGGACAACTACTGGCTTCAAAAGTAACTAGCAAGGAACATGAGTAATCTCAACACTTTCCTTCATGTCAGCAACTTCTCCCAGTAATACTGTTCGTTTAAGCTATTTGAGATCTTGTGACTTTATTCATGACCTCTACTTCCATTTGTTCTAAGTCCATTTACTTGTCAGAAAAGTCTGTTCTTCTCTAGTACCATCACTCTGAAATTCCATCACAATGGCCTAAGCAGTTGGAATTTTGGATATTCTGCATACTGAGAAGGTGAAAGGAAAATTCTATAAAACACATGCAATTATTTTAAGGTGTATAGCAGAGAAAAAGCAGGTGGTTCTTTTGTCAGTGGCATCTGGATGATGTCATGGATATGAGCTAGGTATTCTGTTCACAAAACCCCATGTTAGCTGGGTCAGCATGGCAGGCAGAGCACTCATTTCTATGAATGTGCACTCAGAATTGCTTCCAGACTGTCCAGTCTGGTAAAGTGAAAGCATTTAGTGCTGTTGAGTAGTGTACATTCTTGACAAACATCTCCCTGCCTTTTTTGCCTCTGAGAGTTTTGTCTGCCTGATGTTATTGGTCCTGCTCTTCCTCAGGTGAATCCGTCTCACAGGTTGTCTGTGACAAATCTGCACATATGCTACAATATGCAAACAGCAGCATTGTCTTTCCCTGGAAATGATCAATATTCATCTGTTAATAGGACTATATTTTCTTCACACATTTTCCAATCTGTTTATTAACACACTGCCCAGGCTAGTTTGGCAACAGTAGTGTTTCTGCTAGTAAAATACCCTATTAATGTGAAACTTGAAAAGATGCCAGTATGCCACGAGAAGGTTACAAAACATATTAGATTGGCATTCTGACCAACAGCTAATCTGTTATCTGGGCTGCTTGTTTTCCATTACAAGTTCTTGAACACAGAGAACTCCAAACAATTCTTTCTAGTGCAAATGAAACTCTCTGCTTCGGTAGCAAAGGATTCAGCGTCAATCTTTTGTGAAAAATAAAGAATGTGATCCCTTATTGATGCCTACTTGCAACCTAAACTTTCATGATGTTTATTCAATATCCTTACTTAATATCCTAAAATGCTTATGATAATTAGGTAGTTATATTTCCAAATTGGAAAACTTTTAACATCTAGGCAAAGCTAATTATTTTGGCTTCCAGAATAAGATTCAGCTCATGGACTAAACTTCAATCTAGACATCTGCATGTAGAGGCCTACCTGTGAAACTCTGTGCTGAAGCTGCCATTATAGCTGCAGCACATGCAGATGTGTACTAGGACACCTCAAAAAACACTAAATTCTTACATTTAAACAACTGCTCTGAGTCCAGAGTACCAAAAAAAGAAAAAAAAAAAAAGATTTTTCTAAAAGAAAGGCCTATGTTTATCTTTCCAATACTAATAAGCATGAAGTTCGTCAGTTCAAATGAGAAAGATTGGTAAGGTTAGAAGGAAATATGAAAAGAACACCTATTATAGGTTGTCTACAGGATGGCAATGCAGTTTAAAAGAACATTCTAAGAAATGAGTCTTATGTTCCATTATTTCAATATTTCTTTTAGCATCTGAAAATGCCAAATGTGCCGACACGATGGTTCAGTGGGACGTAGCAACTCTTGAAGCATTTTAAGAACATTGAAGAAAAACACTGTGTTGAGCAAGTGAAAATATGCTCTATAATTTCTGCTTTATTTTTTATTTTGTAGTACTGCCAGACAACATTATTTACAGAATTTCAACTTTTTGAGTGAAAAAGTTAACGCACATATGTTCTTTTCATAAAATGGTTTGGTCACCTTTGCACAACAGAGTATGTTTTAGATGTGTGAAACTGGAAAGGCAATGGGCTTGGACACATATAATCCTGTCTGTGGAGGCTTGCAGACTGTAGTGATCACCCTCGCTGAATAAGATAACTCTCCCATGCTGGAGCATGACTTCTGCATTTCACAGCTTTATCTACATTCTCCTTTTATCTGATGGAAATAGACTTTTTTACATAACAAAGCTGTTAATTACTCCTTGAAAAGATTGATAGAGATCTGTTTTGTAATAATTAGAGCTAATGCTATTACTCCTGAGGCTGTGCTAAAACAGAGACTGACAAGATATGTAAGTAAACATAGATTCAAAAGCACTCCATAAACAAACCTGTTCTACAAAGGGTTAACGGACATATGTATGCAAAATCTGTGTATACAAAGTGTGCTTTGCAGAAACACATTGTGTGAAGGAAAAATTTTCAGAGGATGTAATGGACTATAATATACCAAAGTAGTTGTATTTATCACAGACATCTAAATTTCTAAACTAGATCCCTTGTCTTTATAGTTTTATATATCCAGTGCTAGAAACAAAGAAAGTTAGCTTTTCTGTAGAACTCCTAAAATAAACACTTTTCTAAGTCTAAAACTCTGCCCCTGTCATTTGCTTGACTGGGTTGTTTGGATGATTAGACCATCACATGAGGTACTAATAAGTAAGTCAAAAAGAGGATTAACTATCCATACCCTTTAAAATATAAAAATAATTGTTTAGACTCTTCCAATGATTTTTGTCAGTATTCAAAAGAATAAGTGCAAAGGAGGCCTTCATTTAGCACTTCTCTGAACTATTGCCTCTTCAGTGGAGGAAATAGGGACTTCAGAATCATAGAATGGTTTGTGTTCAAAATGACCTTAAAGATTATCTGGTTCCAAGCTCCTTGGAAGGGGACTTCTTTCAGTAGACCAGTTTGTTCCAAACCTCATCCAATTTGGCCTTGAATGTTTCCGGGGATGATGCATCCCCAACTTCTCTATAGGCAATCTGTGCCACGGTCTCACCATCCTCACAGGAAATAATTTCTTCTTAATAGCTAGTCTAGATCTACCCTCTTTCATCTTAAATCCATTTCCCTTTGTCCTGTCACTACAGACCTCCAATAAAGTCTCCCTGGAAATGCTGCTTCTCCAGGCTGAACAGCCCCAGCCTCAGCCTTTCTTCATAGGAAATTTGGCCATTTTCATGGCTTTCCTCTGGACTCATTCCAACAGGTCCATGTCTTTCTTGTACTGAGGACCTCGGAGCTGGATGCAGTACTCCAGATGGGGTCTCACAAGAGAAGCAGAAGAGAAGTGGGAATTAAATAGAGAGAAATCATGAACTCAATATACTCTTGCTGGATTAAATTTATATCACTCAAAAATAGATGCTGAGAGTGATAACTAACCATGGGATGAGATTTCATCTGACAAAAAAGTGTTCTTAAAATTCTATACCAGAAGAATATATCATCAGGAATCTGGCCCAAAGTTCATTGACTTTAAGAGAAATAAGCATCACTGAAAGCTTTTACTAATATGACAGTTTAATGTATTTCTTTATTATAAAGTAAAAGAGACTGTTTTAGTATTTAAAAATAATTCTGTCTTAAATCTATCTGCACAGTGCACATCCTAGATCCATTTCTAAGTGAAACCAGTCTGCAAAAAAAGTAAATCTACTTTGTGCTCCTATTTCATGATCTCTGCTTACTTGCTCATAGAATCTGCTAGGCCATCTACTTAGAAATGGCTGCAAGAATGCTTTTTATCTGTGAGGTGGAATAAATACCACAAAATCAATTTTTGTTCCCTTGATATGTATTACTATTCATGCAGTTACTTAAAAACTGTAAAACCATAAGTAGCATGAAAAAAACCAAAGGGAATGACTACTGACGATCTACCAAAGTACCTGAGCTTCATGGTGTATGGGAAACAAATTCCGTGCAAGACGAATGCTCAAACAATCAAAGGGAGGTAACTATTAATATATAATTAAGCAATGGAAGTCACGAAATGTTGTGGACAATCAGATCCAAATGCACAATTGACCAATTCATGAAAGGAATGGACTGTGGGAGGTTTCTCACATGAAGACAACACCTCAAACTTGAGGAAGCCATTTTAGCTGCAAATGAGGTCTTTGGCATGGGTTGTTCCAGAGGGTTCTTGTATGAAAGTACCAGCTGCTTGCTTATTTTCCTGGCATGACCACTGTTGGAGACCAAATACTGATACAGATGAGCCTTTTTTCTGTTCCAGGACTGTTCTAAGGTTCTGTGAAGTTGTTTGTATTTTTTTTATTTAGACATGATGTTCAATGTTTTAAACCATAAGGGGTCTTCCTGTTCATAAAAGGTATGAAGTATGGAACTTAAGCAGGGAAAAATGCAAAAAAGCATTCTGACTTTAAATTCTGGCTCCCTGGTAGTCTACATGGTAGTTTAACCCAGCCTGTGAATTAAGCAGAACAAAGCCAATCTGGATGTGAGCTTTTTGGGCAGATATGTCCTTGGGAGCCAAAACGAACAGATGTTCATTGTGCACTGATGCCAGTGGAAGAAGGTGGTTATTTAGAAAAGTTTCCTTCTGCCTGCCTTCCTAAATTTGCTACATGTTTTGAGTCAAAGGGAGTAGGCATTTTGAAGTCCCATTTTTGCATCTCTGGAACAATTAACATGCTCTGACCACTGAGCATGTGTTCAGTGCTCTACTATGAACCTTAGAAAGCAAGAACAAAAGAAAGTGTCTTGAGAACATGGATCTATGAAGCAAACATATGTAACATTTCTAAACTAAAGCACATTTTTAAAGCTTCAAATTGATCTCTTGGTCAAAAGAGAACACATTCTTGTACAAGCAGTATTCCCTTCTTCTTAAGTACAACTGTTCCAGTCTTGACCTTATCCAGCTGTATAGACAGTTTTCTATGTGATAAATATGACTTCAATAATTTCTCTTCTGTTTTTTCCAATTCTTGTTTCTAACCATACATATGAAATACTAAAACTTCAAAACTTTGAACCAAAATTCTAAGAGCAGGTCATTTTATCATTAAATGATTATAAGGAAGCACATACTCAAACTGAAAAACCGTGCCAGGAAAGTACCTACACTACTTGAAACGAAAAGAGTTTGCCTAAAGTTAGTATTCAGAGCTACAAAGATGACAGGTGATCTCAGAAGGCACTTTCAAGATGTGAATGCTGCACTAGGGATCCCTAGCCATCACTTAGGTGCCACTAACACTCATCAAAAACCATCAAACCCTGTTGGTACTTTAAGTACCTAGTTCAACAGATTGACATGTCAGTAACAGAATTTCAGCACCATGTTGCATTTTCTGTTTTTAATGGACAGAAGGTAACTTCTACAGGCTGAGTCCAAGTAGCTGCATCAGACTTTTTGCTCTGAAATGCCCTTCAGAGCAGATCCTTTTTCTCAGTAGAGAAAAAGGTGGACAGTAGTCTCCCACATGTTATCCTTTGTGATTATTCCACATAATTTCCCGACATCTAAACTGAGAAACTCCAGAGCAGAAGGTTCCCAATCTAATTGTAAATCTTAGTCTGTCCTAACTCCACATGAGAGTGGGATTTAAGCACTCCCCAGACATCTCCCAAATCTTGTTTACTGGGAAAAGATAACTGAAGCACAGACTGACTGTCATCTATGGTGAACTGTTAAGAGGTCTTCGTTTTGAAACACTGCAGGGTTTTCCATGGTGCAGAGCTACAGGTCACCTTAGGAGCAGCCCAAGACATTTGCATTTCTGTGTCAGGAAATGTCTATTTTGAGGATGTCCAGGGGCAAGGTGCTAAACTGATGACTTCTCCCTCCAGCGTCACTTCATCCTCTTGTCTTGCCTAGCCCACCTGCATGAGCTGACCCAACAGACCTGCTTACAGCATGTCTAACTCTAAAACAGATTGACAAATACAGTGTTGGTATCTTCCCACATACTTGATATTTTCTAGGTTGTAGATTCCATTCCTCTGAGATTAAAACTGATTTTGTATGAAATACATGACTATTCATTTGAGCAACTGAAATGCAATTTCCTGTACAACCTGTTCATGTTTTCGTTATAATTAGCTATAAGGTTAATTAAATCATGGGGAGATGCGTGCTCGAGGCTTTTCTTAAAGAAAATCTGTTATCTGTGTAAATCAAACTGAAAGACTGATTTTCAAAGCCTCCTGTCAATTCGAAACATAGATAACTTTTTTTTCTAAAATTATTTTAAATAAAACCTAGGAGTTTTTAAAATTAAAATTAATTGTTTTCAAAACCCCAAAAAGTTTCCTAAAGTCCTGAACTACATTTTGAAATTAGAAAGGGCAAAGCTAGCGTCCAACTCTCTCCTTTTTCTCAGCACTTTCTAGGTGCCAGAGTTACTCCTACTACCATCAAACAACTCCCAAACTCTTTATTTCCTCATCGTCAGTGAAATGTTCCAATCCTAAACCTGTTACTTAACCAGGGACAACTCAGCCCATGCTGTTACCAAGCGTAAACCTTATGAT
Organism: Serilophus lunatus; assembly: GCA_013399895.1. Lineage (NCBI taxonomy): Eukaryota > Metazoa > Chordata > Aves > Passeriformes > Eurylaimidae > Serilophus > Serilophus lunatus. The sequence continues at coordinate 1,553,570 of VXBA01003534.1, forward strand.
AAAAGAACTGGGCAGTGCCACAGACCTTGCTTATTCTAAAAATGAAAAAGGTTTTATTTACCTATTCAGCAAACAGAACATGCACTATCAATCCAAGAAGTCACTTAGCAAAACATTGCACATGGATTTCAGTCTCCTCCTTGACAGAAGACAATGTCAGAGATGATTTGCATATAAGACATTTTCATTATGTGTAGAAATGGTTATGAAAATGTTGCCAGTGCGCTTTGATTTGAAAAAGACTGTTTTAGCAACACTGATATATAAATACAACACGTTACACAGCTCCCAACAGGAGATGCTTCGACCTAAAGAAATAAATATTTAATTTATCATTGCATTAAAAATGTCCTTTTTTAAACTGCTGTGATTTTTCATCTTGCATGTCAGTTTTGGCATTTCACAGAATTTTGTAACTAACACATATGTAATCACATAAAAACTAATAATAAAATTGAAATAAAAAATAATAATAAAATTGAAACACTGGAAACAGTGTTTGGGGCTGTTCAAAGTTCTGTTCAGGTCCAGTAACACTCTTTAACATATTTTATGCATCATTACCCTCACAGCTATATTATATATAGGTAGATATATGGCTGAAATAGTAGACAAGTCTTCTAACATTGAGTTTTCATCTCTTTCATCTTTTACTTGAAACTTAAAAAACTTCAATTGAATTTATCTTCTATTGGATTTAGGTCATAAAAACAAACTTCCTGAAGAGGTTTATTCCACAGGGCATCAAGTCCTGTAATTACAGTGATTTAAACTATATCTATTATAGTTTTGTATATACAAAACTTCCTGCCCGATTTGCTGTTTCCCAGAGATTGAATAGTTTTCTTTGTCTTTTATTCCATCGTTTTCCTATGGTTTATTTAAATTTAGTTGATATACTCAACAAGCCATGCCCCAGAGTAAAATCCCTTCACAGATTTCATTCCATACGGAGGAATTATATGTCTTTTATGTGCATACATTTAAGATATTCAAGAATCATCTTTCTTATAGGCTTACACTGAGAAATAGAAAGTCTTTTTCTTTTTTCCCCTTCAAGGTAAAAAATAAACTTATCTTTTATTAGCAGGGAGCCAAAAACTTGTCCTGTTCTCATTGTGCTCACACATAATGAATTTTTAAGATTTTCAATAATAATCTTAATGAACAAGTCAGGGAATTAGTTGGCTGCACAAGTGACTACGATCAGGTCACTTAAAGGGTAAGACAATCTTAAAATTAGTGGGGCACTGGGGAAGGCTATTTAGAACATTTCAAAACGCATATGTTGAGATATTCAAGAAACCTCTTTAATTCCATCTTTTGCTATAAAGAAAAGATCTCCCACTGGCTGAAAAATGACAAACCATCCATATATAATTTAATTTGTTTTGTATAATTTTACACATTATTTTATTTGGAATGAAAGGCACAAGTTTTCAGGGCTTCTCAGCAAGTCTCTACTTTATTTGAATTTCTGCATTTTGGTAGTGTGCAGCAGAATAAATATATGCAGCTTTTCTTTCACCCTTTAAGTAATGGAGACAGACAGTGGAATGGAAAAATAGGTATCTGTGAAAAGTACTTGGTGCAATTCATTTAGTCAATCAGGTCACCAGAGTAGCAGTGGCAGCTGATAACACCTGGCTGTGATGACCACAACGTGCACAGTGTGTACATCTGTCTTTCCCTCTCTCAGTCGCCGAGTCCATGGATGTCAACCTACTGCTGCTACCTATGACTGGAACAAGACTGTGGGTTCAGCCAGTAGGTCCCTCATTCAAGTCAGTTTTCACACTTTGAGAGATTTTTTCATGATCTAAACAAAATAAGAATCTTCAGTCTATATTTAATTTCGTCTTTTTTTTGATTTTTATATACTAATTTATTATCAATCAGGACAGTGGGTTGTGTCACAAAGTATTTAATAAAACTTTTGTGTGTTACATAGAGTTTTGTTCTCAATAATGGTCTCTTTTTATGTTACAATGTACAGCAGAAATTCTGAGAAATTCTGTGTGCGATTCTAGAAAAATTAAATGGCCAAAGGCATAACTGAAGTTATGGTGTGGATTCATCTGAAGCAAAATAAAGCAAAGATATGGAACGGAAAAAGAATATGGTCATGAACACTTAAGAAATGCTTTTATTTGAACAAGTAACATGTTTAAATACAGCTGATATTTCACAATTGTTTGTGTCTGCTCATCTCTTGAAGAGGATTTGTGTAGAATTCCAATTCAGTAGTGAGGATGAAAAGCGAAAGGCAAAAATCATCCAGAGGAAATTAACTTTGTCAAGGTAAAAATACTTTTGAAGTTCATGTTTTCATTTGTTCAGAAAACAAATCCCAAACCAGCCCCAACCCAAATCCTTTTCACTGCAAGATGTTGGCACTTTTAAGGCATTTTACTGCTTTCACTTCACATGTCAATTGGATCCTGCCCACATCTATCACAAGTTAGCCATGCTGTGTTTAATCTGATTTTTCTGAAGTTGTGGCTACTATATATAGAAAACAAACATTTTTAATATGCTTTAGGTCTAACCCATTCCTGCAGTGGAAAATGATTAATTTATAATTTTATTTTAATAAATTTTTTCACCACTTGTTCTTTTTTGAGAAAACAGACTGTCTTACTTGGCGTAAGTGGTAAGATATTGTGCAATACACAACAGAGTTCATATTTTCAGTCCATTGCAATGTTTCAGCATAACTTCTACAAGGTCAGTACTCCTGCAACAAGTTGTATCAGCCAAGGATCTGCTATCGAATCGAGCTGCAAATTTAGTGTTTAACATATAGAGACAAAAAAATGCCCTATTCATAATAAAAAAAAGCAAGAACAAAGGCTTGAGTCCCTAGTCAGAAAAACTGCAAGCAACAAATTTTAAAGTTAGTGTTATTTCAGTGACTCACAATTCACTCTTCACTAAGCTATACTAGATATTTGTTTTGGGGTATGTTGCTTGTGTATACCAGATACAGAAAATAACTTAAAGGTCATGGAAGGGGCAAAGTGACATAATGAAACACAGACATAGAGAATTCAGTAGAGTTATCTGGGACACCAAGAATACAACAAAAAAACAACCCCCCCCCCAGAAGTCTATTGTTTATGTCAGCAGAAAGGCTTGACATGAAAAAAGAATGAAAAACTAAAAATATTTTTTTTTTTAATAAAAAGCATGTTTGCTTTAACCAGATCTTAGAATTTAAAGCACTTATATAAAATCCCTCTTTCTGGTTTCACAAATGAAAAAAAGAGCACAACCCTTCAGAGAACTAACAAACATTTTCCTTTCCTCATCCTGGCTCCAGCAAATGCCGCTTTTTTCAAAAAAAAAAAAAAAAGAAAAGAAAAGTGGAGTAAGGTGCAGAGATTACTCTAAAGGACACGTGCAAAATAATCTGCTAGAAGGGCAACTCTTCTTAGAAAAATATATGTCATTTTTGAATGGTGCCCCCATTGAAAAATGGTAGAATTGAACCTTAAGTCTACATTCACACATAATCTTTCAAAATACATATCAGACCATGAATGAAAAATGTTAGTGTCATTGTGGGGTATCAGTTAAGAAAAATACGAGAGGTTGTTTTACTACAGTTTCCTTCACAGATTGGTGCATTTGTGTCTGCCAGAACATTATCTGGTCTTTGGAGAACATATGTAATATGACAGTTGTAAATTCTATCACATTTTTCTTCTTGAGTGCTCATGGACAGGATGCTGCACTTTAAAGTAATACTGTGAGACTAAGAATTTGAGGTCAGTGGGTCTGGATGACTACAGCTGAGTGGACTTCTATATTTAATTAAGTGGCTGATGCTGAGAGAATAATCTGCTGTTTCTCCTAACCTGGGGATGTAACTACTCAAAACTTTAGGAGTCATTCCCTAAAAGTTGAGATTAGCAGTTGAAGAATCCATCCTGTGACTCATGAGATCTGAGATTCAACCCATCATAAGTCTTAACTTCCCTTGCTTTGCAGGGGAGTAGTAAAATTTGGCCGATTCTGGGAATTTTCCCTAGAGGTTCCTATCTTGCCTTAATTACTTTGCAGACTTTTAATTTGCTCATGTTACCCTTTGGATTGCACAGTAGACAGTGGCATTCTTGGATTATGATGCTTCCTGCTTAAAAAAAGTAAAATATTGAGGGCCCTTATACCTCTGCTGCAGTACCTGTAGTGAATGAGTGCCGTGTACAGGTCTTTACATAAGACAAATTTCCACAGCAGCCTTGAAAGGCGCTCGTGGTTCAGTGACTGCAGGCAGAAATACCCACCTTCATCTTTCTCCAGCTGCTTGGTACACATCCTTTCTCACAGCAGTTAGTCCTAAATTGAGCTGAGTTGTTACTGCATCTCCGGCTTGTCTCCTTTTTGCATGGTGTATTCTTCCACAAGTCTTTCTTCCTCGCCTTTGGTGCCTTTTGTCACTTTACCCACTGCAGCCCCTGGTGCAAGGTAGATCATTAAGAAATGAAATTAAGAAAAAAACATATCCTAGACTGAAAAACTACAGAGTGCTGAAGGTTGAGTTTCTGCAATTGTTCTGGTTTTCTGGTGGTTTTTGTGGATTAGGATGAAAATGTGGATCTCCTGATTCTCTCTAGATTAAAGAAAAGCATAAAAGTCGATGCCCAGAGGGCTCTTCGTTTGTTATTTTTGTGTTTGGTTTTGCATTGAAAAATGATCATAATGACTTCTGCTAATTCTTTTTTGGTGTAGGGTTTTCAAAACCTCTTATTGTTGTATCCCAGAAATAAGACTGACGTGCATGAGTTGCTTCTCTTGATACACAGGACTTGATTCTGATGGCCACATATGAAAGGAGTGGAACTAATGGGTGTTGTCCATTACAAAAATACCAGTTTGATGCGTGGCTTGTATTTTGCCTTGTCAGTGGTGTGGTATCACAAAACCAGGCTTAGATTTTTTTCAGTGAACTCCCGGCTAACTCTTTTGGAAAATAAATAATGTATGTCTGCATAAGCATCCAAAGATATTCCATAAAGCCATGAGCACGGAACCCATTTCTGCCACAAGCACCACAAAAGCCAGGAGTAAGTTGCTTCAGATCACTCCAAAAACCACCTAGATCCTTGCCAAGTCTCTTTTCCTTTATAGTTTAATTCTAGAGGCAATAAACACAAAGAAAAGGTCATCAAATGAACAGTATATATGTAATTTACAATTAGAACATGCAACTGGTGTTTCACAAAAATATGGATACAGTTATGTCTCTGGAAAGAATGGAAAGAACCACAAGTTTTGACAACTGCACCTGCAATATAAATTCAGTGGAGTTTTAGAAAAGTAAAATACTGCATGACATGCACACAAAGTGCATATTCCTTAGCTATGATCCTCTTTTGAAACTGAGATACTCAACGATGTTGCCAAAAGAAACAGCTTTTGTGCTTTCAGACAGCCAACATCTTACAAAACCAGGCAGAAGAATGATGTTACGTGTAAGGGATGAATAAAAATATCAAAGATCTGAAGTTCCAAACAGGATTTGCAGGCCAAGAAAACTTATTAAAATACATTTCATAGAAAATAAAAACAAATAACATTGGGATCAACCTGTGAATTTAATTCTGCTCCAGAAACTAAATGCTTGTGAATACTCCTAAGACAAAATGATCTCTCATTTTGCAGTCAAATTTCCTAAGATTTTAAACATGTTGTTACACTGGGTTTGTTCATGCACAATAAAGGTATGAGCCTACGGTTTATGAAAGTTTTGTGGTAAGTGGACATCTTTATTGTCATTTGACATTGATAGTATTCAGAACCATGCTCTGGTATTCCTGCTTTTGAATTTCAGAGGAACCTTTTACCATAGATCCCAGAAGACTGGGATTTCAAACTGAGTAAAACCAGAAAAAAGATTTTGATAACTCAGACTGACAGCCTTCATACTTTAAATTACAGAAATGTATTCAAAGGAAAACAACTTATGCTTGAGTTAGCACCTCATAATTCAACTGCATGAATATAATTCCTCAGTGATCCCCAGAGTTATATATTAGTGTGCAATTTAAATAAAAAAGCCCTAATTTATGTAAATGAAGGAATTGAACCCAACACACATCAACAAAGGCATGCACTGCTTTTAAACTTTCTCATGTCATTAAAATATGCAGGTGAAAATTTCTTCTCTGTTCTTCAGAGCAGTTTCCAGTTCAATTTGCTTTCTTTCATATATATGGAAAACATAAATATTGGTACCATAGTTAAAGGCTTCAAAGTGAGTTGGATCTATTTATCAGATGTTATACAAATGCACAGGAAAATTCATTCTTTTCCTAGGATACACCTCATTTTCATCAGAAATTAGCAACTGATCATCAAACATTAGCAGTATACATACAAATTTCCCCTGTGAGTTAGTTATGGGTGAGAGTCACCTGATTTGACATATCTGAAGATTAAAGTTCAGACAATGAACTAGTCATCATGTATTGCCTTTGGGGGGCTTCTCCAATGAAGAAGTCAGCTGACCTTTCTAAAGTAGGATCATATATTCTTTGAAGGTGCCTGTTTCCCTTCTTGGACTAATTGGTAGTCTCAGGTGACTGGATCATAATTAATGCCTTATTTTTGGCTTGTACTTGCATGGCTGAGCTTTCTGCATGACCAAGGAATATCCCAAAGAGAGGAACAGAAGAGGTCACAAGCTGAAAAATAGGAAGTGAGGAAACAAAAGTGTACTTTCACTAGTATTTTTTTAATGCCTTATTTAATGAAGCTATTTCTCCTTTATATAACTTTTGGTCTCCTCTAGAAAAGGGTTGCTCTAATGCAGAGTGATTCTGGCAGCAGTCCTCACTGTTACAATACACATCCTGGAAGAGTGTAGGAAGCTGGGCCGCTCTCCCTCGGTCACGTAAGTTACAGCTTTTGAGCTCTTTATGACTTTGCAGATGTATCTATTGTGACAAATCACTTCATTTGTTTCTCTCATTCTATTTTATTTGTGTTTTATTATTTTCCTTTGAAGCACAGATTTTTAATAATAGGGGTTTGGTATTTCTCAACAAAGAACTTCACAAATAGAACACTGTGATTCTTTGATCCCTTTTAACATCCAAATACGGGATAGATGTAAATACTCCTGGGTAAACTCTAAAGTTATCAGGTATTTTCAGTTTGTTTAGACATAGCCTGGATATCCCTGACATACATCTGGATCCGCTCTGTTTTTCAGTTTTGCCGACAGTACATTTATGTGTAGAAAATGGTCTACAGGGTCTCATGTATTCAGAGCCCTTACATGCCAAAATAATTTGCTGTTGTACCTTTGCCTTCCAAAAATCAGAATGATGAAACAAGATGCTACAGTGGGATTTGCTCTAACACTACTTAAAAATCAGTTACCTAGATAACAATAATTGTTATTAGCTATTGGAACAATTTCTCTAGAGATTTGTCTACTTTCTAGTTACTTGGCTATTTCTCTTCTTTTTAGTCACTTAGCTCAGGACTGGCATTTTCTTATGCTTCATTTCTAGCTCAGTCTGAGTTTGAAGGTTGAGCTCAAGGATCATCCACTGAAATTCCTGAGTCAAGTCAAAGATAAGTGATCAAATCACAGTATTGGCCTTAAAATATTTCTCTACATAAAAGAAGTCTTCTCATCTAATATTAATGTGTAGCTGTTAAGTAGCTTAGATTGCAATAATTAATAAATAATAAATTATGTAGATATGTCAGTTGGTATCAATGATAGAAGACATTAGTTAAACTTAATTTCCTTTTTTTCTTGTCTGCTTCCAAACTAATCAATATTTAACTGTGAAAAAATAAAACTGATAATATTTTTCTGTGCTGAACTAAACTTTGAAAAGTACCTGATTTGTAGAAATTGCAGTCTTCCTTTAATACAAGGCACTATTTTATTACTTTATCACATTTACTTAAGTGTCTTTGTGCCATGAAAGCACTCTTGACTTGACAGATACAGCAGCTTTCCACATGTAAATACACTTGGTGTGGATGTTTGTTTTCAATAGCATTTTGTGAGTGCAGTGGTTGCACTGCAGCTTTTTTTCCATGGTTTCAAGTTCTATTGTCATTGCAATCAATGGCCAAAGTCTTCACTTGCAGAAAAGAGAAAATATGAAAGAGACAATGTTAAAAACCAACAAAAAACCCTGATCTTTACACTGTGTTGCACTATCTGTAGTTTGCTAGGACAGAAGTTATCTCTCTAGCCTACAGTATCAAATGTTGGCTCTTGAATGCACTGGGATCCTTCCCATTTGGGTTCAAGTTACAGTCTTCTCAGTTGATATAACCACTGAATATATAAGCATTTTATATAGATGCACATGGTTTCAATGATACTAGGGGGGGTTTTTTTAGATTTTTTTTTTTAAAATTTTTGAAGTCCTAGCCCTGAAGACTGAATGGCAGCCAGGCATAGCCACATCTAGAAATGTTGCTGATGTAAACTGAATAAAATCTAGTATAAAGTCAAATAAATGATTTATAATGAAAGTAGAAATAAATAAAATTAATTAAAAATCTGTTTCGTTTGAAGAAAAATATCTTTCTGTCAGATTCTGATGGTAATATCATTCAATGAGGAACACCAACATGTGGCAGCTCTGTTTCCAGGTTGTAATGCTGAGATGAATAGCACCTTTCATAACAGAGTCCTCAATAACCTCTGGACTTGATCCTGAAAACACTTTGTATGTAATTATGTTGGCTTCAGCTGTACTACTTCAGGGTGGGTTTCACTCACTTAGCATTAAACGTTTAGAAGTAGAAATGTAAGCTCCCTCTGCAGTCAAAGAAGAGATTTGGAAAACACAAAGGAACAAATTTTCTTCCTTGTCCGAAGTATTTTTAGTTATTTTTTAAAATGATGGGATGCATCATCATCAGAGGGCGGCTGACATCAATCTCTGTTGACTGCATAAGGAGTAGCTTCAATTTGAAATATAGATTTTACGCAGTAAGTATTTTTACCTGCAAATTTGAGTGCATATATTTCTGTTGAGCAAAGTCTAGGATCCACACACCAGTCAATCGAGCTACTTGAGGAGAAAAACAATCATTGTAATATCCATCATTTTATTTAGAGTAAGACACATATTAGTAATGACTGATGCCTCCTTTGTGTACAGTAAAATCAGACCTGGATGCAAGTTATGGTGTAAATGAGAATAGTATGTGAGAAGGACTCACTTCATCATATGGACAAGAACCATGGCAATGGGGTGAGGGGTTGATCTACTACAGATTTACACCTGGGCATGTGGGAAGAGTGAGTTGTACCCCTATAAAATATTCTGTTGAATTGTGAGGAACAAAAAAGCCAAGAAAATAGTACTGATGTTTCCCCAGGAGCTCCCCAAAAATACACTTCTGATTAAAAATGTGGCTCACTGTGGATTGTTGAGACACTCAAAATATGATGATGCAGGGATTTCACTAAGCTTTTGGGATTTGGCTTCCATTCACTGGGATTCACATGCCTCAATAACCTCTTTTGGCTAGGCTATGTTTCTTGTACAGAGAAACCCAAACTTAAACCTTTGAAGTTTCCCTCTAGAGCTCTCAAAATCCACAACTTCCATAAATATATGCCTGTCTGCATTAGAAATGATGCGGTGATCTTCAAGTTAAGACCCCTTTTCCTTCAAACCTGTAGCAGGTATTTAAGAAAAAGATTTAAACAGAACATCAACACAGAACTGAGGAAGCAAGTAAACATTACTTGCTATACCAACTTACTGTTTTCAACCTTCTGACAGGGCTGAAATCTCTCATCTTCCAGAAAAACTGCATATTGACTTGGGCAATAATATATTATTTTAAGCTACTAACAACAATCTGTTCTCACTGAGGAGGCTATAACAATTTTAATGTTTAGACTTTAAGGGAGACTATCTTATAATACAATCAAAATAGTTATTTATTGAGGAGAGTGAACATGAACCCACATAATGTATGCTGTAAATCACTAAGGCATGTGGTTCCATTTAACACTATTTTGCTTGAAAAGTGATCACTTAGAGGCAAGGTTTGCCCTAAATTGGGTAGGAAACAAAAATATCCAAGAATAAATAATAAATAGGGTGTGTTTTGGACAAAGCCATCCTTTAGAAGCAGAAAGAACATTTCTATCTATAGAATTATTGCTTGGATTTTTGTCTTCTGTTAACCACAAGAACATACTTTCACTTGAAAAAAGTGACTTTCAGGCATTCACAAAGATTTGTTCATGCTAAGGATAAACAGAACTAGATATCCTGCATTCTGAGATAAGAAAATACATGGAACCATTTCTTGTAATAGCATTCATGCTTTATTAAAATGAGGGGATTTTTTATTGTTTCTACAGTCACCGCTGAGGGGAAGTGGAGTTCTCTGGACACAGCTCAGAGCCGATTTTATTCTTACCCTCCCCTGCTTAGTGTTGAAGCCCATAAATCAATACAGCAGTCATTGCCATTTAGGAAGAGCAGGATAATGCCTTAAACCAACTAGTTCAGCCACTGGTTTCATTGGAAGTAGAAATATAGAAGTATAATTTATACAAGGCAGGAAAATGAGCCTCGGTTAATTTTTCATAGAAATTAATTTCTTGTCTGACTCATAAAATACATAGAAACTTGGGCTCTCAGAAGTTGATTTTCTTTCCTATCTTGGACACAAGTGGAAATACAACAAACTTTTTTCTTGGCATATTATTTATTTTACAGAGACCGAGGTTATATCCCAGACATGATCTGTCGACGAAATTTTTATCTTTCCCACCATATTTGGGCCAGAACCCACATGCAGTGTATGCCTGTCCTGGTTCTGGCCAGAACAGGGCGAACTTTTGCAGCAGCCAAGAAGGACATGCCCAGGACCCTGGGGTTATCGGATACCACCTCGTGCCATGCACATGGTGGATGGAGTGGAAATGTCAGGGTTTTTTTCCAGTTTCCTTGATGGGATGCAAGGGGTGTGTGGTAAGGTGGTGTAGGGATTCACATGGTTGGTGAGCAACCTCTTGTGAATCGTTCATCTGTCTTGTACAAACTGCCATTAGTATGGCTGTTACTATTCTCTTTTTTTCACTGCTGTTTCCAGTAAATAGTTCTTAACTAAACACATTCTGATGGGCCCATTTTTCTGTCTCCAATTCTTCTCTCCATCCTGCCATTGAGGGAGGTGAGGAGTGATCCAGCAGCATGGTGCCTGGGGTGTTTCAGTCAAAACACTAAAGTAGGCAATTCCATTCCTAAACCACGACAGCACCAAAGCTTCAATTAAAGCCGGTTGTAACTATAGGTGCTTCATGAAAGAGTTGGGAGAGAGCAGGGGTTAAATAGTGACAAGAAGGAACATGGGATGTAACATTGCTTAGTTTGTACCTAACCCTGTGGCGTGCTGTTCAACATTATGAGCTCTGATGGAGTTTAAACATGTTCAGTGTTCCAGGATCAGATCCTTTATGACTAAGTTTGAATAATTAGTCAAGAATTTAGTAACAAGAGAAAGATAGATATTTTACATTTACCTAGATAGAACTTTTGTTTTTACCTGCATTTTTCAAGGAAGATTTTTCATATCTTAGACATTTTTCTGCACCTTTCATAATAGTTGCCCTTTTTTTGGAACATCAGCTCAGTGGAGACAGATTATCTCTTACATCTTCTAGCAAGGAATGAAGTGGAATCTGCTCTTATTTGGGAACTGCAGGGGCTGGAAATGCCTCCCTTCATGTACTCTAATATCTAGCAGGATTGGTCCTGAGGTAATGAACGGTATGTGCTGAGTCTTTTCTCAAACTCGTAGAATGAAGGAGCCTTAACCTTCTTTTTCTGCTCTGACTGCTTTTTATTCTCAGTACTTTAGATCAGTGAGAACTTGGGATGATCAGGTGAAAAACAAAACTAAAGGGCTTACAGAAACCCTCACTGGCAAGGGTTTGCAGGCTCAGTTTTTGTAAACGTTATGTTCCTCAAGTATTGTGTGTGGTGGGAATAACATGCAGATGCTTGATTCCATGGCATGACTTCCATGTGTTTATTCTAAAAGAGAAACTCACAAACAAACAAACAAAACAAAACAGAAATCTATTTAAGAAGAAATACTGTCTTGAATAAATCAGGTTACAACTGCAATGCCAAGGATCTGTCCAAATTATAAAGAAAGGAGCCCTGGCTTTCAGGCTTGTCGGGGTGGGGCATAAAATCAGTGTGCACAACCGTGCAGGTGCTGCACTATGATTACCAACACCAGAGTAAAACAGAATCTTCTCTTCCCAAATTGGCGGGAGAGAGAGTGAGCAGAGTCCCTTGTCTTGCTTTGGTGACCTCTAAGGGTCAGCTTAACTGCACTGGCACTGGGCAATGGGCAAACTCTGGCTATTCCACGCAGAAAGAGTGCAGCAAAAGAGCCTCTATCTCCTGATGGACTGCAAGGTAGAAATTCAACAACTTAATAGTACTATTCTATTTCTTACTTACCTGCTTTAAAATACCTGACTTTCAGTAACTCATATACGTGACGTATACATGTATATGTGTGTGTGCATGACCTATATATAGTCTGTTAATCAGGGCAGGTGCTATAATTGTCAGGCGAAATACGACTGTTCTCTTCAGAAAATATTGTTTCATATTTTTGGACAGTGTTGGGTCTGAATTTGACATTATTGCAAGTGTGGAACTCAGTCTGCCAACATGCTTGCACAGTAACTCCAGGCCTCCCTGAGGAAGGAAGTTTGGTGGCTGAGTCACAATTAGAGGCATTTGAGGTTGATTGGATCTGTGCCCACCTGAGTGCTCCATCTCCATCCTTACAGTAGTTTCCCTACTTGTGGATCCTTCAGTTCTCCTGCTGGCCTTACAGTAGATGAAGGCAAATCAGGTCTTGACTTTAGTGCCCTTATTTACCATGCTTGACACTTTCTTGTCGGCTGCTGAAAGAAAAGGAAAGGATGGATGGCTGGGAACAGACATTTCCAGGACATCCAGGCTTGTAAATCGATACCTTCTTTCTTGGTCTTGTCGGTAAAGACTGGGAGGTTCCTTTGAAATTTTTAGAGTTGGGCATGAGTTACAGGATCTTCCCATGAAGGACCTCAAAGTCACAAAATGTGTAGTTATTCAATTTGAAGAGATTCAATAGGCACAATTTAGCCCAGCATTTGGAAAACAATCTCTCTCCTGAAGAGTTTTAAGCAACACCATTGCATTGCATCATGCTGCAAGCATTTCTGTCACTACTTACTGAGGGAATAATAGTGCTCAGCCTAAAAATAAACACCTCCAGTGTGGCAGCATGCTACTGCCTGAGGTTTCTCCTGCAGTCTTTTCTAAAAGAATGTCTATTTGCCTTGACTATTTAGCTCACATGAAAATAGTTTTAACTGAAATATGCCAGTTTGGCATTACAGTGTCTGGACAATGTTCAGATTTATGACCAAGCACAAAAGGAAGGGAATGGAAAGTAACAAAACCAGCTGACTTCTCTTCTTAATTTTAATTATTTGTGAAAAATCTATTTGGTCGTGTAATTCATGCTTGTACTATTGTCCAAAGAAGAAACAAAAATGTATATATCTGATGTTTAACTTCTGCTCTTTCATGAGCCACTCAGACTTACAGGATACTTGAACAGTTTCTCTGGGCACTGGGTGTGGCATTTGGTCTTAGGGGAGCCTGAAATTAGCTACAAAAAATGAAACAAAGAAAAACAACCAATAAACAAATTAAAAAAGGAGAAAAAACCCTCACTTTTCAAATTCATATTTAAAAGAACCTGTTGAACACTTCAATATAATAGTCAGTGTCCTTTTTGCAGGTAAAATAATGTCATTTTCCTCACCATAATTATAATCATCACATCTTCAAAACATGGAAAGGAACATTTCTCTTCCTATGAAAACTTCTCAGAAAATTTCTGTAAATTTGGCATAAATTTCTATATTTTTGAGGTATTTCCAACACCCTGTTAAGAGCAAATGCAGTCCTCACCAAAAAGGTCACACAAAGAGATGGCATTAATGTCACCTGAAAGAGGCAAAATTCCTTCTGCTGTCTCCCAGTAAAGCTGCACTTATCTGCTCTGGGAATTTCTGAGCAGTGGTTTAAAAGACAATGCCAAGGAATGCATCAACTGATCATTTACAATGATACTGTGCAGATGGTGAATGTCTCCTCAGCCCGTGTCCGTGGCATGACCTCGTGTAACCCTGTTTGAGAGCCTTAGTAACAAGGAACACAAAAGCATGTTCTGCCTGCGCAGAATTATAGCGATCATCAGCTTTCCTTCAGCCAACATCCACAAGAGGGCGGCTTTTTTCATGGTTTCTTCCACTTCACTCAATTAACAGCTTAATTATTTCAAAAATTAATTTTTACAGTTCTTAGACTACAAATGTCCTGCTATATGTATTCCACTTAAAAAAAAAGTGTTCTCATGATTTGCAAGAAGAAAAAGTAGCTATTAAAATAAAAACATTTCCACCACCACCCCCCCCTTTTTTTTTTTTTTTTTACTTTTCAAAGGGACTGTATACTGGTTCCACAAAGGAGACAACTCCAGAACGTGAAACAAACAGCACTTTCCAGAATGTTTTCTTTTTATCAGGATTCATGTTTTCAGAGTGCCTCAAAGTACAATTCTGTAGTCCTAATGAATGCTTAAATTTTTTTTCTCCCATCAACCCACTCCTCATTTTCTCTTTGTTGAGCTTCTTCAGGTGCAGAAGGTGCAGGTACACCAGCAGAGTGTCTGTGAAGTTCAGTGAGAGGGAACAAGGTAAAGTGCAAGAATTATTCTACAGAAATTCAAAACACAAACTGGGCTCAAATCTGCTACATACTCACCACAATCATATTTGTATTAAGCAGTGCTATCCAGGGATTAAAGCACTGGAAATTTTTACCATGATAACGAAATTAATGTAGAAATTTGGATATAAAATCTCCTTTCACTTATTTGGAGGCCTTAAACAGCAGAAGTCAACAATTACGAAACCACCCATCTTCAAATTCCTCCCTTTGTCTTGTGGGAGTATAAGACACATATAGATAAGAAGAGTTTGCATTTGTGTGCGCAGAGTTTATGAAAACAGTACCAGTTTAGTACTGAAGTAACAAACTGGTTTAAAAACTTAGGTAAAAAAGTGTAAAGTTGATTTTTGGTGAACTTAAAAAACCCCTTCCTATTAGCTTCTGTTCTCTATGCCCAGACCACCCATCTGACTTATATGTGAATGGTAGGTGAGGATGAGGTTCTGCTGAGATGAGTGACATGGTGGAAACTCCAATATATTTCTCTAGACTTCTTTGGTTCTGTTATTTCATGGGAGCAACAGTCGGGGTCTGTTCTGCAACTGAGTCTCCAGCTGAAGACTTTCAATCTGAGCTCTTCACTAAGGGAAATAAGTTTTTGAAAGAACCCCAGTGTGTCTTGTCTGGAAGTGTTTGATACTCTCTGTGCCATGTGTGCAATGGCTCTCAGCCTGTGGGCAGGAAGGCTCTTCCTCGGGCAGCCACAGAAGGAAATATGTTGGAGAGAATGGTTTGCTGTAGGAGTGGGGTAGTCCAGGAGAGAAATTCTCTCTTAGGAAGTGGTCTAGCAGCATGCGAAAGCCAGAGAACCACCAGTATAGCACATTCCGAGGGCAAAACAAATAAATGCAAAGGCAGATGTCTTCCTGGCAGCTACAGTTCTGCACACAGGCAAACTCCTAAATGCACATCAGCCCCGAGCTCTGGGCCACTGCCCAGCTGTTTCCCCCTTATCAGTAAGTGTGGCGAGCTGGCTTTTTTTTTCTCACTCTCGGCCTACAAGCCAGTGTCCTGCAATTCAGCCCCAATGGGAATGTGTCACGGGAACATCGTGAGTGGACCTGAAGCTGCTTTAGCTATGTCGATGCGGAGCTGCACCTGTGTAGGGCGATCCCAGCGTTAGATCGGGATGCTCCCGTGCGACCTCGCAGGTGTGTGATCCGGCAGTGCGGGAGGGCTCTGTGGTCTAGGGAAAACACATAGAGGGTCCCTGGGCGCTGGGTCTCGGCAGGGCGGGTATATCGCTGCCAAAGTCGGTGTTTGTGCGCGCACTCCAGCACTCCAGAGAGCTGATGTGTCCTGGCTCGGGTCTGGGACCTGCAACGGGAGCAGTGGGTGTGTGCCTCCACTGTCTGACACACACACACACGCACTCACAGGCAGCAGCCCATTTGCTGGAGGGGTGTGTGTGCATGTGCGTACGAGGGTGTGGAAAGGGGTGGCGGGATGGAGGGAGGGCAGCCCAGGGAAAGTCTGACACTCGGCGGAGAAGCAGCGAGACCCTCCGCTGCCGCCGCCGGGGAGGAGCCGCCGCCGCTCTCGCAACGCCTCCAACACCCGGTCACTGGCCCCGGCCCCGGCCCCGCACCGGCCTCGCCCCGCACCGGCCGCTCCGGCCCCCCGGCAGGTACCAGCGGCTCCGCGGCGCTCTGGGGCACTTTCGCCGGCGCGGACAAGGGGTGGAGGGCGGATGTGGGAAAGTGCGTGGGGTCCCCTCTGCCTGTCCCGGACCCTCCGCTCGCCTCTGGCTCGGTTGCTGCCGGGGCTGCCCCGAGGGGAGCGGAGCGGAGCGGTGCCGGCACACGGCGGCCCCCGTGCCACCTGCCTGGCTGTCAGAGGGGAGGTGGGAAACGGCGGTGAGAGGCGCTGGCTTGGGAAAACCCCTCTGCAGGGCTCTGCCCTGGGAGCGCAGCAGAGGTGGGTTTGAGGGGCGAAGGGAGAGAAGGAGGCAGTTTTGGGGAGCCGGGGTTAACGGCTTTGGAGGTGAGAGCGGCGCGGGCGGAGGGAGAGGAGTTGCCCTCCTCAGCCGGGCACCCCAGCGCCTGCTCGGCTCCGCAGAGGTGGCTGCGGGCGGTGGGAAGGGCAGCAGGGCACGAGCAGCCCACGCTCATCAGCAGAACTGTTGCTTCTTTGAGCGGCGGCAAAATTGCTTCCTTTCCACGCAGTCACCCAGCATCGCTATGAGCGCAACTGCTGAGCGTGTCCGTCACCGGGAGATGCAGAGCACCTGGCTGGCCCAGGGTGCTCACTGAAATGGGATTATTCGTCTGCTCCCAGTGACTACTTTCACTTCATTTTGCGCAGTAACTCAGAGGGGTGGGAAAGTTTGTTTTGCAGAGAATATTAGTGAATGAAAGTTGTTGCTTGTAGAAGGGAAACATTCCTGAGCACGTTAGGTAATTGGTGACTGTGCTGGAGAAGCACAAAGCAGCCACCTCTGTTTCCTGAGAAGAAGCTTCACTTTGATTTGAATTGGGACAACTTGTCCAAGACCAATAGAAATCAATGGGACAGTCTGATTAGGAGTAGAGAGCACGTTGCTCAGAAAGTAGCATCTAAAACTCTCTGTGGCTGTGACAGAGGCTAGGAAGATGCAGGCAAGAATCTGTGCCAGTTTTTCTCTTTTATTGCTTACTTGCAAATCTAGGTAACAAGTAAAGAGACTTGTTTTCACTTTTTACCATTTGGAGGTGTTTAATACTATATGGCACATCACTTTAATACTATTTTTTAGATCCTTATTAGTATAATTGATAGGGTTTTCTTCTTTGCCTTTTATTTAGCTTATTAAGGGCTTGATCCTGAAAAGCATATCATCTCCAAATGTAAGGGCCAGGGTCTTTACTAAGACTGTGAGAGCTGGGTGTCTAAAGAGCTTTCTAAGGAGAAATTGGGGTATTTTAATTCATAAGTGTAAACCTACTCTCAAGCAGAGGTACTCAAATTCTGCAGGTGCCACACCTCTTTTTCTTAAAATTTCCAAGATAGTTCCTGCTCTGAGATGCATCATAAATTGAAGCATTTTCGCCTTGATCAGGCTGACCAGCTTGGCTTCACTTTCAGTTGAACTTTATTTTGGCTTAGACATCCAGACTAGCCTGAGATCCAGGAAATTTGTTTTCCCTCTTCTTAACACTAGATAGATCCAACAGGGATTCTCAGGGTGTGGGCAACAGAACAGGCTCCCATCAGGTGCAGTGCTGAAGCATAGAGAGATGAGCTCTAGACCAGGCAAAAGCCAAGTTTCCTACAGTCAGTAGGTGGGCTCTGACCATGGAGTGCTTTAACCAGAAATGGAAGTAGCAGTTTCTCCAATATCCTCTGCCACACCTCAGAATACAAGAAGGATTTCAGTTAAAAGAGCTGTTAGGTGCTTTCAGGACAATAATCCCAGGAAGAGAGAAGAGCCTTGCAGTAATAGTGAGTAAGGTGACTAATGTCAGAAAGATAATAATTTCAAGTTGTGTTGCTGTCCTCAGCTTTAACTTGTTGGGCACCTGCTGTGAGATTCCTAGAAGATCGATGCCTCTTTTGTACACCAATTCCAAGTACTGTCTTCTGCCTGCCTTGTCTAGCTGCAGGTTGTGCCATCAAGCAACCTTCAAAACACTGTAATTGCCCCAATCTTACTCTATTTCTGAACATTTTCTTTGTTTTCTGAGAGGTGAGGTTTTCACTGCAGATACCACTATGCTCATTATGCAATTATACTGCACCCTGGACATTCTACTGGGATTTTGCAATTGAATTAAGTGGCACAAGGCCCTAGGGGGAAAGAAAAGTTTTAATTAAGATAGAATGTTAAGTGGAAATAGATGTTGTTCCTTGGAAAAGAGCCTTTTAAAATGTTTGAGGATACTGCAACCTTATTACTCAGAGATTCAAAAATGATAACTAGGCAAATCAACCATGTAAACAAGATATTAAAAAGCAAAGCCAAAGAATGAAACACTCCCAACAACACCTGTCCCTATTTTGATCCTAGAAGGAATATACTTCTCTTTCCATACTCTGTCACAAAACAACTGGATGAGCAAATGTCCCACACAGGATCTGCACAGTTTAATTTGCAGAAAGCCATAATCATGGGAGTCACCCTGTGAACCTGCTGTTACCTCAGGGAGGACAAAATAATGATGTGTTTCTGGAGTCTTTATGAATCCCTGTTCTGCCTTTTCTGTCATTCTTTTTGCTGTTAAAAATACAGCATTTATAATCTTAGATGTCCCTTCACTGTGTGCCTCTGCAATGTAGACACGCTGGTCACCTGTGGCTCCGGAGAGGCTGATTCATCATCTGGGAATCGGCTGAATTCCCAACACATGTCTGCATTTCTTTGGCTAAAACCCCTGGTGCTGGAATTGGCCGCTGAGCCACCTCTGTACTCTTTGAGGTTTCCTACATGAGGGAATCCTTTGGGGGTGGTTAAGCAGGCTTTCCCACCGCGTCCTCCTGGCAAGGCAGCCTGCGGGACTGGCGGAGCTATATTTGGCCCTTTGTCTTTTTAACCCCTGGAAAAAGCTGAAGGTGTGTGCGCTAAGTGTTGTAAAATCAAATAGACTCAGGGACTGTGTGATGTGTTTGTTTTCTCTGCTTTCTGGATTTTCCCCAAATACAAGCAAGTAAAAGAGAAGCTCATAGAAGAGCCATGTGCATGACACATGAAGCGTAGCAGCTGTATTCACACTATGTGTGAAGGAAATTTTGTTCCGTGATTGTGCTATTTTTACCTTTTTTTATAGTGATGCACCTCTATTGACTTCTTAACACAGTTTCCCCTCGCCCCATTTTCTTTCTGGGTTTTATATATTTTATAAACTTAGCAATGGCAGTGAGTCATTGTTTAAATTTTCCCTGTATAAATCTTTAGTTCTTTTATCTTCTCCTTTCTATCCTTATGTATTCAGAAAGGCCCCTCTCTGGTATTGTTATTTTTCACATCCTAGAGACATGCTGTGACAACATCCACGTGTTATCTAACAGTGGGTGATAGGAACAAAAAAGTAAAAAATAAAAAGCACAATCCTTCTATTCTATTCTTTCCAGCTTAGATGGATCCAACGTCACATGGAGGGGATCCAGAATGAGTCAGGGAGCAGTGCTGTGGTCCAAGATTCCAGTTTGCATTACAGCTGGGAGGCAGCACTTAGCATCATGTGGATTTATTTTCTTTTAACAGGAACTGCAAAATAATTTATGGAAGTCACATAACTTAATGGGCAGAACAGATAACAGTAAACCAAGAAGAACCTGGAAGAAGAACTCATCTGGGTTGAAGCATTGACTCGATTTGACTATCAGTGTCATGGGTGTGGTATTTAAGCCTAGGACATTATACTGGCCTTAACTAAGTCATTGCAGTTTCCAACAATATAACTGGAAAATGTGATTAATGTTCAGAGCTCTGATGGTACCTGATAGTTTACCTAATAGCTTCCCTGGTCAGACTAAGCACAGGACATTTATTTTCAACCTTAATTTGCAGGACAAATCCTAAAGGTTTCAGGATATATATCACTAAAGACAGATTCTTTCTTTGGAGCTTATATGTACATGGAGATCTGTAACGCTGAAGAGTTTCTGCACTGCATGAATTTCACACTGTATTCATTACTCAGTTTTCAGTAGCATGTATCATTTTGTACATCTTTGCATATTTTTCTTTCTGTGCTATTATAAATGGAAGAGTTGTGTGAGGTTTTTCTTATAATGTGGTCAGTTTAAAAGAAAAATAAATAACCATAATTAAACTGTTTGCAATTTAGTTGGTCAGTGAATCAGGAGAGTTGCAGGAAGCAGATGTCATGCAGGAGAAGAGAGGCTAAAAACACTAGCATCCGAACATTCTCCGGTGATGTGCCGAGTTGTTGTTTTGTTATTTCTTTTCTCCAAGGGAATGGGCAGAAAGAATTTACCAATTTTCCTGGAATATCCTTTTCCAAAATTCCTTAAGACACTGCAGCTCTGAGTCTGATCTCATCTTGTGTCAGGACTAAATGCACTGGGAACAGAAAGCCTAGGATTAACTAAAGTTATACAAAACTAAGGCTGTCATGAAATTAAAGACTTGCGCCTGTTCTCAGACTATCTGTACTTAGTGACTTCAAGGGACTTAAGCACATGTTTAAAGATAGACTGCTGTGTAAAATGCCCTTTGAAAGAGTTACTTTCCTAAAGTCTGAATCTAGAGTGAGATCTAGCCTTTTAAAAGTTAAGTGCAGTCCTGAAGGCTGATGTGGCAAAGTATTTCTACTTAATCTTGGCTAGAATTCTAAGATTTTGAACAGCTAGATCTAATGGTATGTGCCTACCTAGCTTGTTATATTCCCCTGGAATTTATCAATGACACACTCCATATAATTGTGGTTGGTTTTTGCCTGTCTAAAATCCTTTTTTGGTTTTGCAAGGGAGAAACTGCAAAGAGGGAGTATGTAAAAAATTCTTGCTTAACCAAAAGCAAAAAGTTGATATTTTTGTTTTCCCTTCCACAATGAAGAATTAAAACAATGTCTGTTGCTCTCATGCTTAATGTCAGAATCTCTGCTAAAAAGTAGTACGAAGAAATATGACGAATTTTTCATATGGAACTTATTCTCTGTAATTTTATAATGCACATATGTGAGGTTTTATGAAGGCTTATACTAAAAGGTTTTAGAAGGATGTAATAAAGGAAAACTGCTCATAACATCTTTTGGTATCTAAAGAGCTCCACTTTGAGAGAGGGAAATAAAATAAAGGGTAATGACAAGTAGCGATAGACTTGCAAAAGTAGTTCCTTTTCTCCAGGATTTACAGTAAGAACCAGCCCTGACTGTAAAGTTCTCTATGCTATCATAATCTGTAGCTTTGCAGGATATAACATTCCTATATCCATTCTTTGACTTCTGAAGGAAATGTTCCACCTGCATATAAACTACCAATCCTCTATTTCATGTCAAGTCTTCCTTTTTTAACAAGTATTTGAAAACTTTTATGACATAAATAAATCTTCCAAGCTGCTACGATACTATGACTAGAGTGATCGTGGTGACATCTCTGAAGATCTATTGAAATAGAAATCAGAGGAGACACAGGAACAAATTTATCACTTATGTTTATATAGTCATTAGTTGCAAACAATGGACCTTTTTCATTCAGGGAAGTTTTTATTAATTTATTAGCTATATTTCAGTAGTGTTGGGAAGTCCCTGTCAAGAATCGTAGAATCATTATGGAAACATAGAATGATTTGGGTTGGTAGAGAAGATCAAGTTACAACCCCCTTGCCATGGTCAAGGGCACCTTCCACACTAGGTTGTTCCAAGCCACATCCAACCTGGCTTTGAACACTTCCAGGGATGAGGCAGGCGTAGCTTCTATGGGCAACCTTTTACAGCACTTCAACACCTTCACAATAGAGAATTTCTTCTTAATAAGTAACCTAAACCTACCCTCGTTCAATGTTATTGACTTCTTTCACAGGTCCTCTTGTGTTGAGAGCAAGTGATGCATCCAATTAAACAAAAAAACAAAACCCATTTTCAACAGGAGTGTAGGGCAAGAGCACAGAAGACTGAAGAGATGTGAGTTCTTCAAGTAACTAAAGAAATACTTCACAGAATAAACAGAAATCTCAGCCTATTTTTTTTTGTTGTTGTTAAATGATATAAACATCAGAGAAAAATTGAATTTGTAAGATCTCCAATTGAGCAAGATAGATTGCATACTTGGCCTAATGATTCAATAAATTAATTACATTGAATTAACCTGACTTTTGGTTCCTGTGACCTTGGTTTAACAGATTGATTTCTGAACAGTATAGCTTAAAAAAATCCACGTTATTCTGGGGAGGTATTATAAGTAAGTTAGAAGATTTTCTAGATGCACAAAGTCTACACATGAACAAACCTGGAATTGTTGGATCTGTTGAGCCACATTATACTTTGAGTTGTAGACCAAGCTTTTGTTTTTCAGCTGGAGCAGAACTCATCTTCAAAAGACAGAAAAAAAAAAACCTGCTAGAAATACTATGCAGAAACACAAACTTACGAAGAACACAAAATTAATTTTTTTTTTCATTTATGGAGCAAACTAATTTTGGTCTGATCTTACATCTACTGATATACCTCCACACATTAATATTTGAGACAGTTGATGTCATCCAGTTTGCTATATAAGAGCAATATACTGTAATTAATTAATTTGGAGAAATGGATAAATCAAATGAACAGAAATCCAAACATAAAGGGTGAACTAATACAAGGAGATGTCTTTATTGCCTTTATCCCCTTTCTAAAACTGAGATGCAATACCATTTATTTTGTAATGAGCTGCTTTTTTAGGAATTTTGTTTGGTTTTTTTTTTTTTTTTAATTTGCATACCTTCATTTCAGAGTTTTAAGCTTACAAATTATTATGCCTGAATAAGATTCTGAAAAAGTAGTCCAGGCTGAGGGGGTATCATAATGATCCTTTTGATGACAGGAAAGCCATCTATAGGTGAGTGGATTTTAATTTAGCACAAGCTCCTATACTCATTCCATTAATGTGATGTACTCTGGGGTGGAGGGGAAAACTTCTACAGCTTGCAGATGAAACTGCTTCACTGAGGAATTGGAAAGTGTCCATCAGAATGAAGATAGCACACAACATTGTTATGTTCCAAAAAAATCAAGATATA
This sequence comes from Serilophus lunatus, assembly GCA_013399895.1. Classification (NCBI taxonomy): domain Eukaryota; kingdom Metazoa; phylum Chordata; class Aves; order Passeriformes; family Eurylaimidae; genus Serilophus; species Serilophus lunatus. The sequence goes on from VXBA01003534.1 coordinate 1,577,048, forward strand.
ACAAGCAGTATCTTCAGTTAGTGTAAATTGAAGATGCATAACTGAAATTAGTGAATGATTTGTAATAGCTCAGGGCAGTCCTGTGTCTTTAGAAGAGAGAAGCGGCTCTGAAAACTGAAAAGGGAAAGCAGAGGTTTAAATTAGCTATACACATTGAAAGTGTTTAGGGAGAAGAGTTGGAAAGAGAAGCTAGGGTCTGAACTACTAATCAAGTGCTATTGCTTCTTCTGATTGTCATGGGATCCCCAAAAGCCACAAGTCATGAAGAAAGGCTGTGTAAGGCATCTTGTAGAAAGTCAGAAGTATTCTGCAGTTAAACACTGTCTGCAAATTCATTTGTGATCCTCAGCCATGAGATCTCCCAGCAGACAGTTAGATGAGCAGGGTCATCAGATTAGTCTGTGACTATGTATGGTCAGTCTTTTCCTTGTGTCAATATTTAAAATAAAAATTGAATCGTAAAAAAAATAGTGCATGTTTCAGTGGTTCAGGTGCTAAGGAACTGGAAGGGCAGTATCCCAAGTGCAGGTCTGAGCAGTGGTGTTTCTGGTGTTCAGAAGTGTGGCTTTCTCAGCCACCTGGGTTCCATTTTTTTGTGAGTGCTCTGTTGTCCGAGGCCCAGCAAAGGCTATGGCTTAGCATAGTTGGTGCATAATCTTCCAGAGGTAAGATTTCTCTTACTTCGATCTACTCCCATTAATATTTTTGTATCAGTGTTGATATTTCCTATTTGATACTGAACTATGCCATTGAATTAACCGTTAGGAGTCCAATCCTACCTGTTCCCAAAAGAGTGTACTAACCCTGGAGCTGCTGGTAAAAGTTGTTGAGAGGGGTGGATCTTCTGCTTTCAGTGTGTGGGAGAACTAGGCACGCTTGGAGCCCAGCCCAGCTTTGCAAGTGAGGTGGGCAGAGTAAGGCATGTTTCTGAACACCACGGGCACTGAGAAGTTTGGAACAACCACAGCTCTGTTGCATGTGCACCCAGTGGTCCAGGTGCTGTGGGGACATGGTATTAAGTTTGGCTACATGAAAAGCCTGTAAACAGCAGAAGACAGGTTTTATCCTGGTCTCTTAATGATGAATTTGGCTGACTAAAGAGTCAGTTAATATCATAAATCTGTGTTATTAATCTGATCTTTTGTCTAAAACAATTTTAATAGGACAGAATGCTTTACATAACTAAGGCCTGAATCATTGTGGTCAGTTGATCTGATGTCTTCTATAATCTGTAATCTTGTAAGAACAGAGGTTTTCTCAGACTTGATGAAATCCTAGGTGTTTATTATTTTGTAAATTCAACTCAAAGCTGTAAAGGCTTTAAGGAAAAGCTGACTAGATGTAATTTTTGGAATATCAGCCCTACTTAACAGAAAAAAGTGAGAGAATTGGTGCACCTAAGGGAATTACTAACATTGCTCAGGCTTAAAGGTCTTTTATTTGCCCTCTCTGGAAGAAAAGGTGCCTTTTGCTCTGCCGCTCACTGCTGTCTGTCTTTTTAAGATAAGTGTCCTGGGTAATACTGTTTGCAGCGTACAGGTTTGTTCTGGAGTTACAATTCAGCATTTATAGTTCTCTAGTGGCATCTACAAAAAGCAGATATATTTCATCTCATAAAGCTGTCTGAGCTTGAAAAAAGTAAAAAATGGATCTATGGCAAAGAAATGTCTTTCCCAATATAATACCTCGACAACCTATGCAACTTTCAGTGAAATTAAGGGAGTTTTCACATGGGCAGATTTTCTGCCTTTAGCTAAAGTCGTTATAAAGTGCTTAGCCTGAAGATTGATTAAACTAAAAAAATTAAATATATGTAAAGAGGGAGAATGTGGACAGATATCTGTCTGAAAATTCACATATCTGTGATTTAGTGTTTAGGTTTTATGTTTTTTCCTTTCCCTAAAAAGTTTTACGTTTTAAGTACAGATCAGTTACTATGCTGTCCTCAGGGGCCTGAAGCTCCTATGTCCTTTACTTCCTGTGACTTTGCTACAGCTCATTACTTTCCTAAATGGCAACACGAGCACCATTATGAAACTCATAACACAGACAGCTATCTCTTTAATGGTACTTAAAATCAAATCCTGCTGCTTGGTGATAGATGAGATTGCTGTGCTTTGGCTCCTAAAGTGATGGAATGATGGAAGGACTGGGCTTTTTTCAGTTTGTTGCTGTTGTAGATTCATGTGTAAGGGTGACAAATAAATACTTAGGCACAGTGCACTGCTGAAAGCTCTGATGCCAGTTTCTGTAGCTTTTCACAGCCTGACAGAAAAGCATGAGGTACGTGCAGCAAACAGTGCAGGGAGTTTGTCTCTTTCAATCCTAAACTTCTGGTTTCAAAGAAAGAGGAAGAAAAAGAAAGGAGAGTGCAGCTGTCCAGTTTAACAACCAAGGTGAGATTCTACGTGGTTCATCCTAGTATTTTCCATTGTGTTGGTTCTATGCTACTGCCAACATGTCCTGTGAAACAAGGACTTGGTCTTTCCTAACTGGAATTTCCCATCTTCACCTTTTTGCTGTAGCAGATCTCCAGGTAGTTTCAAGGCACAGGACAAGCTGCTCCTGCTTTCAGAGTCTCCTCACCTCTGAAATTTCTCTCCTTCCTACAGTTTAACTTACTCTTCTTGCTTTTTTAAAAGCTTCAGGCACAGTTATCCTGTATCCTGTCAATTCCCAGAAATGATTCTGACACGAAAAATCCTCAGTCCCCAGGGGACTGCTCACTAGCAATCTTGTGTGTGGGGTGTTAAGCTGTTAAAGGGAGAGAATTCAGACAGATTTCAGGTCTTGTCAGGTTTGCATGACAATGGTAGGAATGCCTTTGTGATTACGTTGATACCACAGGCACAGCTGTTCTACAGTTGGCCAGTGGTGAAATATGGATAGTCATTTTCTTAGTAAGGACAGGCTTTATTTCTATTTTAATGCTTTGTGTCCAACGTGTTTTTTTAGGGTAATAAAATCTGCTCTAATAACTGGTATTAAAAAAAAGGGGTACTTTCCATTCTTTCTATGCTTTCCTTCCTTCCTTTCCCTGCAAACAAGGTAAATGCCACTGAAGTGATGTGAAAAGAGCATTTTGGAATATGTTTGGATTCACTGTGTTTTGTTTTCTGTCCAGGAATTCAACCTGACACAATGGAAAGTGGGATTTGACCCCTCCAAGATAAACTATTGGACCATCTATAAAGTGCTTCACTCATCTTCATAACCGAAATAGTGTGTAAGGCCAGAATAACTGGGACAAGCTAGCTTTGAATACAAGCAGCATTGTTATCTTTGTTGCAAGCATCAGCAGAGATTACAGTGGTCTGTTGTGATGGCCCTGGGGAAATCTCACAAGGCCTTGCAGTAGGCACTATACTATTTGTTTTCATTCTTTTCTCAGTGAAATAGCACTTGATGCTTGGAAATCATGACCCTGTTTAAATTGTGCCGACTCTCTTCATTCTGTTTTGAGCCACACGAGGGAAGAGACGTGAGCACAAGCAATTAGAAAAGTTGAAAAGGTGTTGACAGAGGATGAAGAAATTAATGATTGACAATGATGAAATAGTTTTTTTCTGAAGTGTCACCAAGGCTCTGTGAGTGTTAGGTTCAGCTGGATTTAGGATCCTCAGTCACTGTATCCAGTGTTTTCTCTTAGAGGATCAGTAGCTTTTTTCCAACTAGTTTTATTAGGTCCCACTGATAGCATTTGTTCTGAGCTACACGTGCATTTTGGAAATCTTCCCAGGCTTAGCCTGTGTGTGCCACTACTCAGAGAGAAAATCCAGCTATGTTGTGGAAGCTGCAACGATTGTTCAGAGCTCTTTTTGGACATGCTGAAGTTGAAGATATGTGTAGCTGTCATTTCCACCTCCTGATTTTCTATAACACTGGGAGAAAATCCCAAAATAGGCATTTGAGTTTTTGGCAGCGTTTGCTGCCTAAGCACTTATTCTTCATTCCCCTACACAGATATGGTGGTGTGTGGGATTCTCTGGTGTGTGTAAAATGCCAAAGTAGTTTGTTCCTCTTGTGGTTCGCAAGACACAGGTTGGAAACCCTGACACAGAACGAACATGTTTCTGTGTTCTGAAGCTGAGTGATGGGTCAGAACTTTCTCAATTTGGTGGAATTTCTCAATTTAACTTTTTCAGTTTCAGAGGACAGATCAGGAAATTCCATATAAAGGATGTTGCAGAATCTCATTTTCTTGATATCCCCAGAAACTGAATCCTATTTGGACAATAAGAGCTATTCCACAAACATGCTACTAAACTCAAGAGTAACTGTGTAAGCTTTTAGTATTTTCTTTAATAAAGGGGATCCAATGTCCCTCTGATAATCGGAAGTCTGGAAAACCTTTTCCAATTATTTAAACATCTTTCTCAAAAGATTCGTGATACTGTACCTGTATGTTTCCCACCGGCTGTTCATATTTTGTGTTTATGGTTTCTGAAAACAAAACACAAAACCTCAATAGGATTTAATGATAATTTGAGGTTGATACAGGATTGATTAGTTAGGGATCAAGGCTGCTATTCTTGAAGGGTAGAACTGCACTTGTGAAGTACCAGAAACAGTATTTTATCTTGTCATTTGTTTGAATAGTTTGGGACTGTCACCTCTCTCTCCCTACCAGAACTTGATTTCCTGCTTCACTTTACTTTTTTCCAAAAAAACTCTTCCCAGCTGGAAGGAACAGGACCTGTTTTAGAAATCGACCCTTACTGCAACCCAGGTGCAAATTCCTGGGAAGTCAGAGGACATGCTTAGCATTCAGCAGCTCTCCCCAAGATTATTCTAAGAAACACGTATCACCCAGTACTGAAGCCTGTTCTGGGCTGATAAGGTTTGTCTACACGAGGAAGTCAGTGTGCTGTTCAACTACAGTAACAGTGTGCAGTGGTATCTTCTAACACTAGCTCTGGATGACCTGCTGCAGGGTGTATGGCCTAAGACTGCTGTTGAAGTGAAGTAAGTTGCTTCCTAATTAAAAGTCTTCTAATACACACTTCTCTGTGATGTGATTGCAAAGTTGCCCGTGTTCTGTTCTCATAGTGGCATAGCCTAAGTATTTAAATTTTAAGGTCTTTGTCAATTATTTCTCTAAGTGCAAAAGACATGATAACAATGAGCAGTACTGTGATGTAAAGTGCTTAGATGCTGCACACCAGAGTAAAACTGTGATCATTGAAATGAACATAGTATTTTCACTGATTTTAATGAAAGATCCAACTTTGTGCTGGTGTTCCTGTGCTTACTTGTATCACAGTAATACCTAAAAAATCCAACCTAGAATTTTGGCCTTGCTGTGTTACTATTGCTAAATGTTAAGGAGAACTTACAGAAAACCAATAAAAATGACAAGGGAGGCTTTGAGTAAGATTTGATTTGTAAGGAAAAATGAAAGGCTTTGAGTGTGCTTAGATTGATTGAGTTTGACAAAGAAGACATGACTGTAAATACTTCAAAAGTTTTATTCAAAAATCAGCAGAGGATTTTCTTGATGTTAAGGACATCCAAAAAGATAGGACAGCAGCTCAGGAGACCTGAGGTTAATTCCATTACATATGTCCTTAGGCAAATCTTTTCTGCTTAGATCCTAGCAAATTCCTAAGGGCACCCAACTGCCACTTTGTCTACATCACTGAGTGTTAGTCAGCTGACTGAAAAACACCTAATTTAGACAATTAACTTGCTAAATACCTTACAGGTCTAGATCTTGGCCTCCACCTCTCTCAGCTATGTATTTCTGTAACTGAGTATAATTGCTCTCTATCATAGAAAGAGTGTGAGAATTACAGGTTTGGAAAGTATGGATGTTCAGATGTTATAACAATGACAGCCATGGGAGTATAGTGAGTGGAAAAACTAATTAAGATGGGATTTATTTCATGCGTCTGAAGTGTAAGGTGGTCACCTAATCTTCTTCTGTTTTCAGTACAGCGATGAGGCGCTCCCAAGGGCAATGCAGTATCTGAGCCAGGGGATGAATTCACCCCAGCAGTGCCTGCCTCCACGTTCTCTGGAGGGAGCCAAGACAATGCCTGAATTTTAGATGGTTAAAATTAAGCAAGATGAATATTATCTTATGAATAAAAGGATCAAATGAAATCCACTCAGCTTGATTTTAAGGGGGAAAAAATGTCTTCAATGAATGTGTTTGCCAAAATGTTCTTTAAAAAGAATTATAGAAACCACCTCAAAGAACTTGTGTTTTCTTCCTGTTATTTCTTGTGAAACATTCAGGAAGTCTTTAGATAAAAACAAACTACAAGCTAGAGCTCCTACTTCTGTTTTCATGAAGCCATCCTTACACAGACTAGCCATATCCCGCAAATGTATATTACTAATAAATATTGAAAGCAGTATAGCCTACATGTCCCGAGTTACCTAACACCACACTTAAAAATCTAGACTTTAACAGTTAAATTGGAGCAGAGCTGTTTTACCAATCTATTCCTAATGTCGCTTGCTTTCCTAAAACAGCCTCATGGTAGTTGGAAATACTGTTTTAGTTTGAGTGGTAATTACCTCCTTGAGAAGGACTGATCCTCAGAGGAAATACAGTTATGGACATTGTGAATTTAAAGAAAAAAAAAAGGTGGGAAAATTGAAGTTATTCAGAGAGGAGCTACAAAAATTCTAAGAGCTTTTATGGGATCTGCTAGAGGTCCATGTTCAGGCACAGCTGTAGGATGCTGGGAATCTGAGGAAAAGTTAAGCAATATAGATTCATGAGGAGGACCAAGATGGTCTATCTGAGGTCTGTGATAACCAATGCAGTGGCATAAGTTCTCATTTCAAAGACAGAGGAGCTTAATTAGTTTATCCTGCTATAGGCATGACTTAGTGTCAGAGTCCTCCCTTGTGCTGTTGCATTCATTACCCTGTGGGACAGCAGTCACTTGGTGAGTAATTTACTCGTTTTGGGTTTGCACTCTTGAAAGAAGAGGCCTGTTTTCAGGCTTTGTCCCTCTTGTTTTGATAGCTCTCACCTCCAGCCTCTCCAGAGCTCATCTTCACACAGCTGGAATCTGATTTCTCTCACAACTGCTTGTCACTTGGCTACTTCATTGGCTCTGCAGGGAAGGGGAGAATCCCTTTGCTATTTAACCCTTGTCTCCTGGGTCATCTATTGATGAAGAGACAAGGATAAGTGAGTGTCAGTGACTTTAGGGACAGGGACCTAGTGTCAGAGAGTCTGTGGATCTTCAATATGATTCTGGACTAGGCTTATGCTTGAGAATGTCTAAAATATGCTGAATTCAGAAGTATGTGAAGGAGTTTATGTTTATTGTTTTTACTTGACCTTGCAGATCCAACACCTATTGCTTGGGAAATCAGAGCTGAACAGTCCTAAGAATTTAGAGGGGGATTTGAACAGAAGACCCAAACATGATGGGGATTCCATCTGGGTGTAAAGCAATCCTGACTCAGATCAGGATGTGAAACAAGTACTCTCTAATTCAACACATGTATTTGAGTCTCAAGGCTATGAGCTTAAAATCCCATCTTCAACCTCAAGGAGACTTAGTGAGTTAGATGGGAGATGCACCCAATGCTTGTTTCACAGAGAGCCTGTGCATGAACTAAATACTGTGTTTCTTGACACCGCAAGGATTCTTGACTGTTCCTGCTGCAGAAACTCAGACACATATGTATTCTACCCTGTCAGTGTATAAGGGAATAAAGACAGAGTTTATGTCAATTGCACTGAGATGAGCTTCTTCTTTCTGGGCTCCCTTGACACGCCAAAGTCTTAATCCTTCTCACGAGTCACTTCAAACCTGTGAATTGTGTCCTAGTTCAGGGGCACTGAATAATTGTCTGTAAACACCTACCTCTTTTTTCCATTGTACATCCTCTGAATCTCACCTAGATTCCTGATGAGGGCAGTGAAAGTTGTTTCCAAGTGCCTAGATCATCAGACATGCAGAGGACGACTCTGTGTATGAGTGCCTATCCATAGGTCACTGCAGGTTGTAAAACACGATATAGAGGACAGAGAGAAAACAGGTAACAGTGACAGGAACATCACATTGCCTACATATATAGCCAAGTACCTGTTATGCTCTGTATGTTACTCTTATTAACAATCTGTATGTTACTGTTATTAACAATCCTCTCAATTTTGCTCCCTCTAAATGTTTTATCCGTCTGGAGTCATTCACAATGTATTTAGACTATAAGCTGCAAGGAGGAGAGACTCTTGCATCCTCCTTCATAGTATGTGCTGCACTATGGGGTCCTGCCCCTGACTGGGGCCTCTAGGCACTATTCCAGTATAAATAATACATAAAAATAGATCAGCAGTGTAACATCCATCAAGAAAACCATACAGAGACCTAAACAGTGCTTTAGTATTGAACTGCTCTACTGTCTAACATAGGGTTCATGCAATAACTTGCTGTAGTTTTCTGAGTTAAATGACAGATCATACAAAGCCTGGTATCTGTGGGTAGCATGCAGGGAGCTTGGGGAAAATCTCTAATTGCTAAGTCTGTAATGGCTAAAATTGGGAAGTATGCCAAAGATAATTTACATGTATTCAGAAGTACACATCTTTTGTGATATTAAGGACTTTATCAAGTTTATTTTGGAGGCTTTACAAGATTAATAGCAAAAAAAGGCAACCAAAAATTTGAAAGTTAAGCAATCAGACCGAATTTTAGCTGCAGCAATAGCTGCAATAGCCTGAGGGTTTGCAGTAGTTTATTCTCAACAGCCCTGATTGTTCATATTGCACCAGGTAGGTGGTTTTCTGCTGTGCAAGTGCCATATACAATAGAGATGGGTATTATTATCGCTTGTATTGCGATCTGCACACGAGCCTTACTAGTCTACTAGCTATGCACAAAGAGCACGAGTTAAAACTCCAGAAAAAAAAGTGAACAATTTCAGATCCCTGATCCACTTTCATTTAAAAGATCCTTTTGTACAAGTCCTTTTGTATTTGATTCATCATTCCACCTGTTGGAGCTCCATGTCCATTTGATAACCCTGACTGAAGGCTCACAGGGGCAAACTCTAAATATCTCAGCTAAGACAGCCGTATGATTTCTCTGTCTAATCAGCAAAGAGGGAGACTCCTCAGCTTCCCATGCAAGAAGTCTTAAGTGTCTGGGAGAAATGAGTTTCTGAATTACCTGTTTCTCTCTAATAACTGTGAATGGAAATTAGAGGAACTGATGCCTTGGTTTCAAACAACTAATTTTAGGATGATGGAATTTAATTATTTCTTTAATATTAAATGCTTTTGCAGACATTAGGATATCACTGACAGTGTGAGCTTGGAAAGAAATATCTCTGGCAGCCAAACCTAGTCCAAACTGTTTTGTTCATTTAGGTCGTAGTGTTCGAGTTAGTGAGCTGGGGTGAATCTCTTAATTGTTGACATGGGAGACTGTTCCAGTACCAGAATGTTCAGTCAAATAACCTCTGTGCTAGATTTCTTCTTCTTTTTCCTCTCCCTTTCGTCTTTAAGAAAACATGCTGTTGCAAACTTGGAGCACAGGCTGCATCTCCAGTCTCAGGCTTGTATGCTGATGGACTGGGATGATCTTCCATGCTAGTGGCTGGTGGTTGATGGAGCTGATCTCCCCTGTTGTTCACTGGTGGTGCTGCAGGAATATATTATTTTTTGTATGGGAAAGCTACATAGGATTTTATTTAGGATCTTCACAGCCATGGCTGTTGAGAGTCTGGGTAGCTGTTGAAGGGAGTATAACAATTTTCTGAATGCTTTTATGTCACATCACAAATAAAATGAATAAGTAAATCAAAGAGAATATGATTGAGGAGGCCAATACACTTCAAAGAGCGTATTTGACGTATAAAATCCATAATTGTGTCTACAGGCACAACTTACACATACAAGGAAACAAAGACACAACTTCTTATTTATCTGCTTTCTGTAGCACCTACATTAATCTTTTATGATTTGGTTGGAGTCATGATAACCATTTTCCTGCTGTCCTACTGAAGTTGGAAGAATGAGACCCTGCTGTGCCATCATATATTTTTGTTAGCTTTTTAGATGTCCAGGATCCCTGGAGGTGCAAGTGCTGAGAACTGTACAAGTGAGATTCCTAATTTTTTCTGTATCAGATAAACTGGTAGATCCTGATTTCAGAGTTTCCTTGTACTAAACCAAGTCCTTCCATTCTGCAGAAGACGTTATAAATGCACTTAGGGCGAGCGAGTATTTGTTTTCCGCAGATCCAAACAAACCCATGGAAGAAAAAAGGATTTTTTCATTGCTCTCAGGAAGAGTTAAGCAAATAGCAAGTGTCAAGGGAAGAGGTAAGCAGTTGTGCAATCTCCATTCATATCATTCACACTCGTGTTGGCAGAAGAATTCCCAGCTCATGAGTGGGCTCAGAATTAAAAGGGAAATATCCCCAAGGCTTCGAGAATGGGAAAAGAAAAAAAAAAAGAAACTGCAGAAGTTCAACTGTCGTGAATTGTTAAAAGAAAACCAACAGCTGGATGGCAGAAGGGCTGTTCTTTGCCAAAAATTTTTTTGAAACTCCTTCCAAGATCTATACTGATTATTTATTTGTTTTAGTTTTTGTTTCACACAAATTGATTTAATTAAAAAATAAATTAGACATCCCATCTTCTGAATACAAGAGGATGCTAGCAATAATTTTGCTAGTTTTTTAACTGTGATCAGTTATTAATCCCTTCTTCTGAGCATGTGGTGGAGGTGATGCCCTTCTTTGTAACCTTACCTTTTTAAAAGCTTATTTTCCATATCCAGTCTCATTTCATCATGAGCCTTCTGTCCTCAGTCCTGCAGATCCATTTCCAGCAAGTACAGCAGCAGTGAACTGGAGGTGTTTATAATAAATCAGCCAGTGCTGACTGCAGCTGAGATGGACTCCATGAATGTGTCATTTGACAGAAGGGGAAGAGGTGGTGACATGTGGCACGAGGGCTATGACAAGTACTGGAGATCAGTAGTGTCCCCCTGTCACAGTGTGGCCCACTAGGCTTTTATCACCTCTCTTTTGAAGTTGGTATCTTATGGAAGGTGAACCAAGAATATCTGTGAAGAAGTCAGTGAACTTCTGCTCTCAAAACAGCATCACCTTGTAGGAGGACACTCGTGTGCACTGTAGTAGATATCAGGTGTTTGCTGCTACCAAAGATTTTTGGAAAACAGTTTCTGTGGTCATAAAAAACAGCTGATGTTTCAAATTGGAGTTAAATTTCAGGCGTTTACCTGTAAATTATCTGCCCACTTGCTAATAAAACTGAGAATCCCCTTCCCTTTTTAATTTCTACCTGATGGCCATTTTAGCCTGAATCTGAAATGTGTGTTCACACTGTTGGAATATTTCATACGTTTTTGTCACATCTTGTATTTTCTGCAGGAATTACGCAATGGAAGGCAGTATTTTTTATGTGCCAAATCTTGATAGGTTACTTTGCTGGCTCTGTCACTGGCTGATGGCTTTAGTGGCACGTTTCCCTTGTGAATAGGCACAGAGACTCTCAAGCAGGGGAGACAGATGGGTCACATCTGTATTTGCAAGTTAAACAAGGTCAAAAGACTGTGTTGTCCTACAGTAGCCTGTGATTTTTGTTAGCGTGTTCACTAGACTGGTTTTTGCTCTTGTCAATCAGCGCATTTCCAGACTGCCTTATCATAAGCTGAGGGGATGCAGAGGGCTCCCAGGAGACAATATGGATGAGACCACTTGGTTTTGAAGGAGATGAGTGTTTAACTGTATAGACAGAAGCTGTGCCAGGCTGCTTTGTCTCAGGGTCTGCAAATAGTGTCTGGGAAATTTTATTTATTGATACAGACTTAAACTTGGGGTCTGGAAGATGAAGTCTGAGCTGCTTCAGGGACGAGTGAATCATATTCCTATCATTACACAAGCTTTTCCTTCACCTATCTTTTGCTTGTTTTTGTTTCCTAGATGTAAGCTCATCAGGGAATGTATTGACACTTGCTCTTTATTTGTAGAGTATTTAGTACCATGTGGTCCTGACCTGCATAGATTTCAGTTCAAATAAAGGCGGTTGAATCTGCTCTTGCCTGTTTGCTTTCAGCTTGCAAACGTTTCCCTGACTGTAACTACACTGTTAAGGAAGGAACAAAAGGGTAGCCTCTTAAGAACTGTAAAACCTGCCTCACTTCAGTCCTGGCTATTTAATTTTGTAGGCTTATGTCAGACCCTTAAGGTTAAAAATGTTTCTTTTCTTGTCTTGGCTTGAAGAGCAAATGGAATGTTTCAAAGGAAAGAAAAAAGAAAAAAGAGTCCATACGAGTCAGGCCAGAGTGATGTAGCCTTGCCTGTTTTTCTTGATCTGGAATACTTTATTAGCTGGAGCACAAAATGCCTGGCCACCTCAGTTTCCATCCCATTTTTGGACGGAAAGTTGCTCACCAAACAGGCGCAGAAGCAATCATTCACACATGAAAGGGCAGACCTTTGTTCTTTTTCTTTGCAATATAAAATTTCTTGGTTTTCTTCATCTCTTCCTCCTCCTCCATGAATGCCCCCAAAACTGCAGAGTAAATAATTTTGGCTTGCAATGAACAAATCTCTGAGATGATAATGAGAAACGGTGAATTAACTCTGCATATCTTACATGGTACAGACTTGAACTCTGCTGACAGGGCTGCATGCAGCAAGGTCAGGAGTGTGATGAAGTAGAAGTTTGGAAAGGGAATCTGCTGGAAAGATAGTGTAACCCACTGAGTGATAAGTGCTGACAGACTGGCACCCTGGTGTTAGAAGTGCTTTCTCTTGCAGGAGAAGTATGTCTCTGATCCTATTGTGTTATGGCCAGACTCAGTCTGTTTTGAAAACCTATACTTTCTTCACATAGAGACTCATAAAGATTTCAGGACAAATGTATTTAACAGAACCCTGAATTTTGGACCTTGGTTAAAGATAATTTTAAAAATTTGATACAGCTTTCCCAAAAGTCATTTGTAACAATAATCATGAGCATATGTCAGTACATTTACATTATTATTATATGTTAAACAATGTTTTTCTAATACTTCACCATTAAGTGAGTTTAGTGTACTAAATTTTAAGTATTAAATATTAAGTATTCACTGAGAATAAAAGTACTAAGTTATGATTTCAAAAGAATGATAAAACAGTAACACTGGGGAAGTTCAGTCGTCTTAACAAATTGGGAGCATTATTCATTCTGTCCAAGCAGGCTCTTGCAGGGTTCCTTTTCTTCTCTATTTCTTTCCTGTGGGTTTAGCTTGTGAGTGCTCCCAGTGTGGCCACACAGGGAGACAAACTGAAATATATGAGTGAGAACGAGGGTGGGAGGTGGATGATTAAGTGAAACGTCCTGGGACCTTCCAAGAGGAAGCTGCTCCACTCTTTACCAAAACCTCAGTGTTATCAGAAGCTAGTCAGGGATGGTTTGACTAGTATGGGCTCTTAAGAACAGTAGTGATATGTTTTCAGTACCTTGAATTATCAAATTTATATATATATATATATATATAAAGAACAGACTTACAAAATCTGTAAATGAAAAAGCTTGGGAGAAAGAAAAAAAACCGAGATTTTTATTTGTTTTACCTGTTGTTTCTAAATCTAGAGCTGGGATAAGTTCCCTATCCCATTTCCTATATATCTAGGACAGAAATATAATACCATATTTTCAGAAGACTTCTGGTACCTGACATGGCAATTCTGTAATCTAGTCTGATTCTTCAACAATCACTGCTCAGAGCACTTCAATGCTTTGGAAGACAAGAGGAGGCAGGGATACAGCCCTTAATAGTATATAGGACTAATCAAGCCTCTTTGAACTACTTGAATACAGAGGGTGTACCTGCATAGACAAATGAAGAAAACTGTTTTTATTTCCATTAGTAACAATAAATTACTAGCAGACATGTAGGATAATTGTCTGCCCTTCCATTACTTCCCACTCTCTAATGTTTATGCACTAGGCTGTAATTTTTAACCATGCAGTCATGCAATCAAAAAGCACGTGTTCCTCAGGACCCCTGGGTCATTCCTGCAGAGGATAGATACCGAAGGAGAAAGATGCCAAGGAAGGAGGTACTCTGTCTCTTTATTTTTACATGGGCTGAGTTAAACATTATTTTCACTCCGCTTCACAGGTTTACTGTGGGAGGCAGGATCACGTTGTTTGCCATCACATTCATTCCAACCATAACTTTTGTAGTTTTTCAGTCCTTGGTTATGTAATCTTCTCAATTCATTTATGATGAAATTCCTGTGGTGCAAACTGACATTTTCCTTCATTTCTTCTCAAGTGCAATACTACCACAGTATGGAGGTGTACACCTAACATCACTGATAACACTTGTCCATCTGGGTAGCAGGAGAATAAGAGGCTGTTACACAATTATCAGAGGGATTCATTCCTTTACCTCCTACAGCAGAGACCATGCTCAGACATGTCAGGGAGGTTTGTGGTGGTTCAGCAAATGATACTCCTTGAACGGCATTATGTTGGGAGCAACTACATGTAGATTTGGAACTGGAGAAACAAAAGAAATCGTTCTGGTAATGATTTATTGGCTTTGGAAACATTTATTTGGCCTGAGTATAGTCAAATATATAAACAAGTGCCAGGACAGACCTGTATTCTTATGTCCAGTATAGAATCAGAAACTTTAAATATTAGAGTCATGAGAAGGCATTAAGCAGCTCACTTCAGTAGTTTCATTTTCTGATCGTTACTGTTCCTCTCTGTTGGTTATGTAGCTTTGAGTGACCAGGCTGCCAGTTTCTATTTTTCAGGTGCCTAACTCAAATGGAGGCAAATCTGAACCCTGGAGATATTATCAAATATTTTTACAGTACATTAATTAATGACAAACTCCACTTTAATCCAAATTATCTAAATGAATGTGCTCACTAATTTTCTGTCAAAAGAATTTAGAACTGGAACTAAGACAATGAATTGAATATTTGTGTACTAGTGAACACAACTATCATCAATATTATAGGGTCATGATGGTTATGATACTTTTCTACTTAATTAATGCAACTTCAGTGAAGTCAGTGGACATATACCAATGTATACTGTAGCGATTCATCTCGGCATTACTCTGATAGAGCTTCATAGTGGAGACTTTGTTGTAAATCTTTATTATAAATCTCTTGTACTTTCACTGAAAATATGAAGATATTTATGAGGAAGTTAATTTCTGGGAAAAGAAGAAGAAAAATGAGTATTTAGATAATTGCTGTTTGCAACTGTAAGCTCTTCTAAAGAATTGATTATCATTATTGAGGCAAAATAATTGCATTTTCATTTTATCACGTTTAGAAATTGCATGATCTCAAGAGGCTTGAAAACCTTCAAAGATATTGAACATGGACAATAGTATTACCATGGGTAATAGTATTCATACCAATTTATATATTTGATCTAAATAAACATGTATCTTCTCAGAAAAAATAAATTAGTCTTAATTTTTGATGTCATATGTGGGTCTTCAGAATTTATTAATCTAAATTAGATTCACTACACTACAAAGCTTTTATGTTTACTTCTGCAACTCATTTGCCCAGGAGAATCAATTTACCTGACAGGCACCTTGTGTGTGTGGAGACAGCTCTGTGCATTTCTAGAGATCCAGTTCATCTTTATGAAAACAGAATTAGGCTGTCAGGATGCTGTTGTTTAAAATAAGCTCCACACTTCACCGATGTGGTGGGTAAGACCATAGTTTACAGTTCTACACAGGATTTTGAAGGAATCCTGTGGGGCTTGACCTTGGTGACAGTGTTATTGACATAACTCATTTTCTTCTCTGGTACACAATGAAAATCTAAAATGCAGCCTTATTAAATAGCCTTACTGAGTTTTTGAAGGGTTACAATTACTTTCCATTTTATTTTTTTTAATTTAATTTTCACTTAATTAAAAAATTTCTATTAGGGGAATTTTCTGTGGAAAGAAACAAAACCAACAATCATAATGTGCAATTAAGTATTTCAAACTAGAGATTTTGGAATAAATTCTCTACTTTTTTTTGATGAGAAAGATGAAAAGGGAAAGAAGACATGGGGATAATTCTGATTTTCATGAAGATGCTTCTGCTGTCACAATTGCTATAACAATTATAAAAAGCTCTATAGAAACTAGAAACTAGAGTGCAGAGAAGGCAATGCTATTTTGCATTGTGACTCTTAATTTATACTTCACATTTTTCCAATATTGCACAGCACAAATTTAGGCAACATTTAAACAACAACTGGACTGCTAATCAATGACACTACTTGTGTTTTTCTTTCACTATGAGTGCTTCTGAAGAATCACTGACTGTATCATGAACATTATTTTGCAACAGACTTTGCGCCTCTCTAATTAATCACTATTCTGCTGACTTTTGCCTTTTACACCACAAAAAGAACCATGGTCTTTCATTAAAAAAAAAAAAATTACATTTCAGATTATATTGTCTTAGTGTATTGAACATCTTCCCAGATATATGTCCAGAATCTATCCTGTTGTGCAGTGATAGTTTATAATTAAACTTCTTTTTCCCTGAAGGGCCCTAGTTTTGGCTTTCCAAGAGTGAGAATGCAATGTGATAGATGTGTCTTTGTTTTTTTTTACGTCAGATGAATAGAACAAATGTCCAGATTTGCCTAAATTATTGCCAACATGTAATCTTTGAAAATTAAAAAAAAAGCCCAACCCCCAAAACCAGCTGTTTATTTATTTGAAGGAATTCTGCCAGTACTTGGAAGCAGCATAAATGCAAGAACAAATGGTTATTTAATTCTTTTAAAGCACTAGTATTGTATTTATTTGCCTATTGTTTGTGCTAAATTGAGCTGTTTTCATGATGTTAGTCTCCTTAATACAACACAAAAATATGCAGTTAATATCCTGAAGACTTTTAAAATAGATGTTGCCTTTTCAGAAATCTTGCAGAACTGGTTTTGTTATGATAGTTGTGTTAGACTGTCTTCTGTTTGGGTATCATTCCTAGAGGTTCACACAGGGTAATCAGCTCAGCCCTTTTCCACTTCCAACTCTATTAGGTCTGTTTTACCAAGTCTGAAGTGTTTCTCTCTCCCTCTCCTTTTCACAGGGGTGCTCTGTAGTGTCTGGGCAGTGGGACTTAGCAAAGTCCAACCCATCAGGGCTGAATGGCACTGTCAGATGGGTAAATCAAGGTCCACAGTTTGGCTGATTGGGTTACATGTGAAGTCTTGTTAGCTCAGTACCTCAGTCATAAATCACTTTTCTAGCCTTGGCTGTAGCTGATGCCATGTCCCTGTCAGAAAGACAAAATTGCCTTTTGGTCCCCCTCCGAAAACTCTGTTTTTACTTTGTATGCTCTAATGAGTAGAATTAGTGCATAAGCCCTTTACAGGCTGCATCTTGCCTGGAACCATATGTTGGACAAGGCTGAAGAGTATACACTCTGGGTCGGGGTTAGTCTGACATACAGGAAAAAAGGAGGATTGTTGCAGAATTTCAAAACTCTGTCCTGAATCTTGGATATCAAGCTGGGCCAGATCCTACTAAATGTACCCCTCAGTTCATTACTCATTTTTAGAACAGGCTTTTTAAGAGGTCTGTTGGGGGTTTTTGTTTGGTTGGTTGTTGGTTTTTTGTTTGGTTGGTTTTTTGTTTCTCTGTCTTTGGATATACCAGGAAGTCATAGCTAACTATCTAGCTTTCTAAATTGAACATCATGTTAGAATTAGGTACTTAGTATGAGCACAGAGGTTTTGCGTGTCCTGTGCCTGACTTTGGTAGTCTCCTTGGATAAGACAGTCTGAGAGCTGCTGGTGTGCTTGTTCCCGTTCAATTTTTGCTGTTTGGATAGAGAATAATTTCTTTATAATCTAACTGTACCTCTAGTTTTCAGGAAGAGTAACGAGACAATAATCCCTTCCATCCCAATCACCATGGTTTCCCCAATATTATGTACCGACCCAAGTTGACAGTGCTGAATATGGATGCAGTGGTGGTTTGGGTCATCACTTGCAGGAACAGATGCTGGACTTGTTTACTCAGGAGCCATCATCCTTTCTTGCTCTCACCTACCCTTCGTATCCCCTAGTGCTTTTCCACCATTCCTCAGCCCCAGCCGTATCACCCAGGGCTCACTCTTTGCAATGGCACAGTGCAGCTTTATAAGCAGCCTCACCCAGGTCTCTGCTCTTAACTGCCTTCCTAGCACTCCCGAGACTGTCCTTGACAGATGACAGCATTGTTTCCTGGACTGGATTTTGGGATTTCTAGCCACGCCTCCTTCCCTAGAATTTGGCAAATGCCCTTGCACAGTGTGCTGAACTCCACATGACCATCTTGAGGGGTTTCTCAAATGTGGCATCCTGTGGCACAGCACAAGAATCTGCCTCCATTTAGCTTGGGAGCACAACTCCAGACACATGTATTTGGTTCAGCAAATGCTATTTCTTTGCTGGGTGATGATGTTTTCCTAAGCTTATGCTTTATTTATAGCATGAGTGGCATTTCTGCAAGAGATGGTGATGTGTCCCTATGTCTTAGTTTTTTCTGGTTTTGAAAATATTCTTCAAACAGCTATAGCAATGCACACTAGATAACTTATGTATGAGTAAAATTACAGAGATAACCAGGGACTTATGAATCCAGTAAATATAGTGAGTAGGTTTTAAAGACAATATGGCATTACTGTGATGAAAGAAATAATTTTGACTCAAGGATGGAATAGATCTCATTTTTAAATTAAATTATATATTGCTATTTTGCAATTATCATTGTTGTCTTACTCATGGGATTTAAATACACAACTT
Source organism: Serilophus lunatus (assembly GCA_013399895.1). Lineage (NCBI taxonomy): Eukaryota > Metazoa > Chordata > Aves > Passeriformes > Eurylaimidae > Serilophus > Serilophus lunatus. The sequence goes on from VXBA01003534.1 coordinate 1,595,815, forward strand.
TTAAAAAGAAAGGTAGAAATATGGGGGTTTAAAATATTCAAGATCACTAGGTGCATTATTACCTCAGCTACAAGACAATTTCATATTTGCTTTGATCCCCTTTGATCTCAAACAGATAACCAGCTTTCAGTAGTATCTCTTCATAATGTTTCTTTTTTTAGTATTTCTATGTCTTGGGAGAAATTGCTTCCATTGAAGATGTTCGGTGGTGCAAATGACTATATCTGAGCTCTGAATTTGTTGTATCTCTTCCTGCTTTTTTTGTTTTGGCCTGTTTTCAGGTTAATAATTAGAAACTAGATAAGTTTCCAGGGGGGGAAAAAAAAAAAGAAAAAAAGAAAGTAAGTCTATTTCAGTATGTTAACCCAATAATACTATTATGTAGGATCAAAAGAATAAAGCTATATGTTTCTCCAGAGCCTTGAGACAAATACCTTTTTTAAACCCAGAGATTTATATTCCTGTGGGAATGTAAGTGATACCAAAGGCAGCAGGTTTTGAGTGCAGCTGTAGTTACCATTAGCAGAGATAAATATTTGAAGGAATTTTGATATTTCAGCCATGCTTTGATATCAAAGGTCTCTTGTGTGAAATACAGAACTATGCCAACCAAAATATAGGTCACTGATTGGCACTTTTTGTTTTGTTTAAAAAAAATACATTAAAAAATTCTAAAATGCATTATATTTTGGGTATTTAAGAAATTAGATCGTAATGAGCTGGAAACTTATACTCAGGTGCTGTGAATGAAAACAGTTTCTTGTGGAACAAGACATACCCATATATGATTTGTATGCCTATATCTGAGTGTGTGTGAGTTACTTTTCTATGAATCTTGCATGCTTTATATCTTTAGATTATTACAAATATAAGAATTACAAATCACTTTAAAACTCCTATTACATTGACAGCCAGAATTTTGGATCAAATACATAGAAAGAAATTCAGAAAAATGGGCATTTCTGAGGTTCTAGGGTTCACATACTACCAAGAAGTACAGTTTATAATCTCTGCATTTAACTTATCCAGTAATGTGGCATAGAAAAATAAAATTTTATGTAACATCTAAAAGCATAGAAAATTCATCAATGGTTTGAAGTACTGCCTTCAGCTTTCACAAATTTCATGGAGAAGTGAAGTCACCACTCTGAAAGAGGTGCTCAATAGCTCTGAGGGATTGACCAAAGCAGTGAAATCTCTATCCTGCATACGTGATGAACCACCAAAACACAGCTGAAATAAAGCTAATGTTATTTTGGGCAGTTCCATGTTCATTGTAACTCCTGATTAATTTATTAGATTTTCTTTATATAATTTAATTTATGCTTTTGCCAAATACCAGTCTCAGAACTTTGCACCCTACATTCTGACGAGAGGCAGCAGTGTCAAAGTGGTGGGAAGAGAAAACTTAGCAATATCTTTTTTCTTTTTGCCATTCTCCCAAAACAAAACTTGGAGACTCTCTGAGGAGATTTGCCGACATTTACTATTAATCTGCAGTCTATAGCTACGTGTTACAATTTTTTTTGAACCATATTCAGTGGGTCATATAAATAAGTTTGCTATCCAGCCATTATTCATCTAAGAAGCAATGCAACTTAATTGTATTGTGTTTTTACTATTGCAAAATCTTGTCCGTCTTCTTTTTAAATTTACTAATATTTTATTTTTCGTTTTTCTGAACACAGTGGATGCAGACACAGTACCTGCCAAACTCAGAGAGACTGCAGACATAGGTTGCAGTTTTTAAGTTTCTGGGGCATTGTGAATTCTGATCTAGACATTCTAATTTTGAATATGCAGATATTTTTTAGTCATTTAATCCTTGGAAGACAGAAGTCGTATTGGCATGGAGGAAAATACAGAAATGGAGTCAATAAACCCATGAAAGGTTGTCATTGCATTACAGCAGCTTAACAAGTTACTGTACATCAGCTGAAGACTGTAATTGTCTGTCTATGCACTTGAACTTGCCCAGAGTGAGGTAAACATCCATATGCTCGAGGGATTACTCATTAAATGAAGCATTATGTTTGAGAAGACTCTGCTATCTTTCCACTATTTTCTAGTTTAAAAACAAATTTATTCTGCATAAGAGTAATTTTAATTATGTGGCTTGCTGTGTGTATATGTTGGATGTTCTTCAATTGCTCATACAGACTGTAGGCAAACACATACATGTGTGCACACACAACATTTTCCCTTCTATAGTTTGGTATTTCTGGCACTTTACAACAGCAGAGTCAAAGCCAAACTGTAGCTACCTCTGGAAAATCTTAAAAGTAGCTGTAATTGAAAAAGATGGTGTTACTTTTCTGTTTTAAAACCTAATGGAATTTTTTTCTTTTCAGAAAGTTTAATGCTTTCCATCCTTGTTTCAATGTTAATTTTTCTGATAAAACAAACGTGAAACTTTTGAATGTCTGTGTTTTTTGATGCAGTTCTGAAACTCACTAGGCAGTAACAGAAATGTCTTTAAATTCCACTGCAGATACTAACTTGAAACTTGATTTTTGATAGATATAATCATCAGAATTAAATAAATTTAAATTCTAAATTACTATAATTTGATCCTTTGGAATAATTAGAGTTTATAATACTGAGTTGCAAACTTTGTTGTTTTTATAAAAGAAAAGTAACATTTTTGACAGGGCTCACTGTAGTATTTCTGTCAGATTAACCAATTGGAAACTCCTCATGATTCACTCTGTGGGATGTTGCTAAAGAAGTTTTGTTCTGACAGGCCCTTAAATTAGTGGCTATGCATGTATGAAGCATAAGTATGGAGTATATAAAGAACAATTGTTTTAAGTATTTAAATTTGTCCACTAGAATCTAACAAACACGAAGGAGGAATCCCTTTAATGAGCTGTAAATTTCAAGTTCTGACCTACTGGCTTCATGAGAGTAAAAATTCTCTCTTGGGAGTAAGATGTTCATCGTAGCTTTAACATAAAGTCCAGGAGTCAAGGAAACGCCTGGCTGGAATAAACAAGTAGCTCATCCAGTCTGCCATTCTGGCACCAAGAGCGGGTAAGACCAGATGTTTCAATGGAAGGCATAAATCTTCACAATTTTACTGTTCTAAATTTCATGATGGTGTTTCTTACATCACTCACACCTTGAAAAATGAAGATTAATAGAGCTTATAACTCTATTTCCACTGTCAGTTTGAAGCATAAATCTTAAAATACATTCTGTAAATCATTTAACAATTTTGAGAACAGAAGATTTTAAAAATATATTACCAACCTGTGCAAAAGTAAAATCCTTCACTCCCATTCCCTCTTTATTAGAGTAAAAGTTCTGGATGTAAGAAAATCCGGCCATTTCAGTAAACTAGAGGTGAATTCTGCTACAATGTGGGAGAGGCAAAGGGCCCTGTCAGGGACAGAGGTGACAGAGCTGTTCAACTGCTGGATATTGGGATGACTTTTCCATCCTATCTGCCTGAAAGTGCCAAGAATGATGTGTGGGAGCCCTTCTGCTACAGGTGTTGAGCCACTGGTGGCTGTGAAAGATAGCGGATTTCTCTGTCACTGTTCTAAGCTGTGCTTTTCCCCCACACATCCATTTGCCAACACTGGAAAAAAATTATTTTGTTAGATGTCCAAAGCTGGTCCTGGATTCTCATCAAAGATTTAGTTGTGAAGGGTTATCTCTCATCTTGTGCAGTGACCATAGCAAGATATTTTTCTTTGGCAGCAAACACTCATTAGAACTGACCACTGCTATCATCTTCTTAATTTTTTCTGACTAATTTTCACTTATTTTTGTAATTACTCTGTGCAAATATTATGAGGTAGCATGTGTAATGCCCTTAATGTGGAAATAGTTGGATGACCATCACAACTAAATCAGAATTTCCTTTATTTTTATTGCCCAGTGAGATCTATTTTCTGGCCAATATTGTGAGGGTGTTGGTGCGTGAGGGGAAGTTAATATGTTGTCACATTGCACTTTTGGTATTGGAAATGGTTCTTCACACATTGGGTAGCAGACATATAAAATTGTTTGCCAGATGGAGTTGCAGAAGCAAGAATTTTACAAGGGCTCAAAGGGATGCTGGACAAGTACTTGAAAGCGACACCTACTCGGGGGTTACAAAACAGACAGGCCTCAATGGCTTAGGAAATCTCCTGAGCCGAAAATAGATGGAGAGAAGGGGGAGCACTAAGGGTGGGGAAATAGCATATACGACTGTTCTATAATTACTCTTCTTTACACTTACTGTTGAAAAGAGACTAATAGACTAGATGAGCCTGCAGTCTTGCCATTACAAACATTTTTATATTCTTATTTAAGTAGGGAATTGTTGTGTGACAAGGTTTTTCTGGAACAGAAAATGAATATTGAAAGTGGAGAAAACCCCAAACTGCTGAAACGTAGAAAATCAGTATTGTGTTTTGTGATACACATTGCTAGGGAAAGCAAACGGAGTGACAAATTTAATGTTGAAAGAAGCTCAAATGTGATTCCTTTCTCACATACTGACTGCATAGGTTTGCAGTCTTGCTTTTTTAGCTTTTACATTTCATATTATTATGAGGAATATATTTGCATTCTTTTCTTAGTTATTTCTACTGATGATTCTCTAGGTACATACAGAAGGCATTTGCTGATCAAGCTGCACATCTCCTATTCTTCTTTCTAAACCTGTAGCTGAACTGAACTTCCATAACTTGCGTATAGTATCAATGAACAAAGAAATAACCAGCTGTAGCAGCTACGTCTGCTAAAGATGTTCCCTTTTTTTCATAAAGGAGATCTTTATGTGGAACAATTAAAAGAAGTATGGTCAATTTATAGTTCATGAGTCAATACAGTGACTCATGATGCTGAAATTTATTATGCACATAAGGCATTTATTTTAATCTTGTTTTTTTCATTTGTCTCATCCTTTGTTAGTGTTGGCCTTGTATACTGGATTCTTATCTTTTTATTGTTTTGTGTTTTTAATTGTTTATACAAGGACTTCTGAAAAACAAGAATGTGGCTGAGGTACCTCTAAAGGAACAGAGATGCCAAGGTTTGAGTGGGCTTTTTGAATTGACTCACTCAGCATGTCCTGACTGCCAGAGCTGGGTTGTAACTGTAAATGTCACTGGAAACAGCTGACTTTCCTATCATCCATAAAACTTAAATTTGCATCTGGCAGAATTTTTGTTGCTAAAAAGGTTTAGGAAAAAAAAAGCTATGAATATCATTTTATTATTGCTTTTCTTAATATTATTATAATTAATGGTGGTGATGAAAATTATATCTGTCCTTATTTCCAAAATTGTTCTACTTAATGTCAAGAAGACCAAAATTTTGCTGCAGTGTTTTTCTTTGCATATTTTAATATTTTGGCAGATAATATCAGCCACAGACTTGTATCAGCCGTCTGAAATAACTGCTTGCTGATTGTTAGCATGATTACAACCCACGAGTTTATAGATAATCTGAAACCTGTCAAGAATAAATTCTGTGGGACTTTCCTTTCCCAGAAAGTTCATCTGAAATAAAAGGTGCCTTTTTCCTCCTCCCAGTTTATTAGTGGCATGTGACAATAGCAATTTAGGAATCATTTACTTACTACCAGTTTTTAGTCATCTTTGTTCTTTTGAAATTATGTTTTCAGCGGGCTGCTTTTTTTATTTATTTATTTTTTTGCATTAATGGCTCATCTGTCACTGTCTGTATGGCTTAGTCAATTAAAGGTCTCCAGAATAGCAAAACTCACAGTGTACCTGTGTGTTTCTATATTTTTCTCAGTGTCCACAGAAATGTAACTATTCTGTGTGTCCTAGAAAGGGAGCTGTGAGACTTTGCCCTGCGTTGCACATTACACAGAAAGAATCGGTAATGAGCTCTTTCTGTCCCTCAGGAGGAGCACAAAGCAGCTGGAGTGGGACTAAGGGTCTAGACAGCTGATCTGAGTGAGGATGGAGGATGGTCAGCATTGCAGAGAAAATGTTCGATAGCTTGTCAATTCATGACCCTAAGGTCTAAAAGACTTCCTTTCCCTCAGACAAATGCTGATCCCCATTAATATGAATGGTTGAACTTCATTTGACACCAGTCAGTCCAGGGTCTGAGTGCAAGTACATTATTTCTCATGCCATTAATGCAAGCTGAGCAGACAAGGGAAGGAGAGTTTCCGGTAGTCATTGTAATTTTGCTCTTGCAGCACTGTGTGAAAATGGTCAGTAGGCTTATTCCTCTATAATCATCTTCCACACTTGATTATCTTCAGCCTATTTGCTGCATTTTATAAAATTCATCTTTAAATTTGTGCTTGTGTATATAAAACTGGTATGTTGTGTCAGGTAGCCCATTCAACTGGATAGGAAGAAACATGTTTAATATAGTTAACTAGCAATTAATATAATCTGATTCCACTCTTTATTGACTTCAGCTCCTCCTAGAATGTCAGCTGAGTACATTTAGTGTCAGCTTCCCCAGCTGTGAACCTGGAACAGTTGGAATAAATTTCTTTTGCAATGACTCAGTAATACATGTACTAGTTGCTATATGTTTTAAACTGAATGTATGAAAGATACTATAAAAGTTTCAGAAACTATATCTTATTAGTGTTTTATTCCTCTATAGGTAGAGGAATTTTGATTTTTCACTGTGGCTTAAATAATAATTAAAAATCGTGTCTTAATTTCTTTACTGGTTTTCACCTGTCTCATTTTAGAGAAGGTTACTGTTTAGTTTGCTGAAGGACCCAAGGATCCAGGACAGTCAATATCTAATTTTTTCTGATAATTTAATCCTAGTAGTTTGTTATTTCTGTCTCTTGTGAAGAAATTGCTATTCACAGGATCTGTATATGGAAGGCTGTTTTATAGTGCATGCTCATTTGCTTAGTTATATTTGTAAGCTCCAGCTGTGCCCATCATTTGCTAAATCTGTCATTGAAGGATTTTGTTTTAAATTCTGCCTGGCTTTGTTTTCAGATGTCTTTGAATTCCTTCCTGTGTTGAGTCACAGCTGTGAAAAGAGTAATCTACCTCTTTAATTCAAAGGGTCAGTGGTTTAAAAGCACTAAAGCCTGGTGGGGAATGGCTTAAGGAAGATAGTTAATCATAATGATCCCAAGGCTTCATAAACTTACATAGGGCTCATCTGACATGAAGAGTCCTGGATATCTTCAAGCCCTGGTTTCTTTGAGGAGTGGCTGTTTTACCAGGGCGTGGAATCCTCTATAGAACAAGCACCTGTGGTGGATTTTTGCCACCTGCTCAGCCACGTCTATGGAAACACAACTTAATCTTCTCCACCGCATCTCTTTTCTAGCTGAGGCGGCATGGAGACCAAATCCTTCTAAGCCATTTTTCTACCTATAGGCCTGACAAGTGTTTCATGTGGTAACTGCAATGGCTTCCACTTCTTGATGCAACTGGGAGATAATAGACTGCTAGGAAGGAGTTGCTAATTGGGACAGAAAAGAGAGGTCAGCCTGGAACACACAGTTGATACCTTGTCTCCTGGATGAACGGAACTCATTGGCTTGGTTGGGGTGTTGACAGTTCATGCAGTGGCATTTCTCATCCACTCATTCTAGCTGCAGTGGAAGAATCCTGGAAGAAATCCCCTTCTTGTCTCATCAGTACAGACAACAGCTCTATTTCACCTACAGTGTCAATAATTTTGGCACTCAGTTCTGTGTTTAGTTTTCATGAGATAGGCAAATCAGGACTGTGTGGGTGAACTATACCTGGCAGCTGTGAGATTCAAAATTAAGTTAATACAGCTAATGCAGTGCCTGTACCTTTTCTGTGTGTACTTCACTTGTCCTATGCATATATTGCTATTCTTGTTACAGGGGTTTATTGCCTGTTTGTGAATCAACTTATGAATGGCTGCAGCTTTTGGACAGCTTTATAAAGGGACAGTGATCCTGATTTCAGTCTGATTTCAGTATTAAAGCAGTTGATTTGTGAGCAGAACAGGCAGGCATTGTCCTCATCAGAGAAGTCCTTGGGAAGGTAAGATTACCAGAAAGTGGGAAAATTGGCTTGATGGCTGTAGACAGTTAAATTTAAGTGGAAGAGTGTTGGATGTTGAGGAAGATCTTCAGTGTGTGATTCAGTTCAGTTATTCATTTGTCCATTAATTGTTAAAAGAACTAGTAGAAAAAATAAAAATAATGTTGAAAGAGACATGAGGAGGTCATATGGTTCTGTTTGTAGTTCAAAGGGCGGATAACATCAGCTTTGGATTAGATTGCTCAGAGCTATGTCCAGTCAAGTTTCAAATGCATGCAAAGACTTCTCTGAGCCCCTGTTCCTTCTCTGAGCTGGCATACAGTCCTTGTAGGGAATGAACCCTAGAACTTCCTCAAGATTGAGACTACCTCATTGTCTTAGGGGAAAAGTGATTACTGGGGAAAAGGAAATTAAAGAGGTATTTTACATCTTACCTTTTTTTGTGTCAGTCTTCTGTTATGAGAACAGCCCCAGTAACTAATTGGTTAACTGTCTAAAAATCTTTCCTTTTTTCAGTGAAGTATTGATTCATCCATGCACCCTCTGTCCTCACTTTGCCCTCACGAGACAAAGGAAAGTTATTGTGGTTTTAAACCAAAGTGGAAATATTTCTATGTTGAATGGAGGAGGTGATGCCTGAATTCTTGTTTTCTTTTTCAGTACTGCTGTTTCGGATTCCGGGAACTGTCATGCTAGTGCCCTTCACAAAGCAGCTTAAAAATAGATCAGCAAAACAACTATTGCAGCAAATATAAAATGATTTCTGATGTAACACAAGCAGAAAACGCTCTGAGGGTCTGATAGCAGCAAGTTGATGATCAGAGGACACAGAACTGTTAAAGCTTTGATAACCTGCTGTTTTAACTCACACTGGCAGCATGTTACTCCTTACACAGCTCTGTGGAGTTCTTTATAGAAAATGAAAATGTGATTGCTTGTAATTTTCTGCAGTTTGCACAAGAACTTAAATCAAGTGTAAAACACAGGAAGAAGTGATATGTGAGTCATGGATCTTGCCTCAGGAAACACAGCCAGTTGTTGTCCCTGGGGAGAAGGATGGCTGGGTAACTAAGGCACTGCCTGGATGTCGAAGGGATGTGGTCCTAACTGCTGTGTGGCCTTATTCAAGGGATGTCATCTCCTATGGTAATACTAAAAAAAATCAACTAACTCATAATGACAAGGATAGGGGATAGGGAATAGAGGCATTAAAGCTTTTAAACTGCTCAGGTGCTGTGCTGATGAGTACCTGAGGGAAGCCTAGCAAAAGGAATAGGTCCACATCAACTCAGTGACTTTTATAAGTTTACAAATGGGATGTGTTATAGAGGTTCTGCTGATTCCTCACAATCTTCCAAATGCAAATGAAATCAAATGTTTAAAAAAAATAGGAAAAAAGCAAATGTGTTCAGCCTAACAACAAAACAAATGTGTTAAAGGACTAACAGAGGTCACTGCACTGCAGCGTACATGTTCATGTGTGTGTGTGTATTATTTTATATATCGAGTGCACAAAATGTTGATCCTAAATTAGTTGGATAATGGATATAAAACCCCTCCTCTAAAAGAGTTCAAGGATATAGTCATGAATAATTAAATCAAAAATTGTTGGAAGTGTAAATGAAAATCCTTCCGGCATGTCTTTCCCTATAGTGTAGTTTATATATTGAAGCTCTGCAGACTGTGCTGTACAGAGTTCACTGACAGTGCATCAAATAATGAGGCCATACAGTGATGAAAGGAATTTTAGGAAAATATGTCATTGGATATACAGCAAACATATTTGATCAAAGCTCAGCTGCCATATGAAGTGCACATCTTTTAACCGTGACTAAATTGTATTATCCTGAAAGCTTTTGAAAACTGTAAAATATGACTTTTATACAGCTGACAATGAACTAAGTAATACTGGCAGTTAATGAAACATCCTATCAGTAAAATAGAAATAATCTTCAAAATGATTCATTATATTAAGATGCCAACTACAATATGCAGTTCCCTTAACACTTGTAACATTCTGATTTTCTCTGAAAGTCCCATAGGCACATTATAGGCACAGCTGTGGAATCTGCGAGTGCCTGAACGTATTTAAGTGAATTTACAAACTAGTTGGCAGTACATTACTGCTTACATCAGATAAATCTAACACAATAATTTAGCACAGTATGTAATTTTAGCACAATAAAGCATTGATTATGAAATTAACATTATTAATATATTTGTAAACGTAAATCTTTGTTCCTTTATTTTTTCATTTTTGGGGAGGGTTTGTTTTGGGTTTTTTGTGGTTGAGATTTTAATTTAGTAGAATCTGCTGGGTTGTGATTGTATAGATGGTATGGGTAGCTGCAGGTTCTCCCTGCGCACACCTGCTGGCTGGTGATGCCTTTGATGCACATATGGCTGAAATGTGTAACACATTGTTGTATAGCATGCAGAAAATGGAGCCATACAGCAGTAGGAGCTGCCTTAGGTCTGGATTGCTTAGATCATGGACAAAAGAACCCTACCTGCTTGCATCTATGGATATATCCATGCAGACAGCTCACTGGTTGTGTCCTTTCACTGTTATTTATCTTGCTGCTATGTCATGTGTAGCAGTAAGTCGAGACATAAATTTCACCAGAGTTCTGCACTATCTCCCCATCAAGCTGGGTTTTTTACAAACATGCAAAATACATGGAACAGCAAGTCTCCATTCAAGTCATCATCATCATGATGATGGCTAGGCTTCACAAATGAAGATATGGGAAGGGCTCTCCCCATGCTTGCTGCAAGCACGCTGATGGCTAAAAAGGCCGATGCAGGACAGGCAAGTCTGGTTGCAAAAGGCACAGTGGAAAGTCTCCTTAGGCGGTATTGGCGAGGCACAGTTCTGTCTGCGTTGTCTTTTCTCCTCAAGACTGATTCTACGTGCATTCTCAAAGGAGGCAGCAGCATTATAGATGATGTGTCTCCATGTCTCTCGATTGGAGGCCAGAGTGGACCACTGATGGCAGTCAATATGACCAACACTGAGATGTTGTTTCAGGGATTCCTTGTATCTCCTCTTTGGGGCTCCTCTGTTGTGGCAGCCGGTGGCGAGTTCATCATAGAGCACAATCTTAGGGAGGCGGTGATCCTCCATCCTGGAGACGTGTCCTGCCCAACACAGCTGCATCCTCAGCAGCATGGCCTCAATACTGGTGGCCCCTGCCTGTTCAAGGACAGTAACATTAGTCACGTAGTCACTCCAGTGGATGTTTAGGATTACAGAGGCAGCGCTGATGGAAGCGTTCGAGGAGTCGCAGGTGATGGCGGTAGATGACCCATGATTCAGACCCCTAGAAAAGAGTAGACAGTACAATGGCTCTGTAGACACTAATCTTGGTACATTTCTTCAAATGTTTATTGCACCAAACTCTTTTATGTAGTTTTCCAAAGGTTCTGTATGCCTTTGCTAACCTGTTGTCTATCTCTTTGTCAATCTTACCATCCAAGGTAAGATAGTGATACTTCCTAAATAGTTATTCTGCTGGACTAACTTAAGCTCTAACTTGCCTATGGTGATGTGGGGATGATGGAAGACTTCCTGACGTGTACGTTGGTTCTGTCATCTTCATTCAAGTAATTAATCTGTAAAACACCACATTGCCACACGTTACTGCAGACTCCCAAAAAAGCCTGTTCAGACTTCTGGTGATAGAACTGTTCCTACAAAAGGAGTCCTGCTTCACTCCTGCAAATGTTGGAAAGTCTCCTATGAAAGGAAGTACAGAGAACAGTTTTTCCATAGCAAAACACTGGCAAGAATTCCTGGAGGTGAAAAAGAGATTGTAATCCTTCATTTGTGTTGGCCATTGCAGGTTTGTGTTAGTTTCAGCAAAAGAATGGTGGTTTCAGGGTCAGTGGTTTGGCTGGTTTGACAGTGCTACCTGGGGTTAAGTTCAGGCTGTAGCCGGACAAATGCAATCTATTAGTGTTGAAATATCCAGGCAGGTCTCCCCAAAATGAGCACTTATTTTCTTTGATTGCCATAATGGCACTTTTTTGGCTTTTAAGTATTTTCCCAAGATCAGGCCAACACTATTCCACAGGCAAAACTTCCTGCAAGCGTTCTCTCCCTGTCTGCTTTAGTCAGAGCTGAGCCAAGCCACCCCAAGTGCTGCAGGTGGTGACAGACATTTCAAAGGAAAATTCTCTGTCTCTCTCTGAAACCCTTCAGACGTCACGGCACTCGGCAGGAAGCAGTTTCCATCCAGTCTACCTTTTCATTAATGTCTCTAGGAATTTTCGTGCTACTGCCTTTTTCTTTTCTTGGATACCACAGTTACAAAACCCATCTTAGAATCACTTTTCATAGCTTGAGAGGGGTTTTTTTGGTCTGCTGGGGAAACATAGTGTACTTAAAATAATGTAACACTGAGGTTTGGCTTAAAGTTTCTTTTGATTCTCATGTGTTGCTAAATCGTGCCTTACACTGGTTTCTTCTTTGGCTTGTGTTCAGGTTTTGGTTTTTCTTTTTTTTTTTTTTTTTTTTTTGATGATCAAACATATAGAGTGCTCTCATGTCGTTCTAAATAAAGAGCCTATGAGAAGCTGTTATTACAGATCTAATACCTGAAGTCATAGATCCTTCCACAAAATAAAATAACAAAAAGGGGAAAAAGAATCTATCAGAGGTGCATATGCATCTAACTTCAGAGTGAAAGGCACATTGATATTTCTGGATGAAGATGTTAACTTCATATCTGACTGGTGGAACTGTTTATTCATGTGCTTACCTCCTTTTTGCAATATCATTATCAGAAGACAGGGTGCTTTCCATCCCATCCTTTTTCACAATAGATATTGTGATTTGGAAACAGGCTGTAGAATGTAAGACTATGAGTTTGATTTTCATTATTTTTAAGGAGACACAATATACAAAGAATTAGGGTTAGAAAGTAGCCTTTGTTTTATTGTGGGTCATGGATTTATGTGTTACGTGTCCAAAAGGTATAATGCCACAGATAAAATTACTCAGAGTCACTGTTTCTGGTGATATGTAACACATCTGTGTGCGTGGCTGTCTGTCTGCCACTTTCTGAAAGGATTACTTCTATGTCTATGTGAAATCTTTGTGTGTAATTCTGACCTCACCGACAGTGACCTGAAAAATATCCTGGTATGTTTTGAAGATAAAGTGTTCATTTCCCATGTGTATAATTGTAGATGTCCAATAAATTTCATGGTCAGATAAGCTCTTCTTAGCAATGTGGCACAGGCCACTCTAAAAATTACCCATTCCTACCAAAATTTATTTCCAAACAGATGACATGTCTGTTAGAAATGCTTCTGCCAGTATATCGGCTTCAGAAAGATGTAGAAAACTACAAAAAAATGAGTTCCTTCATTGTTCTTCTTTCATGTTTCACTTTCTTAGTCACCATTTTTACTTTAGCTTCAGTTTATCTTAATGAACAAAAGAATCCAATGTAATCCTCAAATATATTTTCTCTGTCTATTGGACAGCTTCATTTATTATCAGATGGTTCTCTGCACAGATTTTTTTCTGATACTTTGTTCCCTCAGTTGCATCTTCCTTGTGTCTCGGTCCCATCATTTTCCTTTGCTCTATCTGGCTCTTCACAAGTGAGATTCAGAGCAGTGATTTTTCTTGTCTTCCAAATTACTGGTGTTGAATGGATAGTGTGTATATCCTGGGAGGAGCTCAGTAAAGGCAAAGTCTTTAAAGCTTTGTAAAGCTCATTGTATGCTGGGTTATGCTTCATATATATGCTTCATAATCAGCTAGATATGTAACAATAGCAAGAAATGCTTTATGGCAAAAGCTCATCCAAACCAGATACACTAAACCAAATGATCTAGGTGAAACAAAATGAAAAAAAACACCACCTACTATAGGTTCACGTAATTCTTTTTATTGTATCGTTGTCTTTTTATTCAGTAATTTTTCCTGTTATTGGGAAGTGATGTAATGCTCATCTGGGGTTTATGTAAAAAAACAGTCTTTTTCAGAATCCTGGAAGAGAACATTTCCTGCACTACAAACAGCTAAAAACTGCTTAATAGATAGGCAAATAGTGATGAATAATACTGTTTACCAGTTCTTGGATGGAGTTAGCTTCAAGTGAGGTTTCACAATGAAGAGAAAAGCCTCTTCTGCCAAATAATATATCAACAGACCATCTATCTTAGGGGTACAAGAACATGGTTTCATTGTGCTCTGGATGAATGTCATCTTTGTTAGTGAAGAATTGAATTAAGAATGTCAAGTCTAAAGATATGATTTTATTTTTAGTCTATTTGATTTTATAAGTTATTAATCTAAGTCATGTATGCTTCTAGGTTTCCCTCTTACTAACAATGAGTATTCAATATCCAGTTCACGTTTATAGTACAGTTTTGAACCAGACAGCAGACAACCATAGTAATTTTTCTTTTGGAATATGTATAATCTAAAGGTGAGACATCTACAGATATATGCATTGAACACCTATATCTATATACTTCTAGTTAAAGAAACGTGCTTTAAATTTGTATACATATATGTAAAGTACATGTACTTAGTGAAGAGATTGTAAAGAGATAGCGTATTTCAGAAAACTTGAATTTCCTTTCTTTAATCAACATGAACTATCTCCAGGTTTCTCTAGATTTTCAGTTGTTGCAATTTGCAACGTTGCTATTAGATTCAGTAAAACTGAGTCATACCTCTTCACTGGAATATAAAATTCCGAATTTTAAAATTCCTTTGGAAAACTAGTGCTGGAAACAGGTTTTAAATTATCCTCCAACTCCATGAAGGTTTTTATTATGGAATTAACCGAGTTACATGAACTACTGTTGAAAAAGTGTGTGTTTGCAGATGGGTCACAGTCCTTTGAGCTCTGGACTTCATGACGCCCAGAAAAGTCGGAAACTACACAGTATTTGTGAATGCAAGATTTTGCATTTAGATGGGTTTGAGCTGAACGATGTGAAAAACCGCCTATAAGCACAGAGCTCCTTACTGTCTGTGTGTCTGAGAAGGCTGAAGAGCTCTGTTTATTGCCACAAAGGGCCTGGAATAAATTATGTAGAGTAAATTGGCTCCAGGTTTTCTTGTTTCAGACAGTAGCTTCAGAGCAATCTGCTTTATAGGCTCCACTAAATCTGACCAGTTGCAGGGAGGTGACACCTCATTTCGGGGACGTGACATCACGAATGTGCCAGTCAGGTCGAGCCGCCTCTCTGTGTCAGGATGGCATCGCACCAGCAGTTCAACTTTTTGTGTTTTGGCAGTTTAACCTATAGCCCATTATGAATTTACAAGCCCCACAGGGAGGTCCCAGCAGGATGGAGCCAGGCTTCTCAGCCCCTCTTTAGCCTCGCACCGCCCACCCCTGCGTGGGTCAAATAAAAGCTCCTTTATTCCGCTGGAAATGCCCCTATTTCAGCGAGGTGTGTGCGCAACTTCCTTCCCCGGTCAGTCCTGCAGGTGATAATTAACACAGCACAGATATTTCCTAGTTGAAGCCAAAGTGGGAAGGCAACTTTAGCCACAGCGGGTTTTTTTTTTTTCAAACTCTTTTTCCTCATTAATTTTGGGACTGTTCATGATGAGAAAGTTTTAGAATATGTTGGTGCTTAGCAGAAGTATCAGAGAACTAAAGAAAACAATTTCTCCTTCTTTTGAGGGGAGGAAAGAATGGGCAAGTCATATTTGCTTTCAGGTTTTATATTTTATTTCTTCTGTTTGTTTGCTTCTGAGCAGTGTGGCTGTGGATCTTTTAAGCAGAGGACACCAATTGACGTTACATGTGTTACAGAAAGGAAGGCTATTTCCTGAAGATTAATGGAAAGTTAGTTGCTCTGAAGTTCATTAACCTGAGCTAGCCATTAGACTGTTGGAAGGAATCTGTGTGGAAGCTGAAATTTTATTAGAGGATCATCATAAACTAAAAATATATGTGAGGATCTGGCCAGATTGCAGTGAATCTAAGACAGAACAGGGCTGGCTTGAGCTCACAGAGCAGCTGCCTCCAGTGTAAACTAACTGCCTTGTGAAAGCAAACGGTTTTTCACAGACATTATTCAAATAAAAGGGGAAGGGAGTGGAATAAAAAGAGAAAAAAAAAAGAAAAAAAGAAAAGAAAAAAAAAAAGAAAGAAAAAAAGAAGCCTACATGAAAAAATGAGGTGGTGAGTTGTGGCCAAAGGCCCAAGTTTGATGCTGGTCCTCAATCAATTCAGCAAATGACAGCGCATTCAGGCAACTAGTGTTTTGTTTTTTTCTGCAAGTGCCAAATTTATTTCTGATTCTTCACTGTACTTTGCCTCAGGGAAATGAGCCCAAATCCTTTAGTGAGATCCCTGTTGGCTGAGGCCCAGACCTTCAGGCCATGACTTCTCAACATATTTGCAGTGAGACTGGCTCCCTCTTAATTGCTTCTTTTTGAAGTATGGTTTGTCACTATCATCCCGTTGAAGATGAACAGGGCTGGTGTCTCTGTCTTTATATTATCTTCCCCCTCCTTCCTCCCCTTCTTTTCTTCCTCTTCTTCCCCCTAAATAAATTTCTTTAAGGTGATATAACCCTAGGGTCATCTAATCAACAGCAGTCCTTCATGGTCCCCCTTTAAATAAATGTATAGGCACAGAAGGAGTAAGGGTCTTCTATTAGGATCCAATATTGTAGTAAAGGAATGGAAGGGAAAGATGAATCAGAGGCATATGTTTGTTTTGTTTTCTTTCCATGTCAGCTCACGAAAACATTGCATTCAGACGTTGAGTGGGAATGTTCAGTAAGGGTCTAAGAAGAAAGAACCTCAATGTTCTGCCATAGGAATGATGCTTTGGGTGTTTTACAAATTGTTTTCCTCTCTCTCTTTCCCTGTCATGGCCTTCCTGCACGCTCCCTTGTCTTTGACAATTGATAGAAAGCCCAAGTTTCATCTGAGAGAGATTTTCCATGGAGGAGAGAGCTGAAGGGGTTCTCGCTCCATCCATTCATGACATGAAGGATGAGTTGCCTGTATCACGAGGTGCTGAATTGATGCTGGGTGCTGCTGTGGCTCACAGAGCTCCTCTGACACCAGTCCTGAGGGAGCTTGAGTGCCAGATCAGTGTAGAGGCTCAGGGGCCACAAGCTGTGCTGCATCTCTCATGGGCTTACAAGGAACGTCTCCTTTGATGTCTGTGAAAGTGCTGGCTGATGTGGGCACTAGGATTATTCTTTTAATCAGGCAGTTCCAGTACCTTTCACAAAAGAATTTTCATGGCAAGTCATGAGCCATTAATCTCCCCACTAACCATAACATTTCCTTACTCCTTGCTTTACAGCATTACTCAAACACTGACATTTGTCATCTCACCAACCATCTTCCTTGACCTCTGACATCATGCACTTGCTGGGGAAAGAATCTGGTCGCACAAATATTTTCATACTCTGATTTCTGTGATTTATTAACCATCAAGTTCTGCCTTCAAAATACAGGATGCCATTTCAAATTATTTCATATGCAAAAGTGGAGTTACTGGACAAAAGAGATCCCTGATAACTGGGTACAAACATGACACTAGGATTGCTTTTGCAGTTTTCAGCTACTGTGGTGGGTGTGTGACCTTGAGGAAGTAGGTTCATTGCGGCTTTATGATTCTGTTTTTGCATAGGGAAAATAAGGACAGTGATAATTACTTTCATTTGTAAAACACTTCAAGATTTATGAAATAGGAATGATTCTTATTAAGTGAAAAGTGTTTCAAGGCTGGCTTAGTTGCACACTATGCTAATGAAGTCCCATATCAGCCTATTGACCTCAACATGAAACACTCATTAAAGCTTATGGGACATTTTGGTGGATGATTTGAGACTGTTATTCTGCTAGAAATACCATAGTGAAAGCACTTTTAAATTTGTAATCCTCATTGACTTCTTTATTAAAACACAACTGCTTGCTGTATCCAATTTTATTAATTTATGAAAGTTTATGATGGATATGCATTCACTGTTAACCCAGCTTGTACCTCCATGGTATCTGAGATATTGCAATTGAGTCTAGTCATAGCATAAATATACAATAGCTGTTGTACTCAGATAAAAGAAGAATTATAAAACATTAGGATATCCAGTGGAGAGGTATGAACTAGCAAGTTTCATGGTCACTTTTGGATGGAAAATATTCTTTTTATGGATACTGCATTAATTTAATTTGCACTTAAACTTTAGCTGTGCTGGAAACTGGCGTTTGAAAACTTTACATAATTTTCAAATGTCAGAATGTGTAAATTTAGTATTAAAGAAACAGATTTGCAACATTTTTATTTATACTAAAGGACAAAATACTGTTGTAACAAGGATATCAAATGAGCTACTCTTTAAAGATAGGTCTGGCTTGCTTACAGAATTAAAATGGAGACCTACAGATATTTCCTTTATTTCTGCCAGATTAAACTTGGATTGTTTGAAAAGTGAGGAGATATTTCACCACAGTGCAAAAGGAGATACAGAAGAAGGGAGCAGAATGGGAGCCTCACAAGTGCCACATGCCTGCAGCCTGCTATCTTTAGTGATGCTGTTCCTTCCCGTCACTGGAATGTCAAAACAGAATATCCCAAGACTGAAGCTTTCCTATAAAGGTAAACTTTTCAGTATTTTTTCTGATTCTGCCACTTTTGTTTTGATGTGATGTTGCCAGCAGTTCATTTGTATTATTAAACAGGAAAGTAAAACACTGTCCCTACAGTTCTCAGAAATGCATAATAGAAGCCTTAAAGATGGATGAATTCTGCCTAGGACAGTGTTACAATTTCCTTTTTTTTTTTTTTTTTTTTCCCTCGGGGTGTGTGGGGGTGTTTGTGTAGGGGCACATGGTTTTGATATATAACTGTCATTTTAAGCCATTATTTCTTTTTGCTCCAAGAAGCTGTTAATATAGTATTTGCGATAGTATATACTATACTATACAAATGCTACTTGAAACAGCCTGAGGCCCACTGGAGGCATTCCCATGTGGCTGGTGGGAATGATACGGGACATGGAGGACGTTCACACCTTGCTAGAGCATCAGAGAAACTCAAGAGAGCTGCACCAAGTATTTCAAAGGGGTTTGACATCTATTTTTTAAGAATTTTTTTCCTATCACTAAGTTGATATGTGAAACTCCTGATATGTGATTTTCTTTTTCTTTTTTTTTTTTTTTTTGTCTTTGGATCACAAAAACATGTTTTTCTGAGGAACTTCTTAACCTTGTGTGCAGTCCTCATTGAGAATGTTACAGACCAAGGGGTTTAAACACAGATGCATTTACATATTAACGGACAATTTTTTATAAAAGGCAGATTTCTTGTTGCTTTGAATGTACAGTACACCACAGGAACAGAGATAGGCCCCTGATATCATCTTCTTTAGCTAAAACAAATGCTCTCCAGTTAGTTATTTTTCAGCTATGTCAGCACCCTGCCCTTATGGGAGCTATTTCTCCTCTGTTTTTCAAACTTACGCATTGCAGAATTACACTCGTGATGGTGTGATGGGACAGACTGTAAAGCCTTCATCACGGCCTATGATATGTTTATCATGACTTTAACACACAGAGGAATTTATTGAGTAAGCAGAATGACATGCTATTTATTTACAAGCTTCTTTTTTGCTAGATTTGTATGCCACTGTGCTTTTGCTGTTCTGCCGTGTATAAGACGTTTTGGAGATGTGTTTGTATGAGGGAGACAGAGGAAGCAAGATCAAGGGATCTTGACAGCATTTTTATAAATTCAGGAAACAGTTGCACTCTCTGAAGCCAATGAATACAGAAACTGAAAGACATGACAAGAGTTATGAAAGTTAGCAATAAACCCCTCCTAACTCACAGCCATCCTTCTCACAGCTAGGCCTTTTGACATAATTCCCCAAAGCAGCGTATACTATATGATGATGGCATTTATTGTGGATTTGACACTCATGATTAGTGAATTCCTCTTAACTTCAAAAGCAGATAGCCTTTGGCAAAATCCTGATGGATGCATTTGGCAGGTAAAGAAGGGGAGAGAGAAAAAAATATTGAGGTCAACACAGGGAAAAAAGAAATTACTGAAATCTTAGTTTGAAATAGTGGCAGAGACCTGCTGAGAGCAGTTGGGAAAATGCCTGAACTCGTTTAAAAAGACAGTGAGCAGATGATTGATATTTAGGACCTAACCCAAACTTTTATTACCAACTTTATAAACCTTTCAGTATGGCTAGAGGGATACAGTTTCCTGTCTAAGCTTATCCACCTATATCGCTGCAGGGGGGAAAAAATCAGCAACAGATACAGATGCAAAATGGCACATGAATCTTAATTTGGAGAGCTGTGAGGGAACTGAAAATCCAGAAGAAAGAGAACTATCAGAATTTATTGTGCCTTCTTAGGGGTTTTTTTTTGTTTGTTTGGGTTGTGGGTTTTTTTGCATGTGGTTTTTTTTTGTGGGGGAGGTCTGTATTTTTCTTTTTCCACAAGAAAAAAGTTACTGGTGATTTTTCACACTTGCGCACTGTAAGTTTTGCCAGTATGGCTTATTGTAATTAAATCATATTTTTGTTGTTGATAACAGCATGTCAGATGTCCTGACTATTTAATATAGTTACAATTAAGTCTACCTTCCACTCCTTAAGTATTTCAGCCAGGGTAGCTGCAAGGTTTGTGAGAATAAGATGTAAGAGAAATCAAATGTCTTGCCAGTTCTCGTAAAAGTCTTACAATCATGTCACTGGCATGTCTCTGTTCTTTGGAATTAAGACTTGAAATGTCATGAGGAGGAGAATACAGACCTCTTTTTTCTCTTTATGTGAAACTGACCAAAGCGCTGGAAACCTTGTCACATACATGTCTTTGAAGGGAAGGCTTCGTTTCTCTCCAGGTGCATCGTTTTTATGGGATGGCACATCTCCATCTCTCCAGAAGACCTGAGCATTCGTTGGGGCAGGAGAGCTGGAAGCAAGCTGGACTTTGCTCTGCAGTTACTGGGTCTCCCAGACACAGCCCAGCACACCTTAGCTGAGGGCTGGGAAGCTGCTTTTTCCCATGCCCCTTTGCATCAAGGAAAAGAAAGGGAATGCCAAGTGATGAATACTGAGGGTGAAGAAGTGTGGGGGACAAAAAGAGATAAATAAAAAGAGGGAGCAGCATTAAAGAAACACAGGGAAGGAAAAAGAGAGAAAGAAGTCAGTGGTGGACTGAGAAAGAGTGAAAGAGTGGGGTAGACAAAAGAAGCTTCCATAACCACAGGAATGCTTCAATAAACCACAGTGCATCACAACTCCTTTGCATTCAGACAGCAATTAAAATTTTAGAGCTTCCCTGAATGGCAGTTACAAGTTTTCATCTTCTGTGAAATTATTTAAGGGGCGGAAGTCTGTGCTGGGAATGTTAAGGTACAGATATTCCAGTGAAGGGTGTCAGCATAATGTCATATAATGGATTTCCTTTATTGTTTGCCCCAGTTTTAAAAATATATTCTACAAAAATCATGTACACATAAAATTAAAATGACACAGAATTCAATTACAATATCTTATAACACATCTATTTTCCCCTGTGTTAATAAAACACACCGTGATCTTTAATCACATACCTCATCCTCTATTCCCACATTTCCCCTTGTGCATTAATTGAATAATTCTTCAATATTTCTTTTTATCTTCTTCACTTAGACTTTAGCTTTTAGATATTGGTTCATGTCCTTGATATTTCAGAAGTTGTCACTGCTCTTGTCATGTTTCTAGTGTGCTCTCACTGCATAGGCCTTAATTAATCTATATCTCTTAGATACTTCTGCAAGATTATGAGATGTTCTTGTTATTATGTTACAGCTTAATAACGGGAAGGTAAAAAAACTGTCTTCTGATAGAAGATTAACATCTTTTGAAAATCAGGATGGTTTTTGAGTAATATTCCCTATTTTAATACTCTTTGTATAGCACTGCATTCAGTCTCAGAACAACAGTGTGTATTTATCACTCGTTGTCGTTTAGCTGGAGATACCCTGTGACTTTCATGCAAATTGTAGAACTCAAGCACAGAATGACATTCAGCTTCCCTAAGCACCACATCCTAGTTGTCTGCTACATCATTTAACATCCTCATTCCAACCTCTACAGTAAATGCAAAAAGTTTTCATCTACCAGTCTCATTCATTAATGTCATTTACAGGAGAACATCAGGTTTTTTTTACTAAAGAACAAGAGGGTCTATATTGTAATTTACATATGTGGACTTGTTTAATTTATGCAGTGTAGACAGTCTTATTTCTGTGTATCTTTTGAATAATAATCTTTGCTAATTCATTGACGGGCACTTTTATACAGATTTTATATGTGTGTTTCTAGGTTTTACTTTACAGGGAGAGGCAGAGAATAGCCAGACCACAAGGCTGATTGCCTTCTAGGAAAAAAATAAAAATCAACCTTCTGTTTGTTACTATCCTGACATTTCCCAGTAGAAATGTAGAGCCCTAATTTCAAATTTAACTCTATTGATTTGCTTTGCTTTGTTGTTTTTCGTGGACATCTTAGTAAGTGTAGTTTGTGTTCTCATTATATGCATTTATATTACAAAAATGTGTGCCCTGGTTTCTTGGCTAGGGGGATGCCCCAGGTTCGGACATTGTCACCAGTGACATATCCAAACTGACATTCACAAACATGTATAAGTCCCATGTGAGAATGTTGCCATGTTCTGGAGTGGGACAGTGGTGATTTGCTGTGGCAGTGGTGATTCCATGAGGGAATCAGGATCCTACATTGTGACACAATACATAGGAAAAGGCACAACTGAAGGCAACCTTTGGCTTTTAAAACAGGATTTACTTAACACTGGTAAAAACAACTATGGTAGTAATTTAAATCTAATAAACAAGGACATTATTTTCAGCTGATTTTTTCTTCTCCATATTGAATGAATTAAGATGCAGTCTCACTCCCACTAAAGTCATGGCAAGAGATTTGCCACTGAAGTAAACTGAAGCAGGATCAAATTTGCACTCCTTCTCTCTTTTTTTGCCTTAAATAAGTAAACTAAAGACAGGCAGCTCTTTCTCCTTGCTGGAGGATGACAATGCTAAATCATCAGCTCCACATGGAAATTAGCCCTGTTTAAGGATTGTTTAGTTTCATGCAGTGTTTCGCACACAGAATTTTCTTTCCCGTAAGAGTGATCCATTCTTATGGTGAAAAAGCAAACATAAGAGAATATTTTGGTGCCAGTAATTCTTTTGAGAACTTGACTGGATGAGTATGTTTCCTTAATGTTCTAAAAATGATCCTTTGAACATGCTACTTTACAATGTCAAGCATCTTGGTCTCTGTATGGCTTTTACTTTAAACCTGTTTCATTTTATAACTGATGAGATGCTTAACTGTTGCATCAAGCAGTTACTTTTTTCTGTTTCAGTACAGCTGGCTTATTTCCATGTCATGCATGGTTTCATGATACATATAAAACATAGTTACACTTGTACAGCTCCATGAACCTCACTTAAACTGTCTGTGACACTGCAGTAATCGCAGTACCCTGATGGGTTGTTACACATCTATGAATGGTTGGAAAGTTGTAAGCTGGTGATGTATAAAAAAGCCCAGAAATGAGCTTGCATTTTGCAGCTGTGCTTGTTTTATAGGAAGAGAAACTAAAACCAGCAAAAGCCTGCTCTTGTGACAATATCAGCAGCTATTTAACTGAATGCTCATGAAGGTCAAGGAAAATGGGCTGAGTGAGGAAGTGGTACTTTTGTTGAATCCCTTTTTTTGTTGTTTAATTCATTTTTGATGATTTGTTATTTCTCAGAAAAATCTCTCAAATTCCTTTGTGGAGAAACATTAAATGCTTATATGAGAGTGCAGATCCTAGTTTTGGATGATTGTGTAGTTATGCAAAAGACGTTGCCTGTTTTATGTCAAAAATGCTTTCTGGAGTCAGTGATCATTGAGACTTAAAATGTACCCTAGCTTGAAGATGGATGGGGCACTGCTGTCCATGTGAGGAAAGACTCTTTTATAGACTAAGTATAAACTTGAAGGCATTTATTACATTTTAGTAATGGGAAAACCAGAAAATTTCTTACAGACCTTTTTTTCCTTTTTTAAGCCAGTGAACTGGAAGGTCAGATCAAACTATATGTTGCATTTGCTGTCATATAATTATCATATATATAATGTCCTGGAGAGCAGCCTCCAGTCAGTGACATCAGCAGTTTACATAGCAGTTGAACTAAGAATAACCTTAGAGAACTGACCCATATCAACCTCTTAACAGTGTAAACAGCCTGTAGCTCACAACAGTTCTCATTTTTTCATGATCACAAAAGGACCTCAATTGGATAAAAAAAGAATTGTGTTCACAAAATACCAAACTATTCTGCTGAATGTTCACTTTATTAAATTGCAGAAGATGAGAGGAAAAAGCCTGAAAGAGTAATACTTAAGGAAGAATGACTGGTCCCTTGTAAAAAGGAGAATGGAACAACGTCAAAAATTGCTTCCCTGGAAGAACAGAGAGAAGATACATGATCAGGGGCATCAGCTTTGAAGAGGGTTCTTTCAAAACTCTTTATTTAATTGCACTCTTACTAATGACATCTGTTAAGCAAATCCAACTCAGAGCGCTTTAAAAAATCCCAACCCTGTTCTCTGTCTATTCACTAATTTGAGGGCATGAGCCTCCTGACGTCAGTGTCTGTTTAGCAGTGGACATCTGTGGTCACCATGCAAGTCCTTGAGTCACATCCTATTTCCCTTTCCTCCCTCCTGATTTCTGCTGTTCCACTTAGAGGTGAGTTCCTCAAACAGTGGCTGAGGGATTAAAGGGGAGGTCTGTTCCTTACTCAAAGTCTTTTGGAGATAAATGCACAAAGAGATGGCAAAAAGAGACAGAATTTCCTTTATTGCGACAGTGTACTATCAGAGAAGTCAGAGGGATTGTTGGACTCTGTTTAACAAGGCATTTCGACAAGGATGGGACTGACAGAGAAACAGACATTGTCCCCTGTGATCCAAATCCTGGCTGTCCCAAAATAGTGTGTTGTGTTGAACTATAGAGTTTGACACCTGAGAGGTTACTGAAGACACCAATATTTTGTGTTTAACGTATCCAGCATGGTTAGGATGACTTTACAACTTCCACCTCATTCATGCAGAATGGATGAATTTCCTTGAAAAATATATCTCATTAAATATGTAACACAAATTTTAATTACTATGGTGCTATCACAGTGTTACCTAATTCTACAAAGCAGATACTGGTTCCACCTGCACATCTAGATGCATGTGGGACTCTGAACATGATACAGGTTGCTTGGCACATGTCTAAAACAAAAACTAGCCTATTAGGGAATTAATGCTGATATTCAATGAACTCTACTTTTAATGGCTTCATAAGAACTTAATTCATGTCAGTATCAGAAAGCATAACCAATAATTCTAGTAGACTTTACCACAGGAAAATATGTAGTCTAGTTATATTTACCATAGTAAATGTGTAGTCTAGTTCAATGTATTAGAATAAGAATTGGATTAATTTTCATTGTTTCAAGGGGTTCTTTATTACTGCCAGTGCAAAACTGTTTTGCAGACCTTTTGCATGCTCGGTTTGGCTTTAGTCAACTGAGCTATCTTGCTCTGTTTGCTTACTTACTTGCATGCTTTTCAATAATGTATGCATGAGTATGTGGAAAACAGGAAAAAAAAAAAAACAAAAAGAGAAAAATCTCCAAGATTTGTGAAATTCCCTGAAAACAGTCATTCTTCATATTTAAACCACATTTTCTTAGAGAATGTCCATCCAATGCACCTACTTTAACTATTGACTGACCTAAACAGAAGTGGTTCCCTACAGCAATCACGTATCTACAGCACTTCTGTAGCACTTGAGAGTAGGATTATTAGTTTTACTTTGTGAACTCAACCAGAAGTCATGATGGTAGCAGCATCTAAAATACAAATTTATCCTCCTGCTGTCTTCATATAAAAGTTCCCTTTCCTCATTCAGAGCATGGGAAAGAAATCTTATCTGCCCCATGTCAGAGACAGAACCCCACAGTGGGGACAAGAACAAGTAGTTACACATGGGGAGAGCAAGCAGGAATCTCCTAGAGCAGGTTTGCTGCCAACATCAGAAATATCTGTTGCACTGACACAAATATCTGTTGCCTCTGCTAGCAGAGGTCCCTGGCCTTTCCTGTGCTGCAGTGGTCCCATCACAGCCCTTTCAGCCCAGCCAAATGCTGCCTTTGCTCCTAGGCTAGCAGGTCATACTGATCAGCTGGTTATTGTTTCCCAGACTTGGTTTCATCTCCTTTAACATTTCTGTTCTGCCTCCTTGTCCATTTGAGGGTGTCTTGGTTGAGTCAAGAAGCCAGAAGAGCTTTTTGAAGCCAGTTATGAGGAAATGCTCTTGCTCTCTGGAGGACAGTGGGAAGGGCGTTGAAGGACCATCAGCACTTAAGAGATGTGTACAGGCTCTCTCCGATGGTGGTTTCATGGCAGCTGAACTAACATTACGACATGCTGCTTCTGGAAGGAGGACAACTCCTCCCTGCTCCCTTCTCCCCAAACACACATACCCACTTCTTTCCCCTCTCATCTGCTCCCAGCTACATAAACCTGCACTTTGTCTTGTACCAGCTCCAGTCCTTGTCATCCCCATTCTCAAGGACATGTGCCACTAGTCATTAAGACTTTGTGTCTTACT
This sequence comes from Serilophus lunatus, assembly GCA_013399895.1. Lineage (NCBI taxonomy): Eukaryota > Metazoa > Chordata > Aves > Passeriformes > Eurylaimidae > Serilophus > Serilophus lunatus. Next base: position 1,622,479 of record VXBA01003534.1, read on the forward strand.
TAACTTTACAGTCTGATCTGATCATACAGTCTGTGTGGCCTTTATAGCAAGGCTTGGAGGAGTCAAGGAGGTGCATGGCCCCCAGGCTTCTTGCTATACAGCCAGGGCTAGATTTTCCACTAATAAAATTGTTTGCAGGTGAGGGTAAACTGAAGGTCTGTCTCTGAGATTTGGTGCAAGTGCAAACGCATTGCGGAGCATACAGAGGGAATGGAACATACAGCTATTCAGTGTTGCCATAAAAATTGTGTACTCGGGTGCTGGTTATAGCTGATGTATAGTATACAATGATGCTGGTGTGGAAATTGCAAACAATATTCAATAATAGAAGTGATAGGCAACAAATCTGGATTTTTTTGTGGCTGAGCTGTTCTTTTAAGTGTTGAAAACAGAGGCACTAATGAAGTAGCTGAGCAAGTACATCTGTTTGGTATTAACTATCACTGCACTGCCAATTCACCTTCTTCAGGAATACATCACACTGCTCTGTGTCTGTTCTCAGCCTGTTTGTATCGCTATTATTGTGTGTTTCAGACCCATGCCATCTGACACTGGTATGACAGCAGAGCTGTTCATGCCACTGCAGTTCAAGGACTCTCATTCTTTTACGTGAGAGTCTTATGTACTATGTTATGAACATTATACTCATTAAGAAGCTCACAAGTACATTTGAAAAAAATGAGAAAAACGTTAAAGTGGAAGTATTGTTAAGATATCCGATTAATTTAAAAACATCTTTCATCTATAACATCTGTAGGCAAGTCCTGGTGTCAGATGCTCAGTCTGAGAAAGCAGGTTTGAGTAAAATGAATGCTACAAAGAGAACTGTCAGCACCTATGAGTAGCGTCAGAAGAGCTGTTGAGTCAGATGTGGGTTTCTGTAGCCAGTTGTAGTTTGGATTTACTTCAGAAAACACCTTACAGGTTTAAATCCTAGACACTGAAATCCACAACAAAATTCTCATTTATTCCAGGTGTGAAACAAAGTTGATTTATCTTGCTTCCTACTTCCTTCATGAACAAAGCACAAATTGAGTGAGGATGAGCAGATATGTAGACCGTAAGATGCAGCAAAGTCCTCTGTCTTGCCTCAAGGACCTGTGTTCATCTCTAGAGAATGCTCTGTTCTCAGAACATAAATGAAGATGTATCTTTGTGAAGATGGAGTTAGTTGAAAAGTACAGGTACTTGCAAATACTCTGACCATTCTGAGGAACATAGAAAATGAAGGTTTGGTTGTATTTTGACAGCATATACAATATAATGACAGGAATTTGTTTTGAGCAAATATATCCTGGGTCAATTGGATCTTTTAAAATCAGAATATTTTAGGAATTCTTTAAATGGCTGTATTCATACTATTCTGATATTTCTTTATCCCAAAAATTTGGTTCAGAATTTCTACAATACCAATGTTAGTCTTCATAGATATTCTCAAACAATGAAAGAACTTGCTCCTATCTACAGGAAAGTGATGTGACATTTGTTCTTCACTGTATATAAAAATTATGCAGCCTTTAAATTCAGAGTCCTCCAAAAATGTCATTAGATGTAGCCATTTTGAAAGAGGTTGAGGTGTTCCCTTTCTGCTAATTTAGTCATAGCTTGTCATTAAAAACATCTGTGACTCACCACAAAGGCAATTCTGTGTCTCAGCCATGTGGTTACAGGTTACTACATGCTGACATCTTACTGGAGTTGAGGAATGGCAGCATAGTCACCACATAAGTGACTTGAGGTTAAGAAGTTTAAATATGCTTTATAAATGTAAATACATATTATCAGAACAGAATTGCGTTTTTTCTTTTGAGTCTTTATGCCATGGCTCTGCTGCTGGACATCATTTAAGCAAGCAATGATCATGCTGTTATGAGCCAAGTCCACCGAAATGTTGTGCTGAATGAATAGAACCCTGTCACTATTTCAGCTTCTACCACTGAGCAGTGAAATATTAACCCAGAAAAATAGTTAGCTTAATACTCATTTAATCACCAGACTGGAAAAAAGTATTTAATTTTCAGTGAAACAAGCAAAATCAAACTATAAACTGAGTGTTGAACACGTACTCATGAAAGACCATCCCTGTAACTAACTTTGTTTCTATGCTTTATGAGAATGCTCTATCTATGCTGGCCAGGCTACACAGATGCAGTGATGAAAATCAATAGCTTGCTCTAAGCTTGAAAATCATGGGGAAATGTGCTTTTCACAGTAAATTTTTCTAGTGTAATATCCTTGGTGATAGTAAATATATCTTGCTGTGAAGGGAAATTTCAATGCATAAGAGAGGATTGTTTTATGGAGTGAGAACAATGATTAATTTGGCTGCAATTTAATCAATTCTCTGTTAATGTTAACTTGACAAATTTTATTAAGTCATGTTTCAGTTTTAATCTTATCAGTGGCCATGCTCAGAGTTTTATTTGCAAGCTGTTTTCAGTAACTAGGAAATAACTGACCAAACCTGATTCTTCACCATTTTGCAACTTGTGTTTCTATCTGTGCCAGTAAGAAAGCAGTGTGAAGCATTGTCATTTCAATATAGAATATTTTACAGATGTTTTCCAAATGATGCAATGAAAAAAATGACTATAACACATCAGGCAGGGCTCATTTCCACTTGGACATTTCAGTCATGAGACAGCTTTTTCCCTCACTGTTGTGGCTTCCTAGGTGTTTTTTTACTGAGAAATTCTATAAGTATTAAGTAATAGATGACAAATGTCCACTTGGGATGGTCACTTCAGAGATCAGTCCTTTCAAATAAGAAAGAAATGGGAAGTGGAGATCAGTCTCAGTCATCATCTTTCAAGTATGTGGGGAATCAAGTTTATAATATTTTGGCAAGTGACACCCTTGCAAAGGCCCATGCTTTGCAAAACTCTGAGCAATGAAAGTGCTTTAGCGCATTTGCACAAACATATCATTTGTCCTTCCTCAGATCAAATGCCTGTGGCTGGAGGTGCAGAGGAATTTTCCCTCATTTTCTGCATCTTATTTCCTCATTTCTACAGGCAAGCAGTATGATATGACTGGAAGCTTGTCATCAGAAGAGATTTAAAAGTAACAGGGTGATATGGATTGCTGAAATACAGGAGCCTGTGAAATTCATGAATCTATCCTGTTTATTCATGCTAATGCGAGTGAATGATTAATCAGTTGATACTGTGATCCTGTATTCCTCTGCTTCCCTCCATTCTATGCACTAATTGGGGCATATAGCTGTTAAATAGGATTTAATCTAGAGTGTAGAATTTCTAAGGCATTTATTATTATATACAGTGGATCAGATAACCTAGTAATGCAGCCAGCTCTTCTGTCATGGGTGGAGAAGAGAAAGACAATGACTCAGACTTTTTATGCTCCAGCAATGCTCAGCTGATAAAGAATATTTAAGAATATGAATAGCCCAAGGGAGCTAAAACCTTCTGCTGTGATCAGCATCAGAGAACCCCTTTCCAATAAACAGCTCCATCATATTCAGTACCAGATAGTTTCCAGTCAGAAAAAAACAAGGGAGGAGGCTTTCACTGAGGATGACGTCTAGTGAAGTACATCTACATCATGCACAAAATATTAATAGAGTTTCTCTTGAAATGGCTGTCCTGTAAGAGAGAACCCAGTGACAAGTGTCAGGAGGAAGGGAACCCAGTTACAACAGAAGTCAGGAGGAGCGCATCTTTATGTCTGTTGGGGTGAAATCACACAAGTGGAGTGAGCCAAGCTAAGCTAAGCTGAGCTAAGTGCAGGAGTTCTGTGTTTAGAGGGCTTTTCTTTTTCCTTCTTAAAATATTGTATTTCTTTATTACACTGCCTCAGCCGTTCTTCAGCCAGGCTATTCATCAGCCAGCTCTAGTGTAAGAAGTAGTTTGAATGGGACTGATGTTTTTATAGTGCCATGGAAACCATAAGTTGCTCCTAAGCGATCTTGCTGTCAATTAATAACCAGATCTTTTAAAGTGTTACTAATTTAGAAAAAAAAACTCCTGACATCTTTGTTTTCAGAAAAGATATGTAGGAAAGAACATCAGTTGTGTAAAGCAGTGTTGTGGTTAATATTGGATTTAATTTTTCAATGTGAAGTAAGAAGTTTTTCCTAAGTACTGTCAAATAAATCTCACCTAGGGGAATAGGAGCTGCAAGAGAAGACAATTCGTTTTCAGATTGTATTGTAACGATATTCTGCAGTAAGCCAGAAAAAACCATATAAACATAAGTAAAAGTGACTGAGCCAAAAAATAACTATCATCATTATGTTCCAGGTAGTCAGATTAATAATGATAGAATATTTTTCCTCCTACAGTGACGTTTATTAATCAGCAACAGAACTTAATGTTTGCTTTGCCTGTCACATGATTTGCGAGAATCCTTGAAGAAAAGTGTTTGGATGTCTGGTGGGCTTTTTTCCTTCATTTCATTCAGGAATTTTTCTGCAAAACACTTGCCCTAATTTTCATCGTGATGAAGAAATATAATACCTTGTGCCATAAGTCTTGACTTCTCTAGCAGGAAGGCTACACTGTCCATCCAGGGCTAGGAAGGTGGAAATATCCTTAATTTCATGTTTGGTTAAATACAGGATTTGCCTCTCCATTTAAAGGATCTGAATAGTTTAGCTTGGAGAGTTTGCTTGTGGAAGAACTGATTCACACATTTGGTTTTTTTCCCCAAAATTAATGACTACCCAAGAAGACTTAACTCTTCTTGTGCTCTTTTCTATATGTTGTTTGCTTCCTCATTCAGAATTAACAAAGTATTCATTAAGCAAAATAGTATAGAATTTTTACTTTACTGCCTTTTAACTTTTTTACAGAAGTAAAATTATTTCATTAATTTCATAAAGTAACATGTTTTTTCTTAATCTTGAAAGAGATGTGAAGTAGAACTTTAGTGTCAAATTTGTCTTTTTAATAGGAACCTTAAAGGTATTAGCACTGATGCTCCCCTTACTATACCATCTTCATTTATTTGGAATAAATGATCTTTGAAGATCCCATAATTGACTGTGTGAGGAAGCCCCTGTGAAGTTACATGGCCAAGTACACCTAATTCAGGGCAATCCTCAGTATCAACACACACTGGGATATGAATAGATTGAGTGCAGCACTGCAGACAGGGAGCTGGGGATACTGGTCGATGAAAAACTTGGATAGGAGCCAGCAATGTGCGCTCACAGCACAGAAAGCCAACTGTATCCTGGGCTGTACCACAAGAAGCGTGGCCAGGAGGTTGAAGGAGGGAATTCTGCCTCTCTTGTCTGCTGTGGTGAGATCCCACTTGCAGTACTAAACTCAGTTCTGAGGTACCCAGTTCAAGAAAGACATGGACTGTTGGAACGAGGCTAGAGAAGGGCCTTGAAAGTGATCAGAGAGCTTTAACATCTTCTCCATGAAGACAGGCTGATAGAGTTGAAGCTCTTCATCCTGTAGAAGAGAAGACTCCTGAGACCTTATTGTGGCCTTTCAATATATTAAGGGGCCTTATAAAAAAGATGAAGAAAGACTTTCTACCAAAGCCTGTAGTGACAGGACAAAGGCAGTAGTTTTAAAGTGAGAGTAGGTTGAAATTGGAAATAAGGAAGAAGTATTTTATGATGAGGGTGGTGAGACACTGGCACAAGTTGCCCAGAGAAGCTGTGGATGCTCTGTCCCTGGATTTATTCAAGTCCATGTCAGATGGGGCTTTGGGTAAACTCATCTAGTGAGAGATGTTCCTCCTTATAATGGGGGGTTAAACTGGATAATCTTCAAGTATCCCTTCCAACTCAAACCATTATGTGAATCTCTGACACCTACCAAATCTAAATGCTGTTTCCTGCTGCTAACTATTCTTGGCTGGCATTGACCTTTTGGAGCTTTTTATCTGGAGCACCAAATATGGTGAGATATTGATCCTTGGTCATGTCTATCCATGATTATGATTATATGAGCGTACATGAGCTTTCCTAGAATGAAGGAAAGATATAGCACACATTTTGCAAAGATCTACCTTTTTTATTTCTAATTTATGTCATATTTCTGATTCCTTTGTGTCATAGAGATAATTTATTAAGAAGATTTTATACAGAAAAAAATGTTTTGTGAAAGTAAATATTACTCAATTTGGAAGTAAAAAACCCTAAACCAAAACCCAAAGTTAACAGGATCTGTACAATGACTCTGGTAAGACTGAAGTTATCTCACCAACATACTCGATGCTGGTTGCATATATTTATAAAAGATACCGGTGAATCATACATAAACACTTTGATTGTAAAGATATTCTTCATTTTCCCACAGACTTGCTGCTTTCTAACAGCTGCATCCCATTCCTGGGCTCAGCAGAGGGGCTTGATTTTCGAACCCTGATGCTAGATGAGGAGAGGAGCCGGCTGCTCATTGGGGCTAAAGACCACATCTTCCTGCTCAACTTGATTGATTTAAACAAAAATGTGAAAAAGGTCAGTATACAGAGTTTTATCTCCTAAGTTATTTTTTTTTTTAAATTTGTTTCTTCACTGGTTAACTGCAGATTCAGTGTACACTGCTGTTTACCAGGATTTGGTAATCTCACCTCCCATAGTTACGCAGATTGTCTTTGATCAATTGAATTTCTCATGCTCTGTGATCTCCTGACTAATGCTCTGCAGGAGATCAACTACCTGGAAGGGCACTGCAGGGCAGGAAAATAGCTTGAAAATATCAGCAAACAGGAAGAATACAGCTCAGAGTGTTCACTTCTCAATTTCTCTGATTGTGGTTACCCTCCTCGATTAGAAGAATTTGAAAGAAAATAACTGAAGACAGCTCGTTCATTGCTTCCTGGCAGCACTGCGATTACTTTACTATAATATTGAACAGAGCAGAGGCAATTTGGATGGTTTAAATTATAGCAAAGTGTAAGTGGCAATTTTAAGTTTTGTGCTAATACTTAAAATTACTAGTGATAGGAGAAGCTTCCGCTGGGATCTACTGTACTCCCTTGCCCATGCCCTGTGACAATGTGTTAACTCCAGATAACAAGATGGCAATTTAGCCTACAGTATTTCTAGCAGACGTGGTGAACTGGATCTTTTGTAAGCACAGCTGACTGCTGTGAGTAAAAAACAGATGCTTGCACAGGAACACATGAAAACTGGTTTCCTGCTTCTCCCAGATATGAAGAAAGTGTAAATTCTCAGCTGTGTTTGATATTTTCTTTAAGCACCAGAAAGGGGTTTAAAATTACTGCGTTCTGCTGCCAGCTCTGAAGAGGTAACTGACCCTGAATTAATGCAACTGCGGACAGGGGCTGAACAGGTGGAACAAGAGACTATTTTGCCCACATGTTTGATCACAACACTTTCTGTCAGTGTATAGAAAAGATACAGTACCAGGCTGAATATCTTATTTCTTATCTTCACTTTTGCAATGCCACACACACCAGTTTTTTTAAAACTCAGATTCTGAGTATTTTATGATGTTTCTTCCCTGGGATACTTTATCAAACACCTACCTTGCTTCTGCCATCTCAGTAGTTGACTAAAAACCCACCGCCCCCTCAGGATATTGCATTAATAACAGCGCTATTAATTATAATTGCAGATTTTCAGACTACAAATTGATTTCTGGTGTGGGCTTTCTGTAGAAAACAAATTCTGTTTGCGTGAAAAGAAGATTTCTGCTTCGGTGGGATGCTGCTTGCCTCCTGAGAAATGCTGAGTGCTGTCACCTCTCATTATGTTCAGTGGGGCTTTATGCTGGAGGTGGTGGCACCCTGCAGGAGCTGTCCCTCCATTCAAGCTGGTGACATTTTCCCCTTTAGCCAAACTACCAGTAATCGTTGTGAGGATTGTGTTTTCCGAGAGCAAAACACAGATGGAACCAGGAGAACTAACGTGCAATCAGTCAGTGCTGTTTGGTGTAGATGCTGTAGAACAAAGGCTCACTTCGTATTGGAAAGAAAAATTTGCATTTGATAGGCTGAATAGAGAATGTATGCCTACATATCTGTGGTAACTGGAAAGGAGGGAATAAAATTCCTAACCAGTAGCATACTTGGACTAAAGGAACGATTGTGTGCAGGTTCAAATATTTCTACTTCTTAGTTTAACCATTCAGATAATATTTAACTTTTCAGGAAAAAACACTGAGGTATAAATTAAATAATGAATTAAATATATTTAAATAGGTAAAACTGACTGAGAAGCCCTGCAAAATTATCCTAGTGTGTTAATTTTGAAGATCTCCATGCGCATTCAGCAACTTTACAAAATTATCTTCTTGCATAAATGCTCGGGTAACACAAGGCAAAATCACACAAGAGTTTGATTCCTCTGTGCTTGTCTGGTAGAATCTTGCTGGTAGAGGGAAAGGATGAGATGAAGGAAGTTGTGTGAGAAGCTGCGCGTAAATCTCAGCCGTTGAGGAGGTTTCCGTGCTAAAGGATAAGCTCCAGTAGCAGCGAAGTGTTAGAAAGTAGCATTTGCCTGTGCTGTGTTTAGGCTGACCGTGGTTTGGATTGGCGCTGGGCCAGGCGGCTCGCTTCCAGGCTTTCCCAGTGTGAGGAAACCGCACATGTTGGGACTACAAGGGTCTGAAGTGTGTCCTTTGTACTCCTCTGGAGTAAGAGTCGTCTGGAAAAAATAATCTGCTTACACACAGCAACTAAAATGAGTAGTAATTGATTAGAATATTAGGTTTCTGCCTATAAATTATGTCTTTCTTAATGACTTTGAGGAAGGAGGGTTAAAAGTAAGTTGAGGGGGCAAGAGAAGTGTACCAGCTTTGAGACTAAAATGCAAGATTGTGCATAGTTTGGGGTTTTCTTTCTTTAAAACAAAGCTGAACATAAACTTTAGAAATGCTCCATGCTGGGTAGATTTCAGCTTACTTTAATAAAGCTCTCAATTTCAGATATTTGTTTTATTAGGAGCTACTGATACCTCCAAAAGCCAAGCCAGGATCCCTAACAATTTATTCTCATAGGTGGATATAATTACTTGGCAAGATTATATTGTAGAGTCTAATGCTCTATATTAAGACATTTCTGGAATAGTGTTCAAAGAAGCATCCAAAAAATTGTATCCTGCTCCCTTCTCTAATGTATACATCTATATAATTGAATAGCTTCCTTTTTACAATCTATTTATTTACCTAAATGAGTTAATTTGACTAATATATATTAAGTTATGGCTTTATTTCCTGGTGTATTTTTCCTGATGAAATAAATCAGTAGTTCTGGTGGAGTCACAATTTCTTAAATCACTGTAGTTTTTATTCAATTTATTGTGTAATAGGTTGAAAACTTCCTTAACTGGCAGCTCGAAAAAAATCCATACAGTTCCCAGTGCTTACAAACCTCATTATAATACAATAGTACCATAGTGTAATAAGAAAGTCCTCCAGAATGAAGAAAAATGCAGAAAGCTAAAATGATTATAGTTGATAAATATGTTTAGCAAGAGATAACCATCTTTCTGTAGCAGGGATATAAGTTCTGTGAAGTTGTCCTGTATAGAAGCCTTTAGCTCCTGTTGTAGGAATGGCATTTTCAAGTGCCATAGTCTTTTTTTGAAAGATCCTTACATGCCTGACTAGTGCTGCAAGCTATTTGTAAACTGGAAGATTTGTGGTTCCTTCCTTTGTGTAAAATAAAGATGCTCAGCAAAAGAAAGCAGACCCAGTGAAGATCTCTGTGCTATAACCAGTAGAACTGCAGTGTAAAACAAACAGATGTTTAATAGCATGAGAGGTTGGAAAGCTGGAGAAGAAATTCTATAGGAAGCCTAAGCTCCGAGATCCTGCTGGAAACATTACTTTGGTGCATAGAATTTTCTTGTGAGTTTGCTTGAAGCCCTTGCTGTTTTACTCCTTAAACTAAATAAATACTAAATACAAAATGTAGTCAGCTGGGTAAACACGAAATAGCTGCAAAGCAATAGTGCCCCTTTTTGTGGGTCTATTGGCTAACAGTGTGAGCAGGGTTACATGTCAGCACTATTATCATGGTGTAATCCACAGCACGGCCCGCCCAGCTCTGCAGGAATAGGAATGCTATCAAGGGCTGACAAGGTTTTGAAAAGCTGCCAACCTGCAGGAGCTGTCAGTGCTAGAAGACACAGCCACATGTGGGCCAAATAGATAAACATGTCAGATCCCCAATAGCAGCTTTGGAACAAGTTGTTTTCGTCTGTCCCAGTGTGCACTGGCTCAGGGTCACAAAGTGTCATCACTTGGAGCATCCTCAGTTTGTAGTTGCTAATATTTCTTTGGTATAACCAGGTACAACCGTCTTGTGACATCCTTGAATATCCTCTCGTTTTGATTATTATCTGTATTTCATAGGGGAAAATATACATATGCATAAATATATATTTATCAGTTGGGTAAATGCTTATGAAATAGCTTCACATAATATTTTGTTTTCTAGAACTCCAGTGCTTGCCAACAGTCCAAGTGGGCTTATATGTCAGCACTATAGTAATTTATCATCACTGTGCAATATTTGCAGTGTGATAGACCCATCTCTTCAAGAGGGGGAACATACATGCAAATATATAGACATATTTATGTAAAATAGCACCCTCGAGATATAGGAGCAAAATTTTACATTCATTGCTCTGAGAAACTTTCTATCTATATAGGTGTGATCTCAATTAAGAATGAATCCAGTGAGAATTTAGCCAATACTGAAGGGAAGCTTTGGTTCTCGCCATCAAGCCTGAGCCTCAGGAATACATACAGAGTCTGAAACATTTATTGCAGCCTTGAAACACAGTAATACGAAGATTAGTCCTTCCTAAGCAAATATGTGCTGCTTATTCTATAAGTCAAAGAAATGTAGCTTTCTGCCTGTCAGAAAAAGCTATAGACAGTCTGAGAGCGAAGCTTTCTCGACCTGTTAGAAGTAAAAGCTTGCCGGAAATATCATTGAAGGCCAAAGAGTCACATGAAAAACAATGAAGATATTAAATTTCAGAAAGTGGGGGCATGAGGACTGAAAATGTCTAAAATAAACCTAGTAGAACTACAGGAGGATTGTCATGAGTCTGTCTGTGATCATATTGGTTTGTTCTCAGACTCTGTGAGCAGAAAAAGTTCTAAGAATCTAATTGAGGTGAGGCTGAGATTTTATAGGGGTGTGGTTTCACCCTCCATACATGGGGAATTAGTCCTTATCAGTAAATTCATACTGATGGTCCTACTTTCAAAATACAAGGAACTTCTGCGTGTTGCAGTTTCTAGGTTACTCATCTCCACCTGTTTTGCAGTATTTCCCTTCCTCCCAAAATTAGCAGAAATAGAAACCATGTATCATTTCCAGCAAAACAAGACTGGTTTTACTGGATATCCATAAATTTGGTGTCCAGTCCCCAAATCTGATTAGCAGCTGGCACTGAAAGAAGGGTGTAACACAGAGGTGATAACTTCATGCTTGCTAGCCCTTGGAGGGCTCTTACCACTGAGGGATTTTACTCATGTTTTGAACCTCTGGAAACCTTTTAGAGTCCATAAAATTGTTTGACAGACTTAAATTTAGGAACCTGTGTAGACAAGGTGAAAGCTTTTCAACAGTGTTTACAGACACAAAACAACAGATGGGGCAAAACGTGAAAAAAACAGTATGAAACCAGAATAACAGCAGGCCTAGGTGGAAGAGAGTGTCTCTGTTATTTCCTTTTGCATTGTTGCTATAAATTATGTTTCCATAAACATCCGCTGTCATTTTTTTTTTACTCATGTGTTTAGCTATAAAGAATGGCCAATATCCTGCTCTATGAAAATATTTGCTCATATTAGTCTTTGACTTTTTCATAGGTAGGATTTGTGTTTAGTGTGAAGTGATAAACATGTCAGGGGCAATGCCTTTTTTCCTGAAAATCCTGGTACAGTATCCTTTTGTGAGAAACAGACAGTAGTCAAAAGTCTGCTGTGGTTACACTGTGGAAAAAGAAGTGTAGAAGAACTGAAGCCTTTCAAGATTCAATTCAGGGCAAATGTAATCAGCATCTGGTCCATTTTCTTTAAGCTTTCACATGTGCTCATAATTTCCAATGCAAATGCACTTTTCAGAACCTTAAGACCTGAAAGCTTTGGCTGCTACTATTGGAGATCACAATTTTAAGAGGAGAACTGAGGCATGTGGAGATGTTGCTTTGTCTCAGACAGATGGAATATTACAGCCTGTTCCATTCTGAGGTTTCACTCTTAACAGCCACCTGCAGATTTAAGATACCAAAAGTTTGTGAATGTGCCATCCAAATACACAACCTTGTTTTCCCCTCTGACTTCCAGTGCATTTTACTAAGTTTGACACAATGATAATAATGGATGCCATACACTGACACTGAAATACCTGCTGTGTTGTAAATCATCATCATGCTAGGCTTTGCGAACGAAGATATGGGAAGGGCTCTCCCCACACTTGCTGCAAGCGTGCTGGTGGCTAAAAAGGCCACTGTGGGACAGGCAAGTCCGGTTGCAAAAGGCACAGGGGAAAGTCTCCTTAGTGGTAGTGACAAGACATGGTTCTTTCTGCGTTGTCTTTTCTCTTCAAGACTGATTCTACGTGCATTCTCAAAGGAGGCAGCAACATTACGGATGGTGTCTCTCAAATGGAGGTCAGAGTGGACCACTGATGGCAGTCAATATGACCAACACTGAGGGATTGTTTCAGGGATTCCTTGTATCTCCTCTTTGAGGCTCCTCTGTTGTGGCAGCCAGTGGCAAGTTCACCATAGAGCACAATCTTAGGGAGGCGGTGATCCTCCATCCTGGAGACGTGTCCTGCCCATCGCAGCTGCATCCTCAGCAGCATGGCCTCAATACTGGTGGCCCCTGCCTGTTCAAGGACAGTAACATTAGACACGTAGTCACTCCAGTGGATGTTTAGGATTGTACAGAGGCAGTGCTGATGGAAGCGTTCAAGGAGTCACAGGTGATGGTGGTAGATGACCCATGATTCAGACCCCTAGAAAAGAGTAGACAGTACAATGGCTCTGTAGACACTAATCTTGTTACATTTCTGTTTATTGCACCAAAGTGTGTTGTAAATAACTTCGAAATAAACATCATATTCTCTCTTCCCATCCTGTGTCCTATCAAATTATATCTTTCAGAGATCAAGTTTTCTGTTATCATGAAATAATTAGAGTTGGAAATTCTATTTGGTTATTTTCCTGGATGTTTATGGGAATGAGGTGTTTATTGGAAATAGTGTCACAGGTGAAGGTCTGTGGCAGATATAAACAAGATTTAAAGATACATTCCCCAGCTTTTGGAGAGCTCTTCAGTATTTCTGAAAGTCAACTAAACCTTGATGAAACTGCTAAAAAGAAAGTTGGGTCAAAAGACTTTAAAAGTGGCCTGGTTAGTTTTCAGATACAGGGAGAAATTCAGGTGAAGAACTTAGATGTATCAACTTCCTCTGTTTGCTGATGACTTTAAAATACTGAATTCAAGGGTAAAGAAAGTACAGTGGGGGCCAGTTACAAAAACTACTCAGGGTAACCTTCCTCTTAGGACTTGTATATGAGAACCATCTGCCCATTTCCCCAAGTTGTGGGCTTCCCGTACTGCATACATGGATGCAGCAGATGTGAGTTATTTCGAGAGCAACTGGTATATGAATATGGTGTTCTAAAATAAGCTCATTTTCTTGTTAGTTAGCTCAGTTGGTTAGAACATAGTGCTACTAATGCAAAGGTTGTGGGTTCCATCCCTGTATGGGCCATTCATTTAAAAGCTGGACTCAATGATCCTTGTGGGTCCCTTTGAACTCAGAATGTTCTCTGAATCTGTGATAACTAAAACATTTGTTGTTTTCAGCAAAATAATATTAAAAATGCATTAAATTCTTTCCAGTGTTTGCTGGCAGATTCAATAAAATTGTAATGCTTGCAGTAATTTGGAGTGAAGTGACCTGGGGTCAGTATACAGCATTGGCAAATGTCCTAGTTCTCAGGATGCAGTCCATGAACACCCACTCTTATGGCATTGGGGCATAACATTCATGATACTGTCTTCTACAGCAGCGTGACATTCTTATTGGACCACTGTTAATATGTTTTCTCAGTGCTTAATCCTACTGTTTTTCTTTACTTTTAATTTTTGAACTATAAATTACAAAGTTCTTCAGAAAATTTAGGAAAAAAAAAAAAGAAAAAAGGCAAGTCACGTTACTGCTATTTTACTGGTGGGAAAATTGAGACCTGACTGTCACATACAGTAACAATAGAGAAACTGAAATTAGACTGTCTCGTGGTTTACTTTAGTGTGCTTGGATCATGTTGCCTCTTTACTGTACCCATTTTATGATCACATTGAGCTAAATCATGAATCTTTTTTTTTTTTTTTTCACACAGGAAAGTAGTATTTCATGGAGAAGATTTTCTCAGGGGGAGTATATTGCATATACCAACTTGACAATGGCTTTTCAAATGAATCTGGCTTTGATCTTTGGAAGTTGCAGTTGGGATTCTTATATGGGGAATTTACCCATACCAAGGAGCCCAGGCTTCTGAATTATGCTGTACATGCTTCACAAAGCCTTAGCAAGACATTTTGATGCTTAGAAAGCTGTAATTTTATTGCATACCCTCCCTCAAGAATCAATATGATGAATATCTATTACACAGAATAGAAGAAGGGAAGATAGTTAGCCTTCTCTTGTATCAAGAAGCTGTTTAAGATCAGTATATTGTCACATAAGTCCTTCTGCCACCTCTTATTCCTTTCAGTTAGGAAAGAAGCAGCCCCTTTCTTCACAGGCCCCAAATTCGGTGTGTGAGTGTTACAGGACATGCCAAACAGCTGATGTCCTTCACTCCTGATACGGGCACATCCTGATGGTGCTACATGTACCACTAATAAGTACTTTGGGGTTTTTCCTCCCGGAGACTGTACTGATAGAGAAGTGCTGGAGCGCGTGTGCAGCATCAAGTACGGGAGGCTCCAGTGAAGCCCACAGGACTGCTGAAAGCAGTCAGCCTCAATGGGACTCTCAAGTGCTTGCTGCTGGCATGAGCACGGCTATCTTGGGGACCTGAAACTGGAAGGAGTCACATTAGTCAATTGGTCTCACTCCCTGCTATCAGCAGCAACTACCTCATGTAACAGTTATTCCTTTCATAACCTGGCCCAACTCTGTTACAAGAGACCTTGTGGGATACTTCATGCTACTTCTTTAGGAGTGTCGTTGCTGTGGGCCAGAACCTTGTTACTCTGATTTTTCAGATGTAATTTTCATTAAAATCACAATCTATAATATATATTTATTTATGACCAGGTTATATCCATTTCTTTGGATGTTTATAATTCTGGTCTTCAGAGTCCTTTGATCCTTCCTGCATAATTTTACTTCATTTGTATTAGCGATGCTTCCCAACTTTGTGTCATCTGAATGGGATGTTGCAGAGTGCTGCGTTTTTATCAAGGCTACTGAAGGGTACAAGACATAGGATGAACTCTGACATTGTTTCTTGAGAAAGCCCATAAATTACTTTCTACCTCAAATTCTTTACTTATCAGACCTTTTTTTTTTTTTTTTTATAATGCCTTTTTTTTTCCTAACTAAAAATTTGTTTTGAATCCTTACAAACAGGTGAAATAAGACCAATGGATTTTTAAATTGCTTAGATAGCTTGTGATCTTCCTCTTCTGTATTGTGACAATATATACTGTACTCCACTAGTTTTGTGAAGTTCTGCATCACCCCAGAATTAGTAGCTTAATTAGAAATGATTCTTGAAAAAGCTATACTTTCACACAAGAATATCTTTAGATCATTTATTTTTGAGGCATCACTTTTCCTAAGGACTTAGAGTCTTAACTATTAGCCTAAGAACAAAATTTGATAAACATAAAGAAAAATGAAGAAAGTACTCACTTGCAACCAGTAATACTAATTAATGACAGATGAAAGCTGAAATGAAGCTTTTAGAGGTGAATCCAAGTATTGTTTATATGTATACAAAACTATATACATATAGCACCCACATATCAATTTATGTATAGAGGTAATACCTTTTCAGAGTATGCACTTTTTTCAGTCCTTTCTTATAGTAAAAATGCATGTTTGGAGGAAGGAAAAATGTTACTTTTAGAAATTCTCTGCTCCTGATTTGAAAACGACCCTTGTGGTTTAAAATGTTTTGTTTTAATCAGAAATCAATTTCCAGCTACCCTTTAATGTGATACCTTATCTGTCCTATACTTATGTACTGCTTAATTTCTTACTCCTAGGAGGTTTTCTTTCACTCTGCTAGCAAAGAAGGTATGAACTTGCATTTATTAGGAGAATTTAATTTCTTTCCTGTTGCTAAATTTAAGAAAATATTTGAAGAATGATTTTGAAGTTATGGTAAGGTTTTGTTTTCTTTCTTTTTTTTGTTTTTTCTTTTTTTTTTTCTAATTGATGAGTAGAAGATAAAATCAGGAAATCGTGATAGTAGTCAACCTTTGGAATTTCGATATGGCTATTTTACAAGGAAAATAAACTGAAGATTAAGAGAAGAAAATAATCCTATTGAAGTATATAGATCACGTATTTCAACTAGAATTATGTTCACATAATACAATGTAGTTGCATTCTTGCCTTAAATTCAGTAACTGCACTTAGCTATTCTAAGATTTCTCCAAACATTTCAGGTACAGATTCAACTATAATATATATTAAATATATCATTTGTACTCTTTGCAACACAAATTTATTACAATTTTACATGTCAGTGTTGTTGTCACCATTATTACACAGTGTTTGATTATCCGAGTTTTTTTTCTCCATTCCTAAGGATTTTAGTTACTGAGGAATTTAGAAAACAAGAATTAGTTAAGTAAGTTGTTACCATTGTGAATTCTACATATAAACAGAAAAAAAATTATGAAAAAAAATAACCAATTTGAAAGCTTCAAACCATCTACAAGCTCAATGATTTTAAATATAAAAGAAACTCCTGGAGCATCTAGTCTTAACATTTTTGCATTTTGTGAAACTAAATAACTTATCTGAATAAACTATAATACTAGAACTGAATTTTATCCCCTATAGAAAAGTCAGATGCATAACATTACTTATGTTGGTGTTTGAAGGAACCAGACCTGGGATGCATTTACACAACATGCCCTGTAGTAAAAAATGAAATTCATGTTTTCTCGCTTAGCACATTGACTCATTATTTATGATGCAATTTTCTCAATCTATTACAATGTAGAACTGACAGTTTCTGGGAACCCCTCATTTCTCATATGGAAAGCAAATTAATCTAATTTTTACTCCTGCATATGTAATTGCAAATTCATTTTAAAGTTGGATCACTTAGCTTCACTTTTCATTGTTTAATGTGGTCTTGTGCAATGCTAAATACTGAGGCTGTTGAGTAACTAGAGAGTAAAACAATTGATTTTTTTTGATGAGAATTGACTGTGGTCAATTATCATAGAAGTGGGAGTCTGTATATTTCAGTACTGTATGAAAAACACTAATTCCCATGAAAGAATCTGTAGACGAAATGAGGGCAAGTCAAGTCCATGAATACTTCTGGTGCCTTGTGTTGATTTTGGACAAACCAGCTGAAGAAACTGAACTCCAAATAGGACAGTCCTCTCTTTTTATAACCTCTCCCAACCCCTTCCAGTAGTGAAGGCACAATACAAGAAGATGCAAGTAAAAAATAATAATTTACTAGAGGAAATAACAGTAACTACAAAGATCCAAAGAAAAACGGTTTAAGCCAACAAAGGTAGAAATCATTTTCTAGTCCCTCAACCCCAGGATAAAAATGAAAGACAAAATGGTGGCTGCCAGGTGTTTCCCCCAGGAACAGACAAAATGGCAGCTGCCACGTTGTTTTCTTCAGGATAAAAAAAAAAATGACTTAAGGGCTTCCCCACCACTGCTCCCCAGAAGTTGTGGTAGGAAAAAAAATAAACCAGGAAAGAGATAACATGGCAAACTATTCTCCACTGAAAGAGGGCAGGCAGCAGTGGCTAGCTCTTCCATCTCTATCCCGGTAAAGAATGGCAGTAGGAGCAGGTTCGCCCAAGCTTGAGTGATACTTGAGCTGGGCATTTTTAAAAGCCTGCAGAGAGGCATCTTGTCTACCTAATTGTATAAGCAAATTTTGGCGAAAAATCTCTGAAACTCCTCAAAGAGTCCTGGGCTTCTGTGTTATGGATTCAAGGATCTTGAGCAGAATTGGGCGTGAAGTTTTTGTACAAGAGAACTCAGGATCAGATCTCAGCTCAGACAAGTCTCATTGTCCAACTGTGTTTGAAGATCCATGATCTTCTATTCCTCTAGCTGTTCCTTTTCATCAGCTTTTCTTAAACTTACCAGTGTTACAAGCTTTAAGACTCATCCCACTCTCACAGGCAGAGACCAGGTGAGCTTACTGGAGCTACCTTCATCTCTTCCCAATGGCTTCACAACATTCCCAGTACTTTCCTCCATACTTTCTGGCATTGTGTCATCCAGGTACTTTCTGGCATTGTGTCATCCAGGTACTTTCTGGCATTGTGTCATCCAGGCACACTGGAACTCCTAATTTTAGATTGTCATTTTGTAGCCGGGAAAGTAAATTTCTGCTCCAGTGCTGAAATGCCGTTGTACTGTCTTATCTCTGACTTTATGTAAATATTGCTGTAAAAGGTTATGGTTTAAGTAACTTAAAATACATTATCTTTACTAAGAGTTTCTTATCAGAAAGGTAACTAAATTCACTTGAGAGGAAATTAATTCCTTGCAGAAAGCCAGTATATCCATTTTTGCTGGGAGGAAAAGAGAAAGAATTGAAATCAACAGATTATTTCCAGAATGAGAGAAACAGAGATTGTAGATTTTGGACAGTATTTGACACAGGGCGCTTGTGTTTTACTATGTGGGAATATGCCTGGGTATGTGGCAAGCCACATCCTGCCAGGTGCCAACAGTTGAGAGAGAAAGGGAATATGACAGCAGTTAACTCGTCTTGCGTGTCGTTGCATTGTGGATCCTTCCCTGATGATAATTTTTTTTAATCTAATGTGTATGTAATAATTTTTTATTCCTATATATTTCATGTTTAAGATTCTATAAAGCGTGATTGGAGACTCAACACTACTCTAAAGCATCCGTGACTACTAATAACTTACGTACTGGTTCTTGGGACTTGAGTCCTAACCAATAGATGCTTGAAAATTATTCTGATTTGTGGTGGTGTTATTACTAGTGATGAGAAATGGCTATAGTTTTTTTCTTATCAAAATAAGAAGAACAAAAGATCCATATTTAGTGTAGTGGCTCTGGAAGAATTTATATTTAGCTTCTATTTTAAATTTAATAGAGTCAAACTTACACTCAATAACATCCAGTTTTGACTGTTTAATTGAACTCAATGAGGCAGAACCTGAGCTGTTGTTCATTGATATTTCTTCATTGACATAATTGAGATTAAAGTAACTGATAGTGTTTTGGCATCTAGATCCATCTACATCAAAACTGTATTGTAGAATATAGGGCCAATGAAAGAAGAAACTAAAAATACATACTACCAATTGTTTAAGGTACATGATTCTTCTCTAAATTTCTACGTCATTTTCTCAGTAAACTCAGCTAGTGTTGAGGTGTGACATTTTCAAGCCATGCACTATTGGTTTATGTCAAATGTACTTCTTGTTCTGCAAATTTTCCTGTCAGCTATTAGTTTTTTGAACAAAACTCTTTTAATT
Organism: Serilophus lunatus; assembly: GCA_013399895.1. NCBI lineage: Eukaryota > Metazoa > Chordata > Aves > Passeriformes > Eurylaimidae > Serilophus > Serilophus lunatus. Next base: position 1,642,143 of record VXBA01003534.1, read on the forward strand.
TAAAAGTTGGCAGAAAGAACTAAGTATTTTTTGTAACACTTTTGCCAAGTCCACTGGGCCAAATTCCTCACAAATGTAGCTTGCTTTGCTTTACAACCAGTTCAGTTTCCAAATGATTTGGCTCATCATAACTGAGAGAAACATGTAATGGTGACAGGGTGTCTTAGCCAAATTAACTGAATGCTTTTTAGAAGTACATGTAACCAATAAAGAAATTAACAAAGAGCAGGGAATGTGATTTAAAGCCTCTTTCATTTTTGTAATGGAATCCTGTATTTGAAATCATGTTGATTTCAATTTACACATGAAGTCTTTCAATGTGAATAAATTTGTTTTAACTGTTTATTCATGGAATAATTAATCTCTAGTCACAGGACAATTTATAATCTTCATAATCTTTGTTTTAACTGTGTTACAGATTTATTGGCCTGCGTCAAAAGAAAAGGTAGAGTTATGCAAATTAGCTGGGAAAGATGCCCATGTAAGTATGATGTATATGCTTTACTATTGCTGAGAATGTTGAATATCTGTGTATTTGTTTCTAAATGCACAAAATTCACTCATAAGGTCTTCTTACACATTTTCTGAACTATCATAATAAGTTTTCTCTTCATTAAAAAAATGGTATATCTGTGGGGCTTTTTTCTTTAAATATTAATTCTTCAGGATAAAAATATTCAATATTGCAGGCAATCATACTAGGTTGTTCTTGTATGTAATAAAAGCAGCTGAGAGAAGAATGGAATCTCCTCTGAAGTGTAATCCAGGCAGTACTGCCCTTAAATATTCTTTTTTCCTACTAAAATGCTTTTTTTCTTGGGAACATCCTGAATGTAACTTCATTATAATTCATTAAAGAAGTAGAGTAGAATAGCAGAGTACAAATTAACTTAATTTGCAGACAGCTTCGGTAAGCATTAAAAGAAAATCTTAAACACATTAGCGTTTCCCTGAAACCAGAAATCTTTAGGAAGTCTCTTTAGGAAGTACCTGTAAGTTTCATACATATATACAGTACAACTTTCATAGCTTTTATATCATGTAGATTACATCATGTGTCTAGAGCCGATGGCTATACAATAAAATTTCTTCCTTTTCTTTACAAAAAATCTCATGATTTCTATCCAGTGTGTCTGTTACCAGGGTGATTCCTGCTCAAAGCACTCTCTCAGCTCTCTGCCTGAGGACTTTCAACTTATTCTAACTTACTGCTACCCTTATCTTTACAACAGTCAAAACCTGAACAACACCGCTGCTGAGCACTGGGAGTATTCTGATACTGGTGTATGTGGAATATTTGTGCTCATCTGTTTCTACACTAAGAGAAAAAGAAAGGATCATAGGAGGGGAATATATGTTTTGGATATAGACTATATGTCTTGGTTTTACTTTCTGCCTTGTCTCTGCAGCTTGTCTCTGGCTTAGGTGTAGAGTGATAGCTTGAATGATGTGTAAAGGTGTAGAGTGATTGCTTGATGAATAAATCTTGTGTATTCTCTCTGAAGTGCTTGTTATACATTTCTGTTTTAATTTCAATCGGAGGAAGGCTGCAGCAAGAATTTCCTCCCAACCCACGTAGCACTCTTGCAGCATGTAGCAGTTGTCTGTGCTGCTTTACCAGCAAGGAACAAGCCCATATAGAGCCAGGACTGACCCGAGCATCACTTGAACTTAGAAATGACCAAATAAAAGTTACCAGTAAGATGTAGTTGGTGCAGAAAAAGTTCACACATATACAAGGCAACCCTTGGTATTAGCTGAAGCCATTCAATCCACCACAGTTATGTCAGTCATGTGATGTCTGGTGTTAAAGCTTGTGCAGAACCCTGAGTTGGGAGCAAAGGCAGGAAGACTGGTAGCCAGACTAACCCAGTGGCTCTGTGACCTCTGCCCAGTTGTTGGCAGGTGTTATTTGCTACAACACAGGCTGAAACAGATATCCTCCAAACTGTGCTGTGAGCACACAGCTTCTCATGGCTGAAAGCATTACAGGAGAATTAGGTTTGCAAGTCTGATTGATGACCTGCCCCGTAGATAGTCACTGCAAAATTGTAGCCCTCACAGCTTTGAACCACTTAGTAAACAGTCTCTGCTACAGTAGTTTAGAGTTTAAGTACGCCAGTGCTATGGCTATAACTTAGTAGAATATACTCTGAAAGAGAAGAATTAACGTGAAAATTGACCTTTATCTTTCTTTTCCCTACAGACAGAATGTGCCAATTTTATCAGGGTTCTTCAACCCTACAACCGAACCCATGTTTATGTCTGTGGCACAGGAGCATTTCACCCTCTCTGTGGATACATTGAACTTGGAACTCACAAAGAGGTAATTTAATTTCCTCACTACTCTGACACGTCAAGGAATAGCCCTCGTCTTGTTTAGCATTCATCATAGATTGGAAAATACTATGTGAGTGTGTAAAAAATGATGTGACAGGAGCTTGCATAAATAGCAGGGTAAATGGTGAATTTTGCAGGTCAGACAGGAACTCTTGTTCTCACATTTGATATGTGCATATCGCTTTTGAACAAAGCACTTTCCTTAGGCTTAATACACAAAGTTCTTCAGAATGACACTTCTGTGTGATTAACTAAGTGAAGAGAACATCTAACCCAGATGTCTTGCTTTCTAGTAAGTCATTTCTGCACATACTTTCCTTCCGTATATACACATACATTCAGAGTTCAAGATGACACTTGTAGTGCTATCTTTTAATGTACATATATCCTTGGCCCACAGAAATGGTTTCCCATTCCTTGTGCAGGCGAATAATACACAGTTGGAAAAGGGACTCTGAGCCTGAGTCCAAGGATAGCATCTGAGGACTTGGCAATGTTTTGCAGTCTAGTCACTAAGAAGATGTTTGGTATCCTCCATCACTAGTGGCATACTCCAGAGCTGAAGTTAGTAGCTGATTGGTCTTCATTTGCTGGTGACAAAGAAATCTCTATCCTAAGTGGTAAATGTTTGAGACCTAAACCCACAACAGAAGAATTTTGGTGTTGTGTCAAGCAGCCACTTAGTACTAAAGTCTCTTTTTAACTCCTATATGTATAACACTTTGGCTATATTTATACCACTGGTGCTGTTCTCAGAGTGTTGAGATGTGACCTGTCTGGTTGCTTGCCTGTGGTGCAGGCTTCCTATGCTGCTATAGAAATGGATTTTTCTTTTCTTTGGGTGTCAGTGAAATTCTAGGATAAAAGAAATTAGGTCTAAAGTTATTAAATGCAGAAGCCTGAAAGAAAATCATGCAATCATAGAATGATTTTGATTGAAAGAGCACTCAAAGATCATTTAGTTTCAACCCCGCTGCCATGGGCAGGGACACCTTCCAGAAGATCAGGTTGCTCAAAACCCCATCCTGCCCAGCCTTGAATACTTACAGGGATGGTAATCTGTGCTGGTGCCTCACCACCCTCTTAGTAAATAATTTCTTCCTAATGTCTAATCTAAACCTACCCTCTTTTCATTTAAAGCCATTCCCCCTTGTTCCAGCACTGATATATGGAATCAAGGGCAGATCCTCACAGGAAAAAAAAAAAAAGAGGGGGGGACCCTTTTAACCCTAATGCTTGCCTAGACTGAGATCCATCATTACATTCCCCAAAATCTGTGAGTTGGCTGACCAACCCAGAGGAGCTGCTTATGTTATAGAAAACTGAAGTTGTATGAAAGCTGCACAATGGTATTCTTTCCTTAATAAGCCAGTAATGCTCCTGGTATGTGCTGTATAATTTGACTTACAATGAAATAATTCTGTAGACTCCCTTGCTACTTTAAATACTCCAGCTGAGGTAACTGAAATTTTATATCCCTTGTCTCATGCTGATTTCTTAGCCTGAATGATCAAATACACATCTGAATGGAACAAAACAGCTCTCAGCAAGAGTAAAGTAAGGCTCTGTTTTACCTAGGTCATTAGCAAGATGCCTTACTCACTCTACCATTGTCCTACTTCATTGCAACATTGTGAATGTTGTTTTCATCAGACTTTAGGAAATTATGGATTTGGTCTGATTGGTCCGGCAGCCAGTCTAGACAAGGGGTCTGTCTCAGTTAGATGTGACCAATTACCTTATGAGAGGAAATGGAAGAAGAATCTTGGTATTGTATTTCCTAATCCTCTCACTGTCTCTCAGTCCTGCCTCTCCCACATTCCTCCTGGTTGCTCAGCTGCAGTGATAGGTTGGACAGTGTTCAGCATTGCTCCCGCCTCTTCAGAGACAGCAGTTCTTCCACAGTCTCCTACTGAGTTATCAGCCTTGAGTGGCATCAGACATATTTTCCTTTTCCTTCTTGGACCCCAAATACCCTATAGCCCCCATCCTTGCACTGCCTCTCTGGATAAATGTGACAAGGCAGAAGGGTGCTAAGGATAGATCCATTAATATGAATTCGACATCCAGTTGAAAGTGTCTCCTTGTAGGAACTGGTAGGAACTGAAGCCTTGAAGGATCCTGAGTTCTACAGGATAATTCAAAGCACTTTTATGGCAGATCCAATCCTTTAGTATTTTTGCTTCCCCATGCACTTTTTTTTTGTTTTTTCCTAATCTCTGCATTTTAAGAAGAGATAATGAATGTCTGTTAATTAGCAACCTCTCTAGGAAGCTCTGGGATGCTTGGGAGTGCCAGGCCCTGAGATAGCCTCATGGATGCTGTGAAACCAGCCAGTGCTCTGCTGACTTTTGAAAGTTGCTGGTGGATCTGCACAGTGCTCTCTTGGCCGATGCTGTGAAAACAGAGAAGAAAACAGTGTGGATCAGGTGACTCAAAACCACAGCAGACACTGCTTTTGAAGCAGTGCAAATCCCCAACGGGATCACACAATTAAAGGGGATTAAAAATTCTCGTCTTGTTATTGCTCAAGTTGCTGCCAAAACTTCTCTTGGCCGGTGAAGAAGAGGCTTGGCCCAGTTGGTGCTGTTAGCCACAGCTCTCCAAGGGATGCTCTTTTCTTTGAAAGCTTTGCCCTAAGTGAAAGCAGGAGTTTAATTCTGTGTGAAAGCCTGGTAGTGTCCATTAGTTTGCCTGAGAGAAGTCTGAAATATTTGATGTTGATCTATAACTCCCTCAGTCCCTTGAGTACTGCTGGGCTTGCACACAGCCTCTTCACATGAGGTAAGGCAAGAGTTCTCTCAGCTCAGGATTGCACATCCTAGGAGAAGGGAGAATGGGACAGTAGCATAGCATTGTTAGGAAAATTATGCTTATTTTGAAATCTAGTCCTGTTTTAGTGGACTTACTTCAGAAGCCTGAGAATTTGGTTTGCCTGATGTTCTACAGGTTTGGGAAAGTAACAAGTTGTTTGATAATTAAATTCTTCTTTGTATGAGTTAGGATTGATGAAGGAAATGGAATTTATGTTCACAGATTGGAATTGATTTTTCTTTTCTCTTAAGGACCTTAATTATTCAATATCCTGGGCTTTGTCTTCTGAGCCTAGAGAGTTTAAGAGGCACCTCAATAAAATAGAAAGGTTTAGTCACTTATGATCTGATGTGCATTAAGGCTAAATTGAATTAATGTGTTGTGAAGTCTAATCCTATGTGGCCGTCTTTGGGCATACTTGCCTGTCATTTGTACTCTCCAGGCTTCTGGCAAGGCAGAGGTATAGAAACAAATAATTAAAATCATTTCACCCTTTTTAAAGTAATTGTTTAAATCATAGAGGTGGTTTGATATTTTTTTTTAAACTAGCTATAAAAGTTTTGACTCTACAATAGGCATTAAGCCCACATTGATTTAATTCCTGAACAGTAGTGGGGTTTTAAGTATCGTGGTAGGTAGGAAAGTATGTTAACTTCCTTCTCTTAATGGGAGCAGAATTCTCAAGATCAGGTCTGTATACCTGCAGACACTTCATTTTATACTTCTGAGTTACCAATTTGCCTTCAGCAGGACTCAGTGGGTTTCAGTTAAGTGCACTTCCAGGAAACTAATGAAAGGGGCAAGTGAAAAAATCCTTGTTGGCAATTTAAAACTATAACAAAACTTCAGATTAATGCCTAGAGGAATTGAGTTTGCCTCGGTTGTTTGCAATTGTTGATTGCCCACTGAAAACATCGGGAATAATTTTTAAGTAATTTATTTTCTTTATCTTCCTCTGTGCCCTTGTTTTGCAACCCAGGAATTAATCAGACTGTATTTGGGAACTACAAGGAAGGATCTATTCTGATATCTCTTGTATAAGTAGCCCTGTGAAAAATAACAAGAAAGAGCAAATGCTGCTTTCATTTAAAAGGGGCTGATCTGTGTCTGCTGTGAACATTATTCAGCAACCCCTGGAGAAATTTTAGTCAGACAGAATCCCTTCGGGGTCTCCTATTGCAACACAGTCTATCAGCACTTTCCCAAATAGAAGCCACTGCCTTTTAAGTACTATCCAGCTTTTAATTTGAGTGGGAATGAAAAATGCTTTTTTTTTTTTTTTTGAAGAGAAAAATTGTATTTTGAAAAGATTTGTATTTCACTATAGAGTGACCAGGATACAGTAAAACAATGAGTGAAAAAAATCCAGATATAAAACAGAGATGCAGACTGCAAACATCAATACTTAGATGACAGCGGCATGATCTACCACACCTTCTCTCTGTCTGTTAGCAGACCAGGTCGTCTGAGTGAGTTTTTCTCTGTAGTCACAGCAGAATAATGGTTATGTGTTTATTCTCAGGAAATGGTGTTTCGTCTGGATACTCAGAACTTGGAGTCAGGCAGGTTGAAATGCCCTTTTGATCCTCAGCAGCCATTTGCTTCAGTGATGGCAGGTAAGAAACCACCAGAGCCAGGTGCTCCTCTCAGATGTGTGATGGCATTGGATGAGAGCCCAGGGGCAGAGGCTCAGCAGATGTCATTGCTGGAGTTTCTCTGGCACTGGTCATGCAGGTTTGTACTTTCAGAGCTGAGGAAGCCTTCAGTATGCAGGCACCGAAGAGCTGGAAAGGCAGCAATACAAACAGAAGCTTTAGAATGACTGTGAAGCCTCTCTCAGCCTGGCAGGAAGGCACTTTCATCCTCACCCAGTCATTGCTTCTTTAAAAGCAACAAAAAATCCTACATGGACAGAGAATGTTTGAAACCCTTCTGGGCCTCTTTCTGCAATTATCAATATGTTCTGCCCTTTGAAGTCTGCTGACATCCACTATTTCCATAAATACATTTTTGAGGTTTCTATTTACTCGAGAAGCCACTTCTGAAGCTGGGAGCTGAGGAACAAGATAGTGCAGTCTGCCTGCTGCGTGCATCACAGCACTGTGTGGTCTGACATTTGGGGCCGAGGAATGTCAGCTTGACCTCCAGATTTCAAACTACTATAAGAACTACTTTTGTCATGGTTTGGTTCATAGCTTTGGACAATTTTCATTTAACTTGTCTGTCAAGCATATGAATACAAGATAAGAGTGAAGAGCCATGACGTTTTCATTTACAGCCAAAGAGCAGTGGTGACAATGCTTTGAAGTATCGGTCACTCTGTGTTATAAAAAGAATATGACTAATGTTCAGTCTTTATTCTCAGATAATAAGATAGATGATTTGTGATTCTGACCCTATAGATGGGTCAGGACTTCCTTTATTAAAAACAATAGATTAAAGCCAGTGCTTATTCTTCTCAGAGACCCCTAGTACTGTTTAATGACCATGAAGTCTATTTTTAAAATGGGGTTCTAGAAACTTAAACTTTTTTTAACTTTTTTTTTTTTTTAAGTGCAATAAAACTCCATGATTTATTACAGCAGTGCCTAATTTCAGTAGCACTTTAGGGCTTTGACCATTCTAAGTCTTTTGAAATGAAGAAGCTGCTGTCTTTTAGCTACCTAAGGCATGAACTTTGCTACATAAGAATTTTTAGGCTAGATAAAATTAATGGTCATGGTGTTCTAGTATCATTTCGTTGACTGTGCCTAGTGTCAAATGCATCACAATAATATGCAAGGACCACTGTAAAGAGTTACAAGCCTGACCAGACAACGTGGTATTGGTCTACATTTGGATGCTTACTTTAATCCCAAACATTCTAGGAGAGCAATATAGTTCAGGGATAAGATGCTGCCCTGCAACTCTGGGGACATGATTTCCCATCTCTGCTACTGATGAGAAGAGTAACCCTTAACATGTCACTTCTCTCTGTCTAGTTTTATTTATCTGCCAAATGGCAATAAGGATTACTTTTATCCTTCAGAAAGCACTTAAAATATTTATGAGCTAAATAATATCTAGTTATATTTTCACTCACACAACTGAGTAGTTTTCATTCTTTGTAGAAATAACTAATCTCTCTTTGAGTATTACACTGCATTTTTCCCCAAGTGTATTCCACAAATAAATTAAAAAACCTACTCTTTTTGAAAGAAAAATCACCTGCTCATCATCTATCCTCTATTACAAATTACCACTCACCAAAACTGTTCAGGGCATGACTGGAACTTGGAATGAGAGATACCAAAAGCTGAGAAAAGTGCTGAAAATGCCTTGTCAGCAAAGCCTAAGCAAGGATGGAGAATTTCTGCTAGCCCTTCAGATTTATCGATCACTGAGTGCCTGTCAGTTAGCAAACACCAATTATCCTGCCCATTTCTCATTATGACAAATACCTTTCAGAATGCACTATTGTTTCTTTACAAAGGCGACATGCTGTCTGAAAGATGTGCTTTCCAAACCTGTCATGGAAAATAATACAGAAGTAACAATAATAATGAGGTAAAAAGAAAGATGATAGATCCTTTTTGGACAAGTAAAGTGCTTGTGGATCATGGGTTGTGGGTTGGCTTGTTGGTTTTTTTCCCCCCTTGATCTTATTTTTTTAAGTGCATTTACATCTTTTGCAAATGAAAGCACAAACATCTGTGTTGAATGGTATTTATTTTGCATTCACTCTCAAGAAAGACTGCTCGCTAAAAGAGCTTGTGAAATGTTTCCACCCTGGAGCATCAGAAAATCTGGAGAAGGAACTCTTGGAAGGGAATTTTTATTTTTATGTATCATACAGATTTTTATATGATTATTGTTTATGAATACAAACCGTTTTGAAAAGGTTTATGAAATCTAGGGCTTTACGGTTTCAAACCATTAAACAGAAAAAAAACCCAAACTGAAACCCAAAAAACGCTATCTCATGTTATTTTACAGGAAAGAAAAGAGTATTGCAAAATGCACTGTGTGGAAAAAAATTTCACAGTGATACTGTTTCTGTTTGGAAAAGTACTAAGATCTGAAGGGAAACAGAAAATACTGTGCATTTCTTAGCATTTATATTCCCCACAAAGCTGGCAGAAGGATAAATAGTGACTGCAATTGTGGAAGCACATGGCACTGTGTTATCGTTTCCTTGTGAGGCAAATTCTGGCTGCCTTATTCAATAAGACATGTCATTTATTTCTGCAAGAACACTCTCCATGTTAAAAGGGTGACAACTTGGGTCTGTAGCCATATTCCTGCCATTACATGTTAGATTGTTGAAAAAAAATCCCATAGTACCTGAATTCCTTGTGTTGGGTGGAGATCCTCTACACCAGGAATGGGCCAGGCTGCAAAGCTCCTGTGAGGAAGCATCCATCACAGTTTTCTAGCTCAAGCCCAGGAGCAGAAAAGCCACTGGGTCCGTGACATGCTTGGGACATAGCTTGAATGGATAGATGGTCATATCCTCGTCATGGCCCCCAGGTCCATGGGGTAGGGAATACATGCATGGAATACAGCTTTGTAACCTTAAGAGTTCAGTACCCGTTAAAAACTGGAGAATTTACTTTTTTGAGTGCCTAAAAGGTCTGAAAATTAGGCTTGGAGTACTTTTCTTCTCAGACATGTAATTACAAATATTTCTCTCATTTAAATGTAAGTAAATTCACAGAAGCCAAAAATCCATTATAATATAAGTCAATCATACTTTAAAACATTAAATTACTTCATAGATCAATTAAACATAGGTGTTGTTCATCCAAAAAAGCATTAAAAGCCTTAATTTTGTTTGCCCAACAGTTAATGGAAACCCTGTTTCTTTTTCATTTACAGATGAGTATCTTTATGCTGGAACAGCTTCTGATTTCCTTGGCAAAGACACTGCTCTAACACGTTCTCTGGGTCCTTCTCATGACCATCATTACATCAGAACTGACATTTCTGAACATTACTGGCTTACTGGTAAGATCCCAAACATATGCTGTTGTCATTTGCATTGTCCTTCCTCTCCGAAGTTAATAGCTCCTTTCTTGTATAAATATGTATCCAGTAACTACAAATATAGATATTGTATCATGGTATCTTTGGATTACATAGGCTTTTTTAAAATAAGCTCAGTGGAACAAAAGTGAACTTGAGAGAAGTCACAGAGGTGAAAATACTAATTAAGGAAAGAGTAGGAGCATAAGAGATCTAATCATACTTTCTGTCTTTGATCTATACATCTCCGTAATTGGAATGATATCATGACTTAAATGCTTCTATTTCCAGTCTTGTTGCAATTCTTTTTTTAAAAAAGCCTTTTTTTCCGATCACTGTAAAAAGCTATTCCATTCAGCGTGTTGAAATGACAGACTAGAAATTCCATGTTTTTAGGTAGGAGGTCTTTTTTCCTTTTCCTTTTTTTGAGGGGGTAAAACACCCTTTGTTGTTGTGAGGATCATTTTAAAACCACTAAAGGCACACAAAAATAGCTTCCCAAGCAAAACACTGCTTTTTCTTGCCTGTTAAAAAACATTCAGAGCTAGTAAACCCTCTAAAAAACTGGCTGTATTTGCACCCAGCCAGTCTCAAACCACACACAGAGTAACATGGAAAACTTCACTCACAAGTTAACCCTGCTCAATTAAAGCATCTCTCTTTTAGCCGTCAACTGTCTTTAAAGATGTGGCAACACTGGCCTTGGTTCAAGATGCCTGTGTAACTATTATGGGTGCATTGTAAAGCCGGGGCCTGCTGACCACAGGGTTAAGTTGTCTTCCCAGCAGACAACTTCGAAAAAGGATAATTTTGCCTCTTAACTCTGAAACCTCAACAAGAGGAAATGGTCTTCTTTTTTTTTCTCTTAATTTTTTCCCTACCCCTTTTCTTTCTTCTTCTATACTGTTGCTTTACATTCATATCTATATGTAACTCCATAACCTCTGGATTTCTGCTGCGAGATGAGGAGAAACCATTTAATACCATTTTTAACTTTCTAAATAGGAGCAGTCTTTTGGACAGCTAGAAAAATCTCACATCTTACTCTGCTGACCTATTTCACTCGCATCTCTTGTGCTCAAACCTTACTTGTGTCACCTATTCTACTTCCCCTCTCTCTCATTTAAACACACTCTTCGTGCAATGCAGACCAGCAATGGTCTGTAAGCAGTGTGGACCAGGATGAGTCCTTTCAGCAGGCAGTTTTCTAAATGTAATTAGCCTTGCAACTGCATATCCAATTTTATCCCTAATGGCCCACAGATGCTCAACATGGAAAGGTGGCTGTGTAGCTGCTTTCCTAAGGGATGCAATAATATGCTAAAAAGAAAGATTTACTGTGGTTTGTCCCTGAGGAGCGTCTGGTGTTATCATTAGTATAGATCCACCTGGATGAGCATTCAGCTCCCGGCCCAGAAGAATTTACAGCTTAAATATCCAGTTCCAAACATTTCTTTTTGTTATTATTATTTCTTCATGAGCAGTTTAAGGTAAGGGAGTAGTACAAGAAAACAGAATAAACTATAGGTTTGAGAGCTGTTTATGCATTTTAATTTGGAGGCAGGGTGGGGGGTATCTGCCTTTCTCCTTCAGATTGATGCATGATTTATTCTGTTTTCACTTAAAGCATCTGTATTTGTGAAAGTTTTCTAAGGAGAATAGTATATTAATATGTCTGGATTTGAAAAACAGCTTTAGTGTGCTAGACTGTGAGGTGAAAATTACTCCACACTATATAAACACTGAAGACCCCATATATTCTTCAGGTTTACCTTGTTTCCAGCCATATAAAAACGTACAGCCACACTCTGTATAAGACTTCACATACACAATCCATGCAGTGTTATATTAAGAGGCATGGGTATAAACTAGGTGCTTTTAATATTTTGAAACAGACCTTTTAAGGTTGGAGAAAATTTTGAGTGCAACTTGAAATGACGGAACCATTTCTGAAATAAGTCATAGGGTGACCAATATATTTCTAGTTTATTGTGTAATGTTACCAATTACATACTTTTGTGCTTTCAGCTAATACTGGTATAAAGAAAATATTTACTTGATTTCAGTTTTAAAAGTCCCATCTCATCTAAATCCCTTCTTCCCTAAATCTGCCACCCATTTACCAAGCGTGTGTTAGACCTCCAGGAGAAGCTGTACATACTGGAATAATTGTACAATTAGAAATAAATTATTTCCAGGCATGACTCATGTTTTATTTAGGATAAGCATAAAATGTATAGCTTGTTTTTTTTTCCAGAGGGCCAAGGAAGTTTTTCTGTAATGCACCTTAATATCTTTAAAGTTTCTGGAAACAGAATTATCCTGTCCTGAGGGAAGGGAGGGAAAGACAAAGCGTAAGAGAAAAATGCGTGGGATACCTTCCAAGTCCTTACAGGGCATCTCTATCTTGACTAATTAAGACATGTCTTAATCTCTATGACCGAATAGCAGCTCCATAGAGGAGAAAAGGAGGAAGGCAGCTAGTCTTTCCCATGACTCACGCTCACACATGCTCATACTCCTGCACGCAGTGGCGCTGAAGCAGAGGGGATGCTGCTTCTGCTCAGACATCAGCCCTTCTCCCGCAGAGCTGAGGAATCTGGCATTCCCACAGCTGCCGGCTGGAGCTGCCTCACCCGTGATCATCACCGGGGATGAGGCACGTGGGGCTGGCGGCCCCTCTCTGGATGGCAAAGCCGCCCACTGGAACCGAGTTTGACCAGCTCCATCCTGTGGTGGGGTACCTGAGCCCTTCATACAGGCATGCACTAAACAGCTGCACATTCCTCTCTCCTTCATAGGAAGCCAAGGCCATAGCTGGAACAAGGGTTTCCCTGAATTGCATTCATCTTTTTCTTTTCATTTTTTTTCATAGCAATTTAGTCGTCTTTTCCATGGCAAAGGCTTGCAGGCAATGATTTCTTTATATCCTGTGAACTTTGGATGGGATTCAGTTCCCTTAGCTCTAAAAGGCAAAAGCATGCATCCTGTCTGAGCTCAGCCCTTTTGCTTGTCTCTTTAATTTACTGAGAGGTGACACTTCCAGAGGGTGACTCACCCCACCCATTGTTGGAATCCAACTTAAAATAGGATTATTCACTGTCGCTTTGTCCCTCCCTGAAAGAGGACCTGGCTGAGTATAGGTTAGGAGCTTGACTTCTGTGTGTTTATGCTCATCGAGGTTAGCACTACCCTTTACATTTTATCATGCCACCTATTTGTGGTAGCCCAGCTACACAAAGCTGCTGCCTCCCACTGTTTCAGGTTGCTTTTTAATTTTTTCGTGTTGTGGGCCATCTACTCCTTTACTGCCCCCTTCTTCTGAGCTTAACTTCTCTGTAGGTCTCACTGAGGCACACATGGCTGCACTATCTAAAATTGCTGCTGGTTTTAGAAGAGTGTGATAGCCAGCAGGTAACCAACAGCCAACATGACCACTCCAGCCAACCCAGCAGTGAAGGATCAGGTGTATCAGATTTTCATATCTATTGTCAGACCTCATGATGTCTTTAATCCCCAGTTTGGTTACATACAATCTAGTCATGAAATTACTATGTGGAAAATCTTCTATTGAAGCAATTAGGGGGAGAAAACCCTGTGTATGGGAAAACATTAAAAAAAAAAAATCATCATTAACTAGTTTCCCATGCAAAGAATCCAAAAGGCCTAAGTCACAGTTAGTTTAAATGAACTTTTATACTTTGCATGGATGGGTTAGAAAAAATGAGAGGAAGATGTCACTTGCAGAACATAATGTGCTTTTCAGATCATAATCTTTTCCATTAAATTGTTTTCATTTTCTTTGTCTTCCTATCTTTTACAGTGTATTTTTGTTTGGACTTAACTTTCAACTTCAGTGTTTTCAATTTTTATTTAAAATTGTTAAATATTTGTGTTCCTTTAATTTGTTAGAGATTCTTCTAAATCTGTTCCAGGAATTGGTATTGAGACATTTATTTTTGCATTTGGCTTGCCAAGGAAAGCAATGAAGTTTAATTTAAAAACCCCTATATATTCAGTTTTTTGTTCTGTGAATGTGGATTTAAAAAAAGGGGGAAAAAAGGATGTGAATTTCAAAAAGAGGTCACAGGAGTATTTCACAGGTTTTCCTGTTAAATGGCTATGTAGCTAACCACGTATTTAAAAAACCATACTGGAATAATATTTATGTATTTATTCATGCTTCAAGATCTAATCTTCAAAGTAGCCTTACAAGCCCTGAGGGGTAATTGAAGATTTTCCTCAGGCTCATTTTGAAATCCTAGCTCAAATTTATAGATCTTGATTCTTACATCATTTAATTTTTTCTGCTGATGCCATTCTCTAGTGTCAGAAAGTTTTAAAACGGAAGCAGCACTGTGGCTGTTTTGATCCATGAATTTACTCTTCTGTCATGGAGGTGCACATTGAGCACTTAAACACATCCCATTTTGTCTTAGGCCTTTGACTGCAAACTTTTGAATCAAGGACTCTCTTTTTTTCCGGTGTGTACCGTGGTGAAAAGTCCTCATGAGTAGTATGAAGTAACAATCATGATGGAAAGGACAAATGCATGAAGATACATTGAAAGCCGATAATACTGTTCCCCCTCATATCACCAGTGTGCTCTGTTTGCTCTGCATTCTTACACCACCCTCCTTATTGCTTTCTACTGCAGCCTCTCTGATAGTGGGAGACAAAGACTGTGTATTTTATTGCTGAAGGAATGTATTTTAGAGTCAAGGGTCTCTTTGCACTGTATTTGTATAGCCACTTCTGTTTAAAGAAAAACATCATTGATCCAAGTGCCCTCAGAAAAGCTCATCTATTGTAGAACATTGAGGAATGTCTTAAAAGTCACTGATTCCCAAGCATCTGCTTCACTTGTGCAAGACAGGGCAATGCTCTGATGTAGTCAGGGACTCCTAAATTGCTGTAATTTCTGATTTTACTGCAAAATTTAAGGGAAAAAAAGAAAGAAAGAAACAAAAACCCCAAACAAAATCCAAACCTTTTGATTGGAGAGAGACCATAGATGAGGGAGCTGAGAAAGGCAGCCAAGAACATCTTGACTCAGTAAACCTGGCTATAAGGTGCAGACAGGCATCAAAGCTTGCTTGGAAGAGGCTAGAAAAAATATAATGGCCCAGCATTTAAACAAGGCAAACAAACCATTGCATTGATTTAGCTAATTTGTTTCCGTGGACTAGGAGGTGTGCATTTAAGACTGACCACTCAGTTTTGGAGTTTGCCATGGTCACTGTGGATTACCAGCACGGCACTGCGTTGGACTTGAGAGATATAATCGGCAAGATTGCTATATCGCAGATATGTAGGCAACTTTCAATTTAGGAAATTTTCATTTGTATTAAATTTTTAATCCCACAGATCAATAAAGATTCTTCCATTCCTTTGCAAGCTATGTCTAGGAAAGAGTAGTGTGTTTCTGTATTCATAACAGCTGCAACACGTAATTAATTTAAATTCTACCAGGTCATTTCAGAAAATCTACTTTGCTTCATATTGATGGCAAGAGCAGTAAACAAGATTTGTGTAGGCAAATATTTTGTACTGAAAGTCATCCAATTTTGAAACAGAGACTGGTAACCAGTGCTGCATATTTATGCCAGTGGTATCAAGATATATACACAAAAGCATCACACTAAGAGTAGATACCTCGAACTCCATGATGGTTTTTGCTTGACTTGAGTAAGAAACTCGCCACTCAATGTCTATATAGTGGTAATTTTATTTCACTGGAAGATGCAACATGAATGCAGAGGTTTAGTAACAAGTACTAAGGCTTTTTTTCAGATTTTTAACCCATCTTTTTTTTTTTTTTTTTAATTTCTAGGAGCAAAATTCATTGGAACTTTTCCCATTCCAGACACCTATAATCCAGATGATGATAAAATCTACTTCTTTTTTCGAGAAATATCACAAGATAGTGGCACGTCTGACAAGACAATCCTTTCCAGAGTTGGGAGAGTTTGTAAGGTGAGGACTTTTTATTTTATTTGAAATAAAAAACTAAATGAACTTTAGATGGTTTCTGTTATCCAATGAGCCACCATAGCTGTTTTTCTGAAAATAGATTACTAATGCCATCTGCAATTTACTTTTCAAAAACCAGATTTTATGTTGAGTGTGTACCTCTTTTTAAAAAGGTAATAGTTTTATAAATTATAATCCAGTGTACAAAAGATAAAGTAGTGACCTTCAGCAATGCGATAGCAATCTGTTTTGTTTCATGACCTTTCAGCAAGGATTGATGTGTTCAAGTGTACATGGTGGCAAGGTATTTGGGTTTTTGTGGGAAGTGCCCACTGAATGCATGGAAATACAAGCCCATCCCTTCAGCTTAGCTCTCTGCATCATTCCTGGGCATTACTGAGTTCTGGGGTCAGACATCTGTTTCTACACATTCCTGCTAATCAGTTGGGGTGAAGGGAGTCTAAAAATGTATATAGTTTCTGAGATACACCCACATCTGGCTGGAGGTTTCCTCCCTTGGGAAGAAGCACAGTCCTTGACCCGTTGACCAGAAGGAACTAAACCCTGTGTCTGCTGCAGTGTAAAAAGTTCATTTGGCTGGTGCCTAACATCCTTTTAATGTTTGCTCCCTTCACTTTCTATTTCATTATGCTTGGCTTTGCCCCTTATGGAAGATTTCTGTCCCTATAGTATATACAGACTCAGGCTTTCATGAGCTGCAGTCTTTCTGGAGCAGCATCTCTCTCAAGGTCAGGAGCCTCCTGAAATAATGATGAGAAATAAAAAGAAAACGTCAGTCATTGTATTTTTAACAGCTGATTTTGATGAAGACTGTGTCAGATATTCTATCCACTCCCTTGTCTCATAGGACATTCTGTTCTTACATTCTGTACTCACAGAAGCAGTCAGTATAAGTGCTCCCCTCCTGTCCTTAGGTCCTCAGTGAATCTAGGTACCTAGGAATCACTGGTAGAAGTCAGGAAAATGGGACTTCAAAGCTGTCTTCATATTAGTAAATAGAAGCTTTGAGCAAACACTTATGTGATGAACTAGGTATCAGCAACATTGTCACAGCAGTCAGAGAAGTAGCTATGTTATTGTGATATTTCGTTCAGAAGCTTTCGCTGACTTGCATTTTCTGAGCAATGTGACTCAACTGGCAGAGAAAATGACATTCTTGAGAAACTTGAATATTAGTAAATGAACAAAAGCATTTGTGATCTGCAGTAAGATGTGTCTAGATGAAGGGCACCCATTCAGTTGATGGACACACACTGAGAAATGAAAAGTGGACTCGTGTATGAACGTGTAAATCTGCAACTGCTCTGCAGTCCGGCAAACTCCAAACTCCAATTGAGATTTCAGTGACCACAGCCACTTTGCACTTCTGTCCTTGACCTAAAGTGTTAAGAAAACAAAAAACTCATTCATAAATCAATTCTCTAGTAGGTTTTTAGCCAGACGAAAGAATGGATAATCTTTAGTTGGGTATTTCACAGCAGTGTGATTAATGGCAGAATGGGAATGCAAACATATATGATTTGCTGCTAGACATGGCATTTGCTGATTATGAGAAAGCACTTAATGCATTAGGAGAAATTGATAGACAACATTTTAAGCCAAGACACATGAGAGACTATAGTGGACTAAGATATATTAGTTAGAGATTTCCAGGATCCTTTACCTAGAGGAAAAAGGAGATAAGATATCATAATAAAAGCAAATGTATTGTAAAGAATTCTTAATGACTATGTATAATGATACCTCAAATGAGACTGAATTTCTAGAGTAATCATGTTAATGGAAAAAAAAGTGATGAATTTTATTTTTAATAGTCAAAGCAAACCAATGAAAACAGATAAGGAAAGTGATTATTATTAATACTTATGCACTGTCTTTATTTGTTGAGCACTTTCCACTAGTTGCAGAATTCTTTTGATAATCCAGACTCCTGTTTTTTCTATACATTTGTTTTGATTACCTGAATATAAAAGAAAAAAAATTAATTTTTATAATAAAAATAGAATTACTATGAGTATTTAATATAAATTAAACTATGTAAATAAACTCATCTGTTTATGGACTAAGGTATTCTGGATCTGTATGAGACATCTGTTGTGCTTAATTATCTCTGATACATCTTTGATAGCAACAGTTGATAATTTAACAATTTCTACTCTCACTGTCTCATTAACATGACCTGTACTACTCAAAGTTAAGTCTTTGTCTTCTTTCCCTGGTAAGCAGAGAATAACAGTGGATTTTGAAATAATTCGCTTGGTGTAAAAGCAGTTTTTTCTACCAGAACTCAGTTGCTGTCTACCTCACTGTGCCTTAGGGCTCCTGTACATTAACGCCAGAAACACATGCTGAAATTAGAATAGGCATTGTTTTTAATAAGGAGCTTAGTGAATGCAGCCTATTCTTCAGCTAATTTTCAAGGGTTCAACAATATGGTCTCTCACTGATCCTCTCCCTTAGGGAAAGTCTTCTCTGGAAAGCATTCCCCTTTCCCAGCTACTTTCAGACCCAGAAGACTACAATACTCTTGCTGGCAGCTCTTTGCCCACAGTCAAACAGCTGTCATTTGTCCTGTTCATCAGACCATATTTAGTGTCTTGAAGCCTGTGCTATACTATCACAGGCACTGCAGCACTCCATAACACTCATTTGGGTTTACGTCATCTTAATTCTGTGTATTGCTTAGGGATATCAGAGGGACTCGGGAGGAAGTGCTTTCAACAGTCACTTTCAGAACCAGTTGTGTAACTTATCACAGCAAATGGCATTTCCTGTTTTTGGTTTGAGGGAGGCACAAAAAAGTATCATTGCCCTATCTGTCGTGCCTGATACTACTTATGATATTTTCATGATTAGCGTAAATTGCAATCTTTTTGGTTATTTGCTTATTTAGTTATTTAGTTATTTGGTTATTTGATTTCTTTTCATGTAGGACTATAAGTAAAAAGAAAAAATACTATCGAAGATTAGGCAGCAAAGTTTATCTCTTTTTCAAAATACATAGTTACAGATATGTGTATTATATATATGGTAATTACTTAAGAGCATGGACCCACTTATTTCTATTTCTAGAAACACAAACATAAGCTTTTCAACTACATTGTCTTCAAGCCCATGCTGCTGAACCAGTTTGCATCAGCTGAAGACAACAGTCATTACACACTGAGCAAGATTTTGAAAAAAAATTGCAGCATCCATGCATTGTGGCCTGAGCAATCAAGTAAAAAGTTAGCTACATTTTTGTATATGTCCACCACTAAACGAAGGCAGAATTGTAATACTATGCATTGACAACCTCACATATGCAGAAATATAACCTTAGAAAAGACCCGGATTTCCCTCCTATTTTCCCTATTTGAGAAGTAAAAATCCTAAAATAGAGGAGTCCACAGAATGTTTTGGGGAGGGGGAAAGGTTGTTGAAGCTTTTGTTTATTTGTTATCCATATAGAAACACATCTTTTCATAGTTACGACCTCATTCTATTGGAATGGAGTGGAAATTAGCCAAAAGCAGTAGTCTCTCTGCTGCAATATGAAAATCCTGTTTATTATTACGGCGGTTTGCATTTGCTGTGTTACAAGCTTCTCTTTAATGACTTTGGTGATGTATTGCAAAAGTTACAGCATGCAGTCTTAGAGACTGATTTCTGAGACCTCAGCTGCCAAGAAATCAGACTTTGGCCCCTCATGCTTTCCCGCATTTCTTAAAGTGTTCTGTATCCAGAAGCAACCTTTGTTCTAGTGGGAACAAGTGAGTTCTTTGTCTTCTTTTTTCTTCTTCTTTTTCTGAAATGCCATTTCATGTCTATACATACCATGTTGTACCTGGGGACAAGAATATAGTAATTAGGCGCAGCCCTCTTGGTTAAACTGTACTTTCTAAGCACCCTGGAATGCAATCATTTTAAGAGCTCCTGAGTCGAGAGCCCTGGACACACCCTGCATTCCACCTTTAGGTAATGTAATTTATTTCCAAAGCCATGAACATGAGCAGAGTTCAAGGCTGTGACCTTGCCGCCCGTCTGGAGCTTTAAGCAATTTGTATTCCCAGAATTCCAGGAGGGAGCTGTGCTGCTGCGACTCCAGGTCTGGGGTCTCCAGTGGGCTTTGCCATAGGGCTGCTTGTATGTAAAAGTTAAGAGGTATTTTTCTTGTCCTGGAAATAGTCTAGCCATGCTTTTACTGTGACTAAGGAAAAGCTGGGTCATTACCATTATTTTTATTTCTATATTCTGTAATGCATCACTGTGTAGATAATTGATCTATCTCCAAAACATTTGAGTGGTACCTTTAATGCTTTACTGTTCAGCCACACTAACTGGGGTCCCGGAAGCAAAATAGCCATGTTAACATGTTCTCAGCAGGGCTAATTAGTCTGGGCTCAGAGCCATGCTCGTGCAGCTATCCTGCTTCCAGTTCTGGAGGCAACTCATTCCAGACAAGGTTTAACTTACTGCATATTGCATGTTTACATACCTCCTTTCTCACCATAATATTGCCACAATGCCAACTATGGGTAATAATTTTTTTTCTTGATTTCTCAATGACAGTGATTAAAAACACTCTGAAAAAGCCATCCATAGAACAACTTTGGCCTTCATTTACCCTTTAAGCGTCTTTGCAGCAGTGATTCTTTCAGCAGCCAACTCTTTTTGGACTTCCAAATTTGATATTTGTATTATATATGCCATTTGAAAGTTTTCAAATGATGTAGAAAAGCAAATGCTCTTCATGCTAATTTCATTTTTAAGGGCTGATGTGTTAGAGACAGGCCAGTTCCATATAGTATCCGTTTCTAAATGATTAAGAGATATAACATCAGGCTTTGTCAGGTCTTTTGGTCCAACTTTCCATATTGGCAAGGATAGAAGCATAAATGTAGGAAGTTTTGTATATTTTTGTCCCTCATGGGTGTGTTTCAATAATGTAATGAGGGGGCAATATCATGATTTACAGATGAAACAAAAATATGTAAGTTATGCTTATATATAAAGAGGTGTGACTGAATTTTACTGAGCCCCAGGGAAAATGAAAAAGAAATTGCAGTGTCAATAGAGGGCTTTAAAAACTGGATTGTGGAAATGCAGCTGCACAACCTCTGAAGCAAACTGGAAATCATCCTAGTTGCCAGAGAAACTCACTGCAGAAGACACTATCAGTAACCCACTGGCTTGGAAGTGGAAGCTTGCAGAGTTAATTGGAGTGGAGTTTTTGTAATTCAAAGCCCTGACTTTCAAGTGCTTTGACTCTCCTGTTCAAATATCTCCAAGAGGAACAAATTTTTGATTTGATTTTGAAATTTTCTCAGGTGATAAAATTATTTTCCTGTCTTCTTTTTCCTATCAGTACATTTAATATGAGAAAGTACCATGGTTTACAGTTTTGCTTTTTGAGTACATTGATGTAAATGCAGATAACTCAGGATTCTGAATTCTCTGAGACTAAGAGAAGTCTGAATTCTCTGAGTATAAAAGACTCTCTGAGATGATGCCCTTCCTAGCTGTCAGCCTGTGGTTATCAATACTGTAGTCATTCTGTCCCACATGTGTGACTTCAGACACTTGTACATATCCAAGTGAGGAAACTAATTATAAGGCATTCTCTACCTTCAGTAAAGGCAGGTGATTACTTTTTAGAGGAAGTCTGGATCCATCTTCAACCCAAATCATTCTCTGAAGTACATATTTCCCACTGACTGTAAAGGGAGCTTAGCCCTACTGGGTCCTTGGAATGTGAAATTCAAGGCATTCTTATTTAAGAATGTGAAATTCTGAATGGCAAATTCAAGCCTATTTGTTCAGAAAGAAACCACTTTGTCCCAGTGCTGCATCTCACACTACTCCAGTTTCACAGCACTCTTTAACCATTCAAATGATATAAATTCTGGTCTCCTGTTTGACATTTAATTGTATGATCTGTCAAGTCACTTGACCTGGCCTGTAGTTTCATGATCAAGAATGCTACCTTTCATAACTTGGAGGTTTTGTTCTTTGTCTTTTTAGATCATTTATATGTATCTCTATTATTTATATATACATGAAAATTTAGATTAGAGGTGGGTAAAGAGAAACACACTGGAATGAACCATGAACAGTTTATAATCTAAGTAGATTTTCCTGAGAATTCCATAACATTTTTTATTAGGTCAGCCATAAGCCTTTGCTGACTTCAGATTTTCATTGAAGTTGGAATGAACAGCCTAATGGTGGTCAGAGTAGAGATCTGTTTTGTGGCAGCCTTTGAACAGTTTGTGAGAATATACTTAATATTAGCACACCTTCTGGAGGTAATCTTAGCAGGATCACTGAATGGCCTTGAGGTGAAATGGTGCTCAATTTTATTCTTTCACCTGTCACAAACCACATGCAGACTTGCTGTTGTCATTATGTCTTTACCTGAGCTAGTTATTTCTGGCTTTTGTATTTGTGGGATTTTTTCATGGTATGTTCAGTAATAGACCAGAATTTTTCTTTGCTGTGTGGTTAGATTTTCCAGTCTGGATCCCATACAAAAATAATTTGGTAGAAACATCCAAAAGTGATGTTTAAATACTTTCCAAAATAAAAATCAACGTTTTCCATAGTGAACTAAACAGTTATGTATGCTCAGTGTGAATGCATTTTCATTCTGAATGAAATAAAACCAATTCCGATTGAGGAGCAGGAACTCAAAGTTAAACCACTGTTTCTCTCACTCATAATTCAGATGCAGGGCATTTCCACAGTAGATGTGGCCTCCAGTCTTGTAATTTTTGCTATTGTTTTAATAAAGACCCTCTTTCCCATTATCCTAATGTCTAGAAATGTATGAATGCCCAGAAGTGGCATCTTTACCCCTCAGTCTCATATCCCATTTGACACTGGGTCATCTTGCCATATATTCAGCTACTTGAGCTTTGTTCTGGTTTCATGCCAAAGAATTCCCTGGCTCAGTCCTGCTGGGCTCTTACTTATTTCCGCTAAGGAAGCCAAAAGCAGGCTCAGCACTAGCCACTGCACTCCTGCTTGCTGATGACTACAGATAAATGTGCTCTTGCCTATTCCTGCTGTGTAGGTAGTCAAGGGCACCAGTTGAGATAAATGTTTAGTTTTTCTGTTTGAGTTTGGGTGGAGGGGGGTGTTTTTGGTTGTTGTTGTTGTTTTTGGTTTTTTTCCTTAGGTCTATATTTGACTGCGGTTGTGCAATGAACTTTGGATGTGCACAGAGCTCAATGAATGATTGGATCCACAGCCTATAATCTTAGTTTGTAGAAGATACTGTTTATCCTCTCCAATTCATTTTGCAACAAGCAGTGTGGTTTACCCTAGGGAATGAAGCCAGCTGGTACAGAGTAGTGACAGGTTATGAGATCAACAAATACACTACACTATTGATGGGCGCTCTTTAGTCTTAGTGCCTGATGTGATGACTGTGTCTCAGGATATGGAAAACAAGCAGAAAGCCAGGACATGGAAAACAAGCTGTACATTAAATTCTGGAGTGTAATGGATGATGATTTCAGAAGGGAAAAGTGCCAGGGACCAAGAGGCAGTCTGAGGTTTTGCACAACTCTACTCCAGACTATGGGTTTTCTGTTTCAAGTTGTGACAGTATCGAGCTTTCAAGAAAGATGTGAAAAACTATTGTAGAAGCTTTCTCTGGAAACAGGTTTGCCTGGGGGAAAGCTTAATGTCCAAGCCACACAGAGTTAGAAAAGCTTTTGATTAGACTTTTGAAGGGATAAAGGGTATGCAGCCTGTGCTCTGATGGTGTGAGGGGCACTGAGAGACACCAGACTGATGCAACACCCTGAAAATCAGGAGAGCTGAATTTATTCAAGGCTTTCTTGTGGAGGCGATGTGTAACTGCACTGTCTTTGTCAGAGACAGTGTGTTTGTGCCCTTAGTTCTCTCATCTGATCATGTGCAAATGATCCCACATTGGTAGAGACCTGTGCAGGCAGAGTCCATATGCTGAGAAATTGCATCATTGTGCCAGGCAAGACATCATAGGGGATATTGCTGTGAGTACGGATGCGGTAAATGAGCCTGAGCCCCTCTCAAATCCTCATCTTTGGATCAACTAGTTCAAGCATCAGTAGTATGATATGCTATCCATATCTACAGTATCTGGAGGAGAGGGTATGCCCTCTTATAGGAAGCAGTATGTGATCCTATAATGAGATCCTTTCCCCAGGAAAGATTCTGTAGATTTCTCATAGAAACAGCAGAATTACTAAACAGATTCAGTCTCACCACATGGAGACTGTAGACAGAGGAAAACTAACTTTGCCGAGTTTACTCAATGTATCCATAACAGAGCTAAGATCTGAAGTCTCCCGTGTCTTCTTTCTCTTGTTTATATTGCAAATGTACTTTTATTCTTTTTCAAGTCACACTTCATGTGTTGCTTGATATTTTTGGAAGAAATCCATAGCGTGCTGAAATCATGGGAGGATTCTTTCATCTGACATCAGTATGGTTTGGGCAAGAAAATTCGAACCTGAATTCCTGAAGGAGCAAATGTAACTTTCCCATGTTAGGTCAGCACTTAACAGAGTTGGGTGGAGCTAGAATGTGTAAAGTAAAATGAAATAATTATAAAATTATAAAATAACTGTGAATTTGAAAACAGAAGTTAAAATGAGACTGTTGGCTGGTTCTCCATTTATAAGGTCAGCTAGAAGGTTTTTCTCTGCTCCATAAAATAAGGCTTTGCTGCAGGGGATGCCGTTTGTTTCTGGTGGCTTTGTAATGTAGCTAGGCTTCAATAGAAAGGCTTCAGGGCCTTTTGCAGTTTCATCACTTTTCTCTTCTGTTCTCCAGCATTTCCTTTTATTCAGGCCAGGAATTCTCTTTGGATCATCCTTCTGTACATCTTGCCACTGGCTGTAATTAATAACCTGCTTCTAGAAATTCCACTCATTGTCTTCTTTTTTTTCCTCCTTTTAGAAGCTGTTCAGGATAATTACTGTCTTTAAAGTTTTATGAATCACAGTGTTTGACATCTTTGATGTAGGCCGATTTTTCAGATAACTGCACTTTTTGTTCTAATGTTCAATTTGTCACTGTTACTTACAAACAAATAAGAGATTTAAAACGCCAGAGATGTAGATGTTCGTTAGCTTCACTGCCATCTGTTTTCCTGCCTGTTGGATTCCAAGACTAACATTTGTGCATTTTAATGAAGCTATATCTATATATGCAAGGTACAATAGAATAGAAAATAGATACAACAGAAAGTCTTTAATAAATTGATTTTAAATCACTTGATGATAGAGCAGTATTTTTTTTTGATGACTTTTATTTTCAAGATAAACTTGTCTTTAACAAGAGAGTTTGAAAAACCTGTTGGTTTATTCAGTTATACATAAATTGAAGATGATAAAACTGAGATTTCCATGGAATTCTCCCAAGAGAGGTGTATGATATGACTTTAATTTTACACTGTGGCATTTAATCAGCATTCTTCCTCATGTCAGAAAACCATGCACTTACCTGTGCTCATTGAAGTTGTACATCAGATATTTGAATTCTTACTGTAATTTGGTAGAAATTTGATTTCTCATTCTAACAAATTGTTTTTTGCAACCAGCTCATTGAAAAGGGATGAAATTTTAGGATTTCTGTAGAATAAGAGCTTGTCTGATTTGTTAAAGTCATATTGGGTTACTTCTCCATTTATCTAGATAATGTCTGTGTTCTAAATCTTTGTGCTATATCGGAGTAATATTTCCTCAATAGATGACAGATTGAATGATCTCCATTCTAGCTGGCAATTATCTAAATTTCTAACTCAGGCAAACGTAAGTAACCAAGATTTTACAGGCACTTCTTTCTGTTAAAAAAGAAGGTATTTCAGGCAGAAGTGTTGGTATTTGTTACAGCTTGTGAGAGTACAAAGCTGTAAGTGCTAATTAAAGCTTTATTTATATTCAAAATGAAATATGCAATCTTAAATGCCTTCATCTGTCTGGTAACAAAGTTTATAGTAAACACTGCTAATCCAGTGCGCTTAGAAGTGATATTTTGGGAGATAAGATTTCAGATACTCGAGGCTGCTTGACTGTTACAAGGACATTAGCCATATTTTTGGAATGAAATGCTTGCTCATGTTGCCTTTCCCTTCTCTCAGCACATAAATTTATCTTGTCTTCTTGTCTCATCTCCCTGAGATATTTATAGTTCTTTGTCTTCAGACCGTATTTCTTGTCAAAAATCATTTTGGTACATCCAGTTTATCACTTACGCTTGAGGCAAACCTTCACTTGATGTGAAATCAGTTCAGCAGCCTTCTTAGAAGTCTATGACTTTGTGTTGAATCCTTGTTTTTGTTCACTTATGCACTGACTGCTTCGGTGATTTTCACTCTTCAGTGCATTTTTTCTACACTGACTACCCAGCCTGTACATCTTATTATAATAATGTCCTGTTCTACAACCACATCACTGCACTAGAGCACATCAGTGATTTTTTTTTTCAGATGGATACTATTAAATAATCTTTTTGAGAGAAGGGACTGTCTTATTTCTGTAGCATCCCAGTCTCAAAAATATTTTTGGCCAATATGTCTTTTGTGCAGCCTGTCAGAGGCCAATAATTAGGAACTATGCTGATCCACGGAATCTACAAGAGAGTGGGCAGATATGATGCAAAGTGAATGAGTTCATCCCAATGTGATCAGAAGGAAAAGAGAACAATGACGTGTTCTTCAGCACCTGAAGCCTCAAGACGGGTTGAAGACTGACCTAATATGAACCAAAAATAGTATAAGGAAAACCCCAGACATTTCCAGAGCTTAGTAACATAAATATTACTTGACTCTCCAGGAGCAAAGATATGCCTATACTATTTATATTTTCTGAACCTCTGTGGTCTGAGCTGAACTAACTCTATTTGTAGAAAAAATCATCATGGTCTTTGTCAGTTTCTGCACTTTCTCAGTCAGTGAATCCTGGAAATGTAGTAGGAAAGGAAAAATACTATTAATCAGAGATCACATAAAGAATTGCAAAGTACTATATGGGTGTTAATCTAAAAAATCCTCCAGAAGTCCCAAAACCACAAACAAAAACATCCTCCTAGTAAGTGTACATTTTATTTTATTCAGCCATGGTAATAGGAAGAAGTATGTTAAAGGACAGATATGTCAGCATGTTATATGCGCAGCTGTCTAAATCAGTGAAAAGATTTTTCAGTTTCTAAATTTCTGCACCATGAATTTGTCACTCTCCGGCTTCATAAGGACATGGTAGCTCTTGGGACGCTGGCTGGTCAGTGAATTGCGCTTGCTCCATTATAATCTGTACAGTGTTATTTTGGCAACTTTCGGATATGTAAGGCACACCTAGAGAATGTCTACTCTAATACCTCTTAAACTCAAGTAAAGTGGTTAACATCATGTCCTGGCTTGAGAGCAAGAAAAAATGGACACATCTTAAATCCAGTGGAATCTTACACTTTAAAGAGCACAGCACTTGCTAAGATTGCTTCCTTTGAGCACAGTGTCTGATTCACACAACTTTTTCATACTCAGTGGAACTACTGAAACATTTAAAATAAGCATTTGTGAAAATGCTGTGTTGGATCACAACTTGAGTGTAAAACAGAAGTACATATCTTCCCATCTCTTGCAGAAGCTGAATGCCTGCAATGACAGGAGCTGGAGCTAGACAAGGATCCTTTTCCCATTCCAGCCCCCTCACTTGCTCCCTGTTTCCTGACCTTAGCCAGGCAGTTAGAGACATCTCACCTTTTGTGACGCTTCACTGCACTCACCAGAAATCAAAGTGGAAGCCCTGCAATGCGAGAATTACTTAGCTAATCCAAATCGCCAGAGGAATGAAAAGAACAACACGTCTTGCTTTTTAAGATTCTTTGTTGCACCTTTGTAATTATTTGGTTTGAACTGCACCACAAAGTTTGTTTGCTGTGTCTTTGAACAGAACACACACATGCAGAGCTTCTTTTTGCTATTGGCTTGAGGCTGCTAATTTTGACGCCTTTGTAATAAATCTGTTGAGTAGATGCAAAGCTTCAGGCTTGGCAGGACCTCAGGAAGTCAAGAGAAGAGGCAGCAATTTTTGTAAGAGCAGGAGATCCAAGCACCATATATTAGGTGGAATCATTTCCAGCTGAGCTAATCCATTTAAAAGTAGCAGGTACATGAAAAGGGAAAGCAGTTAGAGCACATTACTAGAGAAGTGTTACTCCTTGTGAAGTGATTTCAGCACTTAAAACCATCTTTCTGAATGCTTGTAATATGTATGATACAGCCCTGAAGGGCCAAATACAATCTTTGGATGTGACATATAATTTCCACAACGCAGTGTTTCCTACTGGCTGGTTCTATACCTTCAGAGTTGCAAAATCTATTAACAACAAAGTGATTTCTCCTGATTGATTTGGAGGGGTTGAATGTTTATGAATGGAATTGTGGTCCTTAGATTTACAGCACAGATCCCCTAGGCTTCATGGTTTATGAACAAAAGAAGTAAGCACTTTCATAGGGTAATTCAGAAGCTACAGCAGGGAGACTACTGTTAGTGATAACATTTCTCTTAAATGTTTGAATTCTTGGTTCCTGCTGGTGTATCACTGACCTTATTCTTTTCAGGAAAAAAAATATTGGGGCCTAAATAGCTTGGCAGAATCCAAGTAGTTCTGCTGTTTGGGACCAGTGTGGGACAGATAAATTTAATTGGATTTTTCATGTACTCAGTGTAAGGAGCACATGACCAAACTTCTAGTTCCAACTTCATAAAATTAAAATCTTCTAAAATCCACTGCCCACACTCCTCTACTGATCCAAGTCAGTAGAAGGAAACCTATCCTTCAGAAGAATAATTCAAATTTCAAGTGACCCATTATGGATGGTTTTTTTCTTCAGTGACTGAGGGAAATTTGGGCAAGGAAATTTATGTTTTGGAAACTCATAGTAAATTAAATGAAAACAAATCCCTTTTTGTGGGGTATAAATTGATATTTCTAGAACAACGATTATTAAAATAATATGACTGGTTTTCCCTGGAATGCATTTCTCTCTGTACTATTTTCACATAGCAATCAGTGCAATATTTATGTTGTAAGCTGCTGATGAATATAGTTTATCTTTTTTTAGAAATCTATCCAAAACATTCTGTACTATTATTTGGTTTGTAAAGAATTCTCAAAGAACAACTGATTTCAAAAATTAGCATCGCAGGGAACAAGAGATCCAGACATATGTTCTCACAACATTCCAGTTGCAGAGCTGATGAGAGAACTTTGCAATCAGATTTGGGTATAATTAGGAAATTTGAGAATTTGAATTGCCTACTCTCTGAGCTCAGAAGGGACTAAAAAGGGTGTCCTACACTACTTTAGGAAAAAAAACCAACAAACACAGTCCATACTGTACTGCCATATGTTAAAGCATTGTTTCATATTTAAATATCATTATTATTTTTTTAGAATGATATGGGAGGCCAAAGGAGCCTAATAAACAAGTGGACAACTTTTCTGAAAGCCAGACTTGTGTGTTCCATACCTGGTCCTGAAGGAGCAGACACACATTTTGATGAGCTGCGTAAGTTGGTTTATCTTTAATGTTTTAATGTTCTATTTTGACATTAGTATTGCCTGTTTGTTTTGAGATTTTTTTGCTTGGTTTGAGAACCAAGCAAGTTTTTGTCTTGTTCTGATTTTATTTCTCTTCCAAACAGTGCTACTAATATCAGAAGTCTCTGATTATAATTAGAATTGATCTGATCAGAATTATGGAATTTTCCCCTTCCACTCCAAAAGCTGGAAAGTAAAATACTGATATCAGACTATCTTCAAATGGAGACATTTCAGAATATTAGCACAAATTCACACAACATAAATTAAAATTCAATCAAAAATAAAGGGGGTTTATATTTTTATGCATCTCCAAATTATAAAGGTTAAATACAGAAATAGTGACTGCATGTTTAACTAAAAAAAAGTCCAAAAACATATTTTCCCATTGCAGAAGATATATTCTTACTTTCTACAAGAGATGAGAGAAACCCACTTGTATATGGAGTCTTCACTACAACAAGGTATGTGTTGATATCATGTTTTCCTCTGGAAACAAATGCTAATGATCTTACTCAGGTCTTTTATATTCTGTATATACTCAGGTCTTCTATACTAGATCCTGGACCTTTGTGTGCCTGACTTTTGAGAATGACTGTAAAAAATAATGAAAATGTAACAATCAAAAGCAAGCTAGTTTATTTCAACCTCATGCAGTTGAATTTGTAAATTTCTGTAGTATTTATTGAGCAACCAGTAGCTACTATTTAAGACGAGTCGTCGTGGTGAAGTGTAATTTCTGTAATCAATAGCTTAACATCTGCTGTTTCTTAGTATGAAAACTATTTTCCAAACTGATACTTCAGTGATTTTATAGGCTGGAATTTGTGAAAAAATAAAGCAACTTTATCCCAAGGGAATGTACTAATTAATTAATGACCTCTCAGCTGCAATAAAGATGTGCTTTCTATGGAATTGTCAGAAAGAAAAGAAATAATTCTGTCATCTCCAGAACCTTTCTATTAAGTGTAAATAATAAGGACTAGTCAAATGCTTACCGGTATGAGTACAATGAAGAATTGCCGAGACACTTCTTAATTCAGAAGCTGTCACCACAATATCACCCTAGAATATATAAGCACAGAAAATATTTAAAATTTAATTAAATGTTGCACAGTGAATGAAGTGGCTTGTGAAGTAACTGAAGTACATACCACTCAACAACCTGGCATGGTGTTCTTTGGAAAACAGAAATGTTTGGAGTTTTCTTAGAAAAACACATTAATAAAAAGGAAAAAAATAGATAAAAAAAGAAAGAAATATTTATTTTAGTATGATTTTTTTGCCTTTCCAGTGCTACTTGTTATTCTCAGGCACCTCACCTATAATATCACTAATACCTGGACTTCCAGATGTAAACACAATGTAAAGCAATGCCCTTCACATGCATGAAATTGTAATCAAAATAGCTAGTAAATGATAGCTGGAAACTATAATTTCAGCCACTAGAAAAAATAATTTATTGAGTCTATCAAGTGTTCCCAAAGGCTAATCCAGGTTTCAGTCAAGCAAAGCTTTAAACTGTAACAACAGTGACATTAAATATCTGAAGTTATCAGACCTCTGCATGTTATTTAGTGCTACTTATACCAGCTCTCAAGTGTAGGCTTGATCCCAACCCCATTAGACTCTGCAGTTAGTTAACTCACTGGCTGAGGCACTGAAGAGGTGCTTGCAGTGTGCATACCAATCCATCTTGTTTTACAGCTCTGTGTTCAAGGGCTCTGCAGTCTGTGTGTACAGCATGGCAGATATCAGAGCTGTTTTCAATGGCCCCTACGCTCACAAAGAGAGTGCAGATCATCGGTGGGTACAATACGAAGGTCGCATCCCATATCCCAGACCTGGTACAGTAAGTGTCTCCTTAATTACATACTTCTATTTTTACTCAAAGGCAGTCATGCTTCACACCCCTCCCTGGGTTGGTAATTTATATTTTCCACTCAGGATGTTTCAAATTATCCTCTCAACGCTTTCCTTTCTGTTGACAGCTCAGACTTCTACCTACCCTGTATGTATATAAATATACATTTTTCCATGTCTCTGAGATAACATTGTCCAGACTGCTTATTTCCTGACTGTCTCTCATATTATGGTCTCCCACTGTACACCTAGGTTTCTATCTGTTGGGATCACCTTTAAGGCACCAACACTTCATAAAAAGCCAAAGGCATTTCTTTATGGAGTACTAAGTTATGATGAGGTATTTTATTTGAAGTCTTGTATTTCTGTTATCTTATGTCTGTTAAAATTGTTGAGATATGCCATTGCTTCTGTGTGTTTATACATGTGTTTATACATTTATATTGTGTTTTGAAGTAAAATAAGGAGGTAATTGGTGGAGATTTCGTGTGATAAAAGGTAAGCAACAGGAAGAAAAAAGAACTTTGTTATCTGGAAACATTTTTAAGTCCCAATCTCTCAGACTTCAGCTGTAACAGGCTAAAACAAGGAGGAAAGTTTTGGATAATTATTGAAGCCTTTTTCGACTTCTGTCATGGTATTAAGTTTTGGAAAAGCACAAACTGACATTACAGATGTAGAAGAAATTATATTTTAAAAAAATACATCAACTTGAAAAACATCATACCGAATTCGAGCAACTTTTTGTATAGAAGATGTAAAAGAGCATGATTTTATCTGGAACATCTTGACATTCTCTTGGTCAGGTTTTTGGTGAACTAGTATTAGACAGCTGCATAAATCCAGCCAAGCAGTGAGCGATCAAGGCTGGATGTTGCCTAGAAGCCATCTGGCTGTTTCTGCACTACTTCTCTGACATCAGCACTGATGTAACCTTTGCTTCAAGCCATGTAATCTAGTTAATTTAGTTTGTCTTTTTAAACATTTTCTTGTCCCTGTGTTTTCTCCTTTATCCTTTCTGTTGACTCAATTGCATGGTCCAGGCTAATGCTGTCTGTTGCACATAGTGGTCCCAGGGCTTAGCAGGTCAGGCCCTGAGCACTGATTCCCTTCTCTCAGCTCTGGATGAGCCTCAGAGGCAGCTCTCTCTCAAAAGACCAAGGCAGCTCAGAGACTGATTTGGCCTGCCCAGGATCTGTGCTGATGGCACAAATCGCACCTAATTTAGACAATTTTGTAATTGTAGGCTAATGCATCTGTCTGTCATGCAAAATGTATAGTGCCCCTAGAAAAGAAGATTGCATTCAGTTGGGGTTTTCTGTTGCTTTTTTTTTTTTTTTTAATTACGTGCAACTCCATGACTGGTTAAGAAGTTCAGATGAATTTAGTTTTAAGTACAAAAATGGTTCCAGAGAGAACAATAGCTGGTCCCATGGCATCTACAGAGATTAAAATAACTCTTGAAAAACTCAGAGTGCCCCATAAGGATGAACACTCTGCACAGAGAGATGGGTCATAAGCTCATTGCATTTTTGAGTGTATTAGCCATCAGATGGTTGAGCTGGGATTCACAAGGAAGGAAACATGTCATGCTGAAGCACGTTGATGTTTATCATTGATTTTAATATTTATGGTGCAAGTATTTTAAAAGTTGGAAAGCTTAAAGATAAACAGATATTTTGCATAAGCCAGCCCTTAACTGTACTTCTTTTAAGCACCTGATAACAGCTGTGAGAAAATAGTATCATAAAAGTCCTTTTAACCTCCATAGTGAGAGGATTTCTGTAGGAGTTTGTGTGATGAAGGACTGAGAAGGGAAGTGGATTTACTGAAGAAAGCTCTCAGAAGAAAGACATCTGTAATATTTGCTGTATAGATAAGGTAAATGTATGCTGCATAGCTTTTTTTCTGTTGTCTTAGTGGGCTACACTGCAAAATACTACAGGCTCTGTGGTTTAATATAGGGTATCCAAATAAGCAGATTCATGCCATGCTCTCCGCTTGTGATGGGATGTGCCAAACTTGTATAGGAACAGATTTAGATCAGGATCTAAAAAAGCAATTCTTTGTTTAAAGGCAAGGAAAAGAAGCAGCATGAACTTTACGGAACACTGCACTGTGAATGCTGAAATGCTCTTCCTTAAAGATTAATTTCATAATTTCTTGCCAGTTATGAGGTGGTTCAGGAATGCTCAGGAAAAAAATAAAATTCCAAAGAGGGGTAATCTATCCTTTTTTAAGTAATTAGAACATTTTTGAAATGTAAGCTTCTCTTAAGTTCTGCCTACAGTTGGCATAGCCAACACTGCTCTGATTCTGTATCTCCTATATTTTAAGTTACTGGCAAAGTCTAAAAATGGCTATACTAGGAAATGCGTTTCTTTTCATGCTTGGCTTTGAGAGAGGCATTGACTTCCTTTCACATTTATACAGAAGCAGGAGGCTGCTTACCCTAATTTAACTTTCTGCTCAGTTGCCTTTATCTCCTAAGTAAATAAAGCTGCTCACTATAGAGTCTGTAACTACTTTGATATTGAAATTTTGACAAAATGCTTCCTGTGGCAATTTGTGTCTGAGATAAACTCCCAACACAACTATGATATCATGCCTTTGCAATGCTGATCAGCAGCAGCAGGCCCTGCCAGCCCGTCCTCCCAGAGCTGCAGTAGGGTCTGCCTGCCCTCTACCATCATTGGAACACCCTTGGACAGGGCGACGTGGGACCTCTGGCTCACTCCATACCACTGACACTGCAAAAAATACAGTTAACTTCTGTCAGTAGTATTAAAGTGCAAGTGGAAATAATGGGAATTAAGCAGAGGCAAGACTTCAAATCTATTTCCATTTAGAAGCTGAAAATAAAAAGAAAGGAAAAACATGAAGCAGGCAGCCCTGACACAAAGGGTGTGTTGAAAACCAAGGAAGCTTTTGCTCTATCTACTTTAGCTGTCTAAAAATTGGACTTGTATGTCTGCAGTTGTCCCCAGATAACAAATCCAGTTTCTTCCCAGTCTCTTAGGGTTTCATTCCAGAAATTACCCATTCATAAAGAAACCATGGAGGACTTGATTTAAAGTGTGTTTTGCATGCTGAAGAAGTTTTCATAATGCCCTCCTGTAATCACAGAAGGCATTTGAACAAGACTTTCAGTGAATTAGGAGAAAAAAGCTGTTCTAGTTTATTTAGCTGTAACCGTTGCAGTATCACAGCAACTCATAATATCCATTTGGAAATTCTGATGAATTTGTCTTCATTGATGGTGGATAAATGTCATTAGGATTTGATTTTTAGAGGAATATCAGTGTTTAAAGATGTGGATTAGCATCTAATCTGGTCTACTGCAGAACATACGATAGTAAACTGCTTTTCAAGGCAAGACTAAGTATTTTTGTCAAATTTAGATATTTTGCTAACTAATTTGTCAAAAGATCAAACCTAAGCTCTGAATAAACAAAGTAAAAATCTTGCAGTCTGAGCCACTCAGCTACAAGAAAAAACAGCCCAGTACATTACTCTTGTCCATTTGAAGAGTTCCATGTCTCACCTCTTTCCACTCCAGGTCTGAATATGGACCTGAACTCTTTGTGTTTTTTTGTTTTGTTTTGTTTTGTTTTGTTTTTTCTTAAACAAGTTCCTTTATAAGCCCTCAGATTCCCCTGTAATCGTGGAATACACTGAGTTGGAAGGGACTCATCAGGATCATCAAGTCCAACTGTTGACCTGCATAGGATACCCCAAGAATCCCACCATACGCTTGAAAGCATTGCCCAAATGATTTTTGCGCTCTGACAGGCTTGGTGCTGTGACCACCTCTCGAGAGAGCCTTCCAGTGCCCAACCACCCGCTTGGTGAAAAACCTTTTCCTGATATCTGATCTAAACCTCCCCTGACTCAGCTTCATTCTCTTTCATATTTTTCTCTCTATATTGCTTTTTCTCCCTCTCTTCAGTGAAACCCTGTCCTTTATTTTTTCTGCTAATCCAGTGCACAGGCTGATCAAGACATGGTGTCCATCCCGTTGGGACTTGGCTGTGCCACAGAGAAATACTGCCTGCCAAAAATCCTCCCCTTGTCCTCCCATCTAGTTAGTTTTGCTGCTTTAATAAGCTTGTTCATAAAACATTGAGGGTTGCACAGGTTTCCCTTGTTATTTTTAGACTTATCTTCCTCTTGCACGTATCTTTTATGGGACAGGCTGCATTCTTTGCTTCTCCAGTTCCTCTCTCCTTTGATCTCCCCACTGTAAATGGGGCTGCTTAATTAAGTGAAATGTTTCACTTTATGGGTTTATTTTCCTCAGAAAGCCTCCTACACCTCCTGTTACTTACCAACCTGTTTTCTCCAACATGAATCACCTTCCAGTTCATAGCAACCTTTTGAAACACTGCAAACCCAGTCACCTTTCTTGATGGCAGAGGTCGGCAGAGAATTACGAAGTGCCACCTGCAAAGTCAGGTTCGCTCACTCAGCTGGTCTCAGCTCAGTTAGCCTCAGATTAATGCTCTGTTAATTTTCTCAGCTTTTTCTATCAACAGCACAGGTGTGTTAAGTGGAAAAGCAGTACAACGTGCTCAAGGCAAACATAAGAACAGAGTTGAACAAATCTTGTACAACCATTGGTTTACAAGCCCTTAAAAAAGTGAGGACTTAATTTTTTTTTTTTGGTGCTTTTTTTTCTGAGGGTAGAATGAGCCCGATTTAATTTAATTTGTTTGTCTTCTATAAACCTGATATGTTGCCCTCTACCCTGCCCTCTTCCAGGCTCACTCTGAGTAGCCATAGGAATAGTATGAAAGTGTCCCTACTGTGTGTCCAGTCCTTCTGGCACAACTCATCCATCCGGTAGGGAAGCACTAAGACTTTTTACAGGCATATATCCAGATGCAAAATGCATTGTACAGCTCTGATGAGACCACGGAGAAGAAACCACACAGTACTTGGACCATTCAGGAACTGAAGTTTCACCTTCAGAATGTCTTAAAAATGAATCTCCAATAGCACGTAAGTGTTTATGTCCTGAGAGTCGTCTCTCAGCTGTCATCTAATCCACACAAGATCATTAATCAGTAGGTACCCCATTTTTAAAGTACTTCTGGGCATATTGGAAGCTCACATCAGCCCTCGGTGTTGAATCTGAACCCCTCAGGATGGAGCCTTTGCATTTCTTCACAAAAGTCTACAAGTTAATTTCAGTGTGTTGGAGGTCCCCGTTCAACACAGAAATGACTGGTTGAAGGTAGTTCCTCTATATTTCTGCTTTTTGCTTGATGGATCAGTGATAAGAGAACTAACTTAGAGCCTGGAAGACTTTACACTTACTGTTTTTGACTAAGCTGAGAGGTAATTAACCCACAAAAAGAAAAACACCTTCAAAAGAGTAAGGAATTCCCAGGACAACAGACAACTCCCTTAGAAGCCCAGACTAAGATGTCTAATTCCCCAGTTTGGGAGAGCTTTAAGAAATATTTCACTCTTTCATGTTTCACACTGGATGCATCAAGTGCTCACAAGAGTGACTTGCTTGCATGGTTCCTAGTTCTCCTTGTGAAATCATAAAAATACCTGGTCTTTATAAAATGTACCAAACAGATGCTTACTGCACTGAATATTATCAAGTCTCTGTTGAGTATCTAGCCTGTGGGTTCCTGAGTCTCAGTGTTAAGTTTGTCTAAGGATCCATGTGACATGACACTTTTAAACTTAGATTTTTCAACACACTTGAAATAGAAACCCTTTTGAAGCTCCTGGCGAACAGCATTCTCTTTTAAAATTGTCAGTAGGCATCAGCAGTGCTGAACTACAGATGCATCATTAATGAAAGGGATATGTTCTTACATTCCCACATAATTGTCACGATTTTAATAGGTGTTAGATCCAGCAGTGCTTACTGAGCTCACTGGATGGTGTGAAGCACTATGCAGTTTGGCAAACCGGAGGTTTATTTAGGAGCCCAGCTTCTGGCATCGGCTTTTGAAAATCTTGGCCACAGTTCCCACATAATGTTAATACGGTCACACTGTATGACTCAGTATTGTGTGAGATCTACACATCCAGCACTCTGCTAAGAGGCAAATTTAATAAGACAAGCAAAAAATAAAGAGGAGAAAAGCTTACATATGTGAGGCGTGTGTTTCCTTTTATTTGAAAAAGATTATACTTAATTTACCACCTCATGACTACATTTGGATACAAATAACAGGCAAGGGAATAAAAGACATCTCTGCAGATCACCTGGGATCAGGACTTAATCCAGAGTGATTATTGTCAAATTGAGTTCATGCAGAAGGCATTTGCAAAACTTCAAGTAACTATTGCATCGATTCTTTAAAAGTTTCGTGCCACAGAGTTTATACTGCAGTTGAATAGAGATGCCCTTAGCACTTCCAACTCTTGTTTCTGCTGGGTTTTTTATTTTTTTTTTTAATTTTTCATTTCTTAACATGGACATTTTTTCAAGTTATCATTCATGGCAGGAAAGACTTAAGCACCTTCAGAAGAATAAATTATATGATGAATAAGGTTCCTGCAAAATTCTTACCTAGTAGTACTAATTTGACTAATTTAATGCGATTAATTTTTCTTGGTGTCAGCTATATAGAACAAAAGCATCAAATCTGAGCTGGTTGTTTAGAATTCTCTATCACAAAGAGAAAGATAGGCATTCCCTCTGTGCAGCCAAGATAAGAATCTAGCTCAGGCAAGATGAATTCTGTCTTATCACAGAAACAGAAGATGCTGAGAGAGCACAGTGATGGAGCTGTAAGAACTTTAATGGAGCCAGATTCTCTTGCAGTGTACATGAAACAGCTCTGCCAACATACTCCCGTGGCTTTTGATATAAAAGCCAATCTCTTATTGTCTCCAGTGGGAGATACATGTATCTGAGACCGCATCTTGTGCCGATGATGTGAATAAATGTCCTCTACAAACTGGGCAGAGAACATCTGGGCAGAGAACATCGGTATCATTATCATGAGACCTGCAGCAGGATGTGAACTCACATTTTCAGAGATGAAAGGTTGCTTCACTCACCCGCTTGACCACGCAGCCTTTACCATCCTACATCCTATTGATAGCTAGGAAAGGAAGCACAAGCCTACAGGAATTGTTTTGCAGTGGTGGGTGGACACGGCTTTAAACAACTGCCTGAGGACTTTGCCAGAGGGTGACCAGAATGAATTTCTCATTCCCCTGTTCCATCCATCATGCCACAGTGAGAGATTCCTCTGGAAATAACTCCCTCAGCCAAGCATAACAGGGTCACACCTGCCCAGCTGCTCTTGGTAGTCATGCTGTCTTAGGATAGGATCCAAAGCCCACTAAAATAATTGGAAAATGCCCTGTTGACTCCAGCGGATCTCTGGATAAGACCCTTAGTCCTTGTTTCTACTAAATTAACTGTGGAGCTGGCAAAAGATTTCACACTGTGCATGATAGGTTTGGGGCCTTTGGGATCACTGTAACAGCTCTGTAGTTCCGTATTGTTACACATGTTATCTTAATGTTTTTTAGTGACTGATGTCATTGCTCTCATCTTCCTCTGTTGATGCATTTTTGGCAAAAATCTAGGAGATCTTTAAGACCCAAGGGGGGCTACTCCTATTTTTCACATAGAAAT
The DNA here is from genome assembly GCA_013399895.1 of Serilophus lunatus. NCBI lineage: Eukaryota > Metazoa > Chordata > Aves > Passeriformes > Eurylaimidae > Serilophus > Serilophus lunatus. The sequence continues at coordinate 1,681,354 of VXBA01003534.1, forward strand.
GGATTTCTGGGATCAACTTGTGAATAGATGAGCAGCCAGCATATTTCCAGAAGATGCAGACAGAGTAACGAATGAGAACAGGAACCACAGAAAATGGACATACAAAAAAAAAAAAATAAAAATCTCTAGCGCACAATGACTGGTAGAGAGTTATTGCATGGTTGGATAATTGAGGAAGTGAGTTTATTTCTCATCCTAAGTAGAATAAATTAATGCAAAACTTTAATCCAAAGTTGTCACACATATTCCTCTCTATTTATTCCAATGAACTTTTGTTCAACACCTGTAAACGCAGACATCCTTTTGAAATCAGTAGGGTTTTTGGGATCTGATTGTGGTATAAGCAACAAAGACTTGTACCTTGGTTGTTCTAAAGGTAAGGAGAAAATGTTCATGCCTGAGTTACTACTTGTGTGATAACTGTGCATGTGATTTGGTTTTTGGTAGTTATTGTGTAGTCTGAATCATTTATCTGTACTACAGTTTGCTTTATTTTTTTTACCCCACTTCAAGGATGTAACCTTGCAAAGGCTAGTTCGAGAAAGCACAGCAGAAAACAGAATGTGGGAGATCATACCCAGCAAGCCAGAGGGTGAAGTTCTTACAGGACTGCCAGCATACACTCCCTAGGATAGATCACTGCAATGTGTTTCCAATGGAACATTTTTTTTTTTTTTCCAATAGGACTTTCCTTTTTTAGTTTCTTACTTGTATTAAACTGTATTTTTAAGGAATGTCTTTGGAGCAGTTATCACAGGACAATACAACCCATTTTTTTTCCTTGTCAGTTCCTTCACAGCTATACATGAAATTGTATAGTGAAACAAAACCACTGAATATGTGATGGAATTTATCTTAGTTCAAATTGGCACAGATTTACTGTTCATGGAGAAACTGTCAAAATCTATTAGGTGATTCCGGAGTCTAAGATTTTTTTCAATGAACAATTTCAGATACTTTATGAAAATGGGTATGCATGGGCTAAACTCTTAAGGATTGACTAACACTAAACAAGTGGACACTTGCACAAAGTCTGCTAGATAGTCTCTAGATAGCCATAACATTCAGTCCAAGCAAGGAATGAAAATAGAATGTGGATGTTAACCATAGAGTGGGTTACAACTCTGTTTAGTAAAACCAGAAGTCAGGTTCAAGTACAGACCCATAGCTACTGTGCTGTTGAATGCTTGAATGGGCTTTGCAGTATTTTAGGTGTGCTCCCAAGTGGCACCCTCCACATGACAGTGTTGTGGCAGTGCTTGGGGTCTAGATAGACCAGGAAGTGACCCCAACAGACATTTCAGATGTGACCATAAATGTGGATGTAGAATATCAGCTGGTCTGTGCTTCACTGGTGTTTTGTTTCTGAATATGCAGGTAGTCTCTGATGCTTTTGACTATGTTTTTTTCAGTCAGAAATTTGTGTTTAGTTGTTACTGTCTTTGTATTTAGGGTATTTATACAGCAGCATGTTCACGTAGAACTGTGTATGATGGGAATCATCCTGCGTTCTAATAGTTGTATTTACTTCATGAAGAATTCATCCCCAGGAATATGTATACCATACCTGTATGTGCTGTGCAGGGGCTACATTTCCTTTATAGCAAGCACTCTCACAGAGTGAGCTCTGTGCATCCCTCAGCCCAGGGAGAGAGCAGGCAGTGGGCATCTAAGGGGCACAGGGATCCTGGCTGGTACTGAGCCCACAGGGATGGATGTGCTGCTAGAAGTTAATGTTGTGTAGCTGTGAGGAGGGAGTTTACCAGCAATGGAGTAAGGACAAAGTCAGCCTTTGGCACTGTGTGTGTTGTTACTAATGTAAATGTTTTGGATAATGCCAAACCTTACATAATGGAACAAATCCTAACTACAAGCCCTTAACTGTCATCATAGATCCAATACATGTCAAACGGGAGAGTTGGGAATGTGAACTAAAGTTTTGTCTGCTGAAATTGCCATGAAGGAGGATTGTATAGCAACTTCACAACAAATCTTAACTTTCTCCTGACACTCTTTGAAGATATTACTTGATCACATTTCTTTCTTCACAGACTGTGTTAGGGCTCCACCTGTCAGGGAACATAGGGATTACTTAGTTTAAAATAGCATTAAAAAGAATCAATCAGATAATATGTAAAAGAATGTCACCAATTGGAATAGTGTGTGCATCTTATTCTTATTCAGGATTTTTAGTGTCCCATTGACACATCTAGATGCTTCCAGACAGTTTTCCCAGGTTTGGATTAGAGACTGAGTGTATGACAAGGTACTGAAAAGAGTTACAAACTCTCACAGGGTGGAAAGCAGAGATAAGTGAACATGAGAGATCTTGGGTCATCAATAGGACTCACCTTGCAAATATGTTCCTGCCTTCATCCCAGAAAGCATAGAAGGGAAAAAACTGTTGGAGGTTGAAGAATTAGGTTTGTGGGTGAGTTTCAGGCAGGATGTGTGAGAACCAATTTACTTGTGTAAGCAGAAGAAACGGCTGAAGTGATGAGTTTGTCAGTAATAAAAATGGGAGTCAATCCCAGCAGTAATTGAGTGACACTGGAGAAATGTCTGAAGGAGGAAACACTGTAGCAGGTTGTCTGTACCAGAAGACGATGAGACTGTGCTGTTCAAAGCTGGAGAAAAGGATGCTGCAGCAGCTAAGCCACAGGCCTGGGCAAGAGAGTCAGCTATGTGGATGAAAGGAAAGTCAGTTTTGAGAAATGATGAGCTTCAGAGATAATCTGGAGAATCCACCTTTTTTAGAAAAAAATAAACTTGATGTGTAGGTGTAGGACTCACTGCACTTCGCAGTGAGTGCAGCTAACTGAAGAGTTATGACTTCTGGTTGCTAGCCATATACAGGGAGAAGATAGATGTGAATGTTTCAGTCTGACAACTGAACACAGTTAAAGCATTTACTAGGGTCTTCTGCCACAGGATCTGAGTGGATCTCCCAAGAAAAAACAAGCCGTTAGTCCAACATCAGGGCATGACGGGAAGGATCTTGCCCATTTCTGACTCACTGTGTCAGCAGGGCAGAAACTGAGCGTCAGAGAGACGAACAGAAATATTGAAAACGAATTGAGATGCTGCACTTCAAATACTTGAGCTCATCCCACGTCGGCCACAGGAGGGCCCCCCAGTCTTGCTGTTGGCAGCCCCATACGGAGGCACTTGCGCTGCTTTGACCAGCGTGTAGCAAAGTTTACTGCGTGCTACTCCCTGTGCCTTTAAATGAGAACTAGAAAACATGACTGGTCTCCTTGTCTCTAGCCTCAGCCTCCTTGTCTTCGTAAAATACCCAACATGGTATTTTGCCTGTGAATGCAGCAGAGATTTAGAAGATGGAATGTATGTATGTACTGAGCCCATCATTAGAATTTTTCTGTTTTAAAGCAATACTTTCAAAAATGAAATATTGGTGACCAAGTGCTGCTTTGACATGAGAAATATCTCTGAAAAATCTGATTTTTTACTGGCTTCCCAAATCTTCTCATGGAAGACTTGATTTCTACTTCTACTTCTTTCCTAAAATTCCTCTTATTTTATTGTTCTCTCTTTTGTTCAGTGTCCAAGCAAAACCTATGATCCACTCATAAAGTCTACAAGAGACTTCCCTGATGAAGTCATTAGCTTTATTAAACGTCACCCACTGATGTACAAATCCGTTTACCCAGTGACGGGAGCACCGGTGTTCACTCGGATCAATGTGGACTATCGTCTAACCCAGATCGTGGTGGATCACGTCATGGCAGAGGATGGGCAATATGATGTTATTTTCCTAGGAACAGGTATGAGAGAGGACTTCCACTGTCAGTCTTCACAAATTACATCCTTTTAGAACACATCTTTTTAGCCCAGCAGGTCCTGAATAAACCTGTTGATTAACAACTTTTTCCTGTGCATGCAGATTCAGAAAGCATTTATATGCTCTTGATTCTATTCCAGGTCTTCATGCAAATGCTAGGACTAGATTAATTTGTCAGATCAAGAGATTACTCCTGCTGGGATTTTAAGTCTCCTGGATCCCAAGCGTTAAACCAGTTAACGGTCAAAGTACTTGGACTTTCTTGTCCTCCAAGTACCATTCAGTATCTGTCTTTACATTACATGGCAGTATGACTCCAGTTCCTGCTGGAAGTACATCAATACATAAATAAAATAAAAATAAAAACCACCTTAATATCTTCAAGAAGTATGTCCTATTAGTAATGACATGATGCTTCGGCATTATATCTCATGTGACACTGAACACTTAAGAAAGATTTCAAATTGAGCCTATGGCAGCAATTTAACTCAATGAGTTTTTAAAAGATAAATTAGCAACATGATAGCTCTAAACATGACAACAAGGATTGAACAGAGAGAGAGGTTAAATTACTCTGTCAGGAAAAAAACCCTGCTTTGCAGTTTTTCTGTGGATAATTTTGTATCTATATGCATTTTTATAATAGGCATATGCCTTAAGGAAAAAGTCTAGTATTACCACAGCAATTATTTAGAATCACTGGGTGAATCTCCCAACAGCAAGGTATGCTAAGAAATACTAACATACTTATAATATTTCTGAAGTAATTATCTATGCCTTACTCCACTGGAAATTTTTGTCCTTAATCCTTAATTTGACATTCTCTCACACTCATTATCTTTTAAAGTGCTTCTCACTAGTAGATCTGAGTGCTTTAGTAAGGAGGTCATTGCCATTATCCTCATCTCATGGAAGGTGCAACGAAGGTACATAGAGGTGGCATGGTTTATTCAAGTGCAGTGGATGAGCTACTGCCATGAACGTCAGGGAAATTACGATTTCAGTTGGAATCCTACCCCAGTGCTGTTGGGTTGCACAGCATTTTTTCTAGCCTATGAGCAAATTTTGTGTCATACAGCATAGCTGGATAGGTATGGATATTCTGAAGTAATTTGAGGAAAGAAACGAATTGTCCCAAAGCATTTTCTCTTTTAAAGCATGGAATGTCTCAGGCTTCAAGAGTTTCCCAGCTGCGTTATCACACACATAGAGCACCTCTCTCTTGGACCATTTCACAAAATCCATTTCACAACTCTTGCCTTCCAAAAAAAGACAGTGTGAGAGTCCCTCTATGATCCTCACAAATAAGTACAGTGGTGTCAGAGAGAAACACATAGTTTCATAAAGAAAGAACTTTAAAGTGCTCTTTTCTCCCCTTCTTACTGTGAAGGCTGGGAATGAGCTTTAGCCATGATGATGGAAAATCCTTGTTACTTTCTGAAGGCAGTATTTAATATAGTCAACAAAGAAGGAAAGGGAGCCTGTTCTCAAGGTGTGTGATGCTTAGGATTTGGGAGTGCTCATTGCAACTTGCTTTTGTTCTGATAACAGTGAGAAAAAGTAATTTGAAATTTAGCTGTCTGGCAAAAATGAGTTCATTTGTAAAAATGTACAAAATATTCTCTCGGTGGCTATGAAGGTTGCTTTCAGATGTTTGCTGTCCTCCCTTATAAAGTTTTTCATAGAAATAAAATTATATTGAGACACACACACAGAATTACACACACAGAATTAACAAGGTTGGAAAAGACCGTAGAGCAAATCGAATACGTCCAGATTAACTGTTCCTGCCCAGCATTACAACTAACTCTTCAAGTGTAAGTAGTTGGATTTAGAGGTGTCAAGGCCAGCAAGTATCATGCAGTCACTAGATGGCACTCTGTAATATGCAGATTCTTATTTTTCAGCAGTACCTTCCTTAAAAGTGAGAAGTACATAGTTTTGTTCTATTTTATCCTCTAAACTCATCATAGGAAAAAAAATTAACTCAAAGAAAAAATTTCAAATAATATATATAAAGACTGAATACGGATATAAAAAATAACCCAGGAGGTTTTGAGCAGCAGCAGATCAATATTTTATAATATATTTGAATATACACAACCAACCTGAACATATGCAGGCTTTGGTACTATAACAAACAAACCCTGAAAAAAAGCTCTAAAACATAAGGTAAACTGAAATAATTTTAGCTTTGATTGGCAATATGCTTTTTAGTATTTTGGGAAAACAAGAATGAAAAAGTCATACTTTCCACTCTATTATTTTTCATTATTTCACTGCTATTCATAGTGCTTAGGTCTATTATGTCATTTCCACATCCCAGCACCCAGCCCACTTTCCCTGAGCATTTTTTGAGTTCTTTTTAAGGCCATTCAAGGTTTATAAATGTGTGATGGTCTGACATGAAATGAGCAGATCTTTTTTTTCACCAAGCAGGTTTTTAGGTTAAAATTGATTAACTCCAAAGAAGTGATTTCTGTGATGATTAAATTAAGATTTCGATGCAGAATTGTTATTTCCTTCAAATATTTCCTTAAATGAAAAGATAAGCGAGAAAAAGTTCATTGATTAACTCCTCACATTAAAATGAAACTTACTTCTGATGGAGGGGCTATATTGGAAGCAAATTAATTCTATAGAAAGGAGGGAATAATTTTCTGCCAATTTAGTCCTCTGAGCTTGGCTCTCTTTGGGGTTAGATGGGCCTGAATTCTGGCTCAGGGAAATATGCATAAACTTCTAGCTGGCAGCATGGATGTGCTTGTCTGGGTTTGTTTGTGTGGCAGGAAAGTTAGACCACCCTTGCCAGCAGCAGCCAGCAATTGTGTTGGCTCAGCCATACACTAAAACCATAAAAGTGCTGTATTGAGCTCTGTAGACAGCAATAGATGCAGTAGGAATAGAGGTTGTTTGAAAGCTGCATCCTTGATGGATTAGCATTATCCATAGGGCATGAAATGGAGTGGCCCAATACGTATTGAAACATAACTGTTGAACATTACATGATGAACATTTGTTTCAGACATAGGCACAGTCCTGAAAGTTGTGAGCATCACAAAGGAGAAGTGGACTAAGGAGGAGGTGATCCTGGAAGAGCTGCACATATTCAAGGTAAGCATTCGTAGCCACACTATCAATTAAATATTATTCAGGGGACTTTATGGCCCAAACTGGCTTTGTCTGTCTAGTTGTTTGTTTACTGGAAGTAGTTCAAGTTTCCAGAGGGATACTATGTAAATTTTTAAATGCCTTGGTATTCTCTAGGCAAGTCAGTTGAAAAATGTCCAAAACCAAACAGACCATGATTTTTCGGACCCATAGAAAGTCTCATTTGCTCCGCTTTGTTTTAGTTTGAAATCTTATTTTGAGCCAAATTTTTTTATTAGTGGTATATTTTTAATGTAAAATTTTCTATGGCCAATAGAGATATGGGAGTATTCTCGGTAAAATTAATTTCTTTTTTTTAACAGACAAACAAAATTTCATGGGTGCAGAGAAATTCTTTAAAATAACAACATTAGGAATTGAAAATATAAGGAAAATAGAGTTAGTTTTGATTAGCAGTGTGCTTTAATTTATTGGTGAAGGCTGACTCAATATTTTTGACCATTTTGATTTGTTTTTTCTGTAACTGGAGCCCTGCTATCACCAATGCCTTCTTCATAAATACAGCTTGTAAAAAGCCCAAGGTTCTTTCTGTTGCACAGGCACAATTTCTGATTAACTTCAGTAATGGTGAGGGAGATGACATCAATGTGCCATTAGTCAGGAAAATGGACACTTTTGTCTTCCCTACTTATTTTCTTTTCAATTTATTAGTTTCTTTCTTCATTCTTTGCATTCTCGCTTTGCTTTCTTCTCATGCTTTTCATAGCTCTTCTTCAGTTTTCACCTTGCTTTTCCATCACAGTTTGTCTGCATACATGGTGTTTTGATTACTTTCTCGCATACTCTGTCCTATGTACTTAGGCCAAATTTTTGTCTGTACTGAATAAACGAATTTGAGACTTCCAGTTGTAGGGACAGGATCATTAACAATTATTTCAAAGAGTTCATTTCTCTATATGCCTTTTGATATGTCATGTGTATGATGAAACCTTGATTTAAAGGATCTCTCTGTCTTCCCACTGTTTTGGACATCAATTATAAATATCACTCTGAAATTACTAAGATTACTTAGTGGCCTGCCAAGTAATCAGCAGTTGCAGTATGTGGACCAGTTTGCTGCATTCTTAAAACATAACGTCAAGGGAAAATGTGCCATATCATATTTAAAACAAAAAAAGATGTTATTTTTTTCCTACTCAGCAGACATTCCTTTACATTTTTGTTGGTAACATTTATAACTGTTGCCTCTGTGTTTTTTAATGCAGAAAATTGAAGGGGGTGAATGGCTGAAAAAAACGTGCTTTGTTTCCTCAAACTGCATTAATATTAAACAATAGGCTTAGCTTAATCATCTTCTGCTGGGTGATAGATAATACCCTGAGCTTTGTGCTGTTCTTACATCAGCCACTGGCAAAAATTTCACAGTCTTTTATGGTATATCCTGGTGCAAAAGATCTGCTTATCTATCCCTTAAAAGGTATCTAAGCCTTCCAAATAGTGCTTAATAAGAACTAAATTTGATATGAAGGTTCACTGACCAGGGTGGGGTTGATAGCAAACTGTAAGAATTAAAGCCGGTTCCTGTCTTCCAGCAGGGATTCTTTTTAGAAGCATGAATTTTCTGGGTGTGTTTTTGTTTGTTTGTTTTTTGTTTGGTTTTTTGTTTGTTTGGTTGGTTTTTTAGTTTTTCATATTTGTTTAAACCAAGCAAATGAGCCTGTAATTTTATTTCATTTTTGTATATTAAGTTCTGCTCTCTTTTTCCCTAGGGCAATTTATAAACTAATACATCTCACTAATTTATTTTTCAGCATCCTTCATTTATCTCAACCATGGAGATCTCTCAGAAGCAGGTAATCACAAGCTTGTTTAATCACTGGGGGATAGATGGTACACTGATCACTTAACTTTCAGATTACACCTGTTACTTACTGGCCAGGCTTCCCATGGACAGCTCTTAAAATATATCTGGAAGGAAGGTTCATGTTTGAACTTATTTACCTGCCTAACTCACATTTGCTTACAAACAGTAATTTGTGTACCCAAGCTGGTAATTGTTCGGGGAAACAAATCCTTAGTCACATAGTAGTGGGATTTGTGAGTGAAATCAATGCACATTCTTTTTCCGGCCTCTAGAAATATTTGTCTCTTTACAATCTAGCAATAAATTATTATTACTATTATTGTTTTTATTTTTATTAGTAGTCAAGAGAGATCAGGGCCTCATTGTGCTAAAAGTTGTGTGCACAAAACCAATCCCCCTCCTCTACAATTGCAGCCTAAATCTGGGTGGTCCAACCCTGGCAGCTCAGCGGCCAGTTCCACTAGGGTATCTCCCGATGGGAAACGATTTTATGGCTGCTCCAAGCTCTGTGCCAGCTACGTGCATGTTCAGGACGTAGTGTGACACTAGAGCCATCCCTCCCTGCTCAGCAGAACTGGCCAGAGCAGCTCCGGCACAACACTCCTCCCTCACACAGGAGGAGGTATTTTGCCTTTCAGGCATGCACAGCACAGCTGGGTCCCATCTCCCCTGAAAAAAGGTGGCAGGCCAGCTGGAGGTATTGCATGAACCAGCTCCAGCTCGGACCACCCTTGTCTCAGCAGGCAATTCACTCACATATTGGGGAGCAACATTATCCCCATCCTACCTAAGGATCAGAGCAGAAGATGAAGTTTTATTCATACACGGCCACCCCTAGTTCTCAGATTCTTAACACCATGGCTATCCAGCACCTTATTTTTAAATGAATTATTAAAGCATTCTTTCCAAGGTTTGCTTCTGACTTTTTATTACAGCACAAATCTAAAAATGTAAGGGTGTTGAGTGTTGGTGTCTTTCCAGTTGGTGCAGTTTCCTTTCCTCTCTGCCATGTTGTCAGGGAGGGATGAGGCCAATTCACATTGAGCCCTGAGAAACATATTACAGTAAAGGAGGAATTATCCCTTGTTTTGTAAAATCTGGGATAAGGCTGAAAGTCTGCAACTGTGGCATTGAAGAAGGGAACTTTTTAAACAGGCTACTTGGAGAACACTCATAATTAATTTGCTTTGCCTGATTTGCAGCAACAATTGTACATCGGTTCCAGGGATGGATTGGTTCAGCTCTCTCTGCACAGATGTCACACGTATGGGAAGGCATGTGCAGACTGCTGCCTTGCCAGAGACCCATACTGTGCCTGGGATGGAAACTCTTGTTCCAGATATGCCCCTACTTCTAAAAGGTAAGAAAAAAAACACAACATACTGTAAAAAATCTTGCTGCTTGAAAGAATTTTAGATGTTCCAATTCATAACTTGTTGCTTTTTTTACTTAGCATGTCATTTGCCTTAAAATGTGATCATACTTTGGCCATGTTTCACATTTCTGCTTGAAGAGCTGTGAAGACAACATAACTTTGTTTAAGTGTGTGTGACAGTAACTTGGCTAGTGCAGCTAACATCATAAATCCATCACTTTCCTTTTTTATGCTGAATGTTTTAGGGCATGAGATGCTCAGATGGAGGTCCAGGTTGTGGCTATCTCTGCCTGAGAGGCAAGAGCCTCTCTTAAGCATCTAACTTTTCCATAAGGAACCACCACACCTAGAAAGCAGAGTTTAACATAGTATCTCAGAGTGGTCCATAACAAAATACATTTAATTCCATGACCTAACCGAACAATTGTATTTGTGGTTTAGCCATGAGAGGGAGACAGAGATTTAAGTACCGTGATTTGACCTCATTGGGAGCAGTCTTTCCACAGTGAAACAAGCTTCATCAGAATTTTCTGTACCCACAAGCTAGGACAGCACATGGATCAGGATAGAGGGAGAGCACACTGCAGGCTCTAGCAGTGCAGTGCCTAAGCTGCTGGATGTGTCTCTTGAAGTTTTTGGCAGGCTTAGCTGGAGCCAGACTCCTTCATAGCCTCTTCATTCCAGCTTTGGACAAAGCCCTCCTGACAGTTATTCTTACAGTGAATTTGCAGTCTGAACTCAGGCTCTGGAATGACACTTTCTAGCTTAGGGGTCACAGGGCTGGGTCCTGAGCAATTAGGCAAACTCATAGGTTATGGTGTCAGGGAACTTTATGTGTTTTCCTTCATAGCCAAAGCAAACTAAATTCAGAGAAACATAAATGAAAGGAGAAAAGCAAGTGTTCAGGCTCACTGCAAAGTTGGTGACACGTGAGGCTTGCTGAAGTCTGAGGTGGGCTGGGACAAGGAGATTGATGGTTCATGCTTTTTAACAGATGTGCACTCTGGTGGGAAGACCAAAAGTCTGTGGCTCCAAAACAAAGGATGGGTTACAGGCCCTGGGAATCCTTCAGTAGATCAGTTTCTTCAATTTTCCTTCTGTGCAGCAGCCTGTTCTCTCCCCAGCTTTTCCTCAGTGGACAGGTAACCCTTGGGAACCTGCTCTCCATCAAAGACATTGCTCTGCACACAGGAGGTTCTACTGCTGTTGCTTGTGAGGAAAGAACCGGTTCCTTCCTGGGTCTCCAGTTCTTCTAATGAAAAATTGAAATGCAAATTTTTTGGTGGCTCTTGGGAGATAAGTGCAGTCATACACAGAGGAGGAGTTTATTTCTTTTTTGTTTTCAAGCTATTACACTGAAAGGACAGTAAATCATAGTGAATTTAAGACACTCAGAGATTAGCAGGCAAGTTAGTTGCTGAAGACCATTGTCTTTTTTTTTTTTTTTTTTCCATCCATAAAGATGAAAGATAACCAGATTTGTGAATTGTTTAACAAACTAAAACATATGCTCTTCTCTCTTGAGTTTAATGATTTATTTACTATTCAATATTACTTTGGTCTAATCCTGAGCTCAGTTTTAAATATCACCTGTTGAATCTCAAGTCTTTTTCAAGGTTTTAGATATTTCCAAGACAGTCCACCCCACCAGGAGACACCATGGTCCTGAAGCAGGTTTAGGCACTCTTTCTATCCTTGTATTATACACTATTTTAGGCAGATTTTTTTCTCTTTCCCCTCCCAGTGGTTTTCCCAAATCACAGGCTCTTCTCTTCATGTCAATTGTACAAATCTCTCTAGGCCACATGCTGCTTTGAGGGTGAGGCTGGTTTTAGTTAAGACTGTAATTGTCAACAGTAGGGTGGGAGCAATACAAGTCCACATCTGCTGAGCTCCTCTGTATTTTGTTGTTGAATTTCAGCAATTGTGTCTGAAGTGTTACAAGTTTTCATGCTCTTTCCATAGACGAGCCAGAAGGCAGGATGTCAAATATGGAGACCCTGTTGCACAGTGTTGGGATGTGGAAGACAGTGAGTATTTTTCACTCATCTTGCTCTTTTGTAACAACAGTTTGCTGTGATGGTCTCTGTGTGCCTGCAAAAACTTGCTAAGCTCAACAGTTGCCTTTCCTCCACTTCGTATCCATTACCCCTCTCACAGTTAAATTTACGGAGCTGGGGCTGGTAAGGAACATGTAGCATGGGACAGCACCCTTGCATCTCTTGTGGACGACCCTCCCCAGCACTCACACAGAGCAGGGAGATATGCCTCTGGCACCAAAACATCACACTTGTCCCTGAAAGTAGCTAATGGGATGTACGTGATGTTTCGTCCAGAAACAGAGCTGCCAATCCCACAAGGGGACCCTTAGGGGTGAATGGGGAACACACCATCTTCTTCCCTTCTGCCACATACACTTGATACGGGTCCCAAGGCTCAGCTGCATCTGCCAAACCACCCCTTTCCTCTTCCCGCAGCTACTTAAATACTCCTGTTATTAACAAAAACCTGCCCCCCTTCTCCCTGCCGACTTTCCCCTCCCTTTCCCACACCCTCTTTTCAGATGCCAAAGGATCTGGCTTGCTCCTTTGGCGTCTGCAGCCCTTCTCTCTCAGTGAGCACTGTCAGAATGAAACCCTGCGGTTACACTGCAATCTCTGCGGCAGTGTAAAATAAATGAATAGCATTCAGAACCAAGCATGGCTTTGTCTGGGGTTTTTCTAGCTGCTTATTAAAGTGAAAAATCCAGACAAAACAGTATTGATTGTATCACCATGTTGAACTTTGGCTTTGGGACAAACCATCCCTTTCCATTGATCTCTGGTTATTCTGTGCCGCTGTGGTTCTGGGTGCCTGCTGCAGACCTCAGTGGGAGGTAGTGCAGAAATCAGAGCTGCTTGCCATGGGATCAAAAGCCTGCTGCACAGTCTAGGGGGATCTGACTGTACATGTGTGTTTGCAGACATAGTTAACAAGTCAGGGTACGATCTCATTTCCATCAAAGTCAACGGCAAAACTCCTGTTCATCCCAGGGGCCAGAATTTCTTCTCTTGCTGCTTGCCATGACTCTCCAAACAGAAATGCTGAAAATGTCACATTTTCCTGGAAGGATAAAGAGGTATTGGAAGAGTTAGATTTATTAGACAAATCTAAAAGGACTTAGCATAGAAAATAGTATTAATCCTTTGCCCTGACGTAGTGCCACCGATAGCAACTGAGGGTGACTCCTGTGTGCCATAAAACCATGAAGCTGACCTGTCAGCTCCAGGCTCTTGGCTTTTTTATGCTATTTGCGATAATTAATAATATTATAGTCCCAAAACCTATTTAAATTCAATGCTCTGCTGTGTGAGATTCTCTTCCACACACTTCATTGGCTGCATGAAGTTGTTTGGCTCTACTGAAATCTCAGTGGTACAGTTAAATAATATGGAGAGTTTAAATTTCTATAGATCTCATATAGGTACTTACATTGAAAGCATAATCCAAAATAATATTCATTTGCTATTAACTTTGGATTTAGGGAACACCACTGCTTTCACCTTCCTTTCTGTTATTTGCAGGGCATAAGAAACGGCTTTAGTCTGATGCGAAGGCAATTAAGACACAGATAAGACAGACTAGAGAGGGAAATGAAGATGCAGAGATTAGAAATTATTTCCTACAATTTACAGAAGACCAAGGAAGGAGTCCAGATCTCCTTATGGCTCCCTCAGCATTTGGTCTGAAACATACTACAGAGCATTTCAAAGCATACTGAAGGAAGGTAAACTTCAGTTTACTTTAGCTCTGTGACTCGTTTAAAGTGCTTGGGACGAACAGACCAGACCATGCAATCTAACTTTAGCAGCTTTAGCTCGGGTTGAGTAGTTGCATTACTTAAAGGAAAAATACAGGTCAGATTTAAATTCCTCAAAGGGGAAAGTCTCAACTTTAAAATGGAACGAGTTCATGATACGGACTTTATTGACCTCCTTAAAAAACAGTTGCACTGAAGGAAGGTTACCAGCCGCCTCTAAATCCTCATAGCTATAGTTTAAGCTAAAAGTTAAGTTTCCTTTTGTTTTTTTATAATTCGCTCGCTCTTATAGCATCTGTTCTAAATCAGGCTATTTTCCCATTGCTTTAAAAAACAGGTCAGGGTTAATCTCCTGTACCATGTTTGCTTTCCAGGCATTAGTCATGAAACTGCTGATGAAAAGGTGATTTTTGGCATTGAATTTAATTCAACTTTTCTGGAATGTATTCCTAAGTCCCAACAAGCCTCTATTAGGTGGTATATTCAGCGCTCTGGAGAAGAACATCGAGAAGAGGTAAGTTATAGTCATCAGGGCAGGTTTCCTCTATAGAGAATGCAGCTGAGCATTTAAAGGCAGGAGTTATTGGGATTAGTCATTTTACTTTTCCTTGCCTCACCTTAGGTATCACATAGCATTCTGCTATCACCATTTGGGGCATGCAGAGGGGAAGAGAGAAGCCATTTGCACTCTATCATAAGCAGATTTCAATATTTGATTGGACTTACATGCTCATTCAATTAAAAAAAATCAAAAAGAAAAAATATAATGGTAAAAAATCAAAGCCATTTTTGTCTAGTAATTAACAAAACTACTTCTGTAGGTAAAAGTATGTTCAAAACCCTGTGCTTCAATAAAATCTCAGCTCCATTTAGTTTAATTTCCCTATCATGTCAAGCAGTGTAGCTAAGAACTACGGGTATGGCTATCTCACCCCAGAGAAGGAACGGTCTGTGCAGTTGCAGTTGCAGTTCTTGTTAGTGGAGTCTGAGAATTTTTCTTAAATGGCACTTTGCTCTGGTGAGGTTAAGGATTGTACCTTGCATCTGGAGTAGAAGGCGGTGAGACTTTTGATGGCCCTTAGTTCCTTTGAGAAACAGGTTTGGGGCCCTCGCTGGTGAAGAAGCCCTGGAGAAGTCTCCAGGTTGCTGCATACCCCCTGCACAATTTCCTGATGGTGCCTCTCTGAGCTAGTGACAAAGGGGCCCTCTGACGTGCCTGAAAGGTCAATGTGTGGGGACTGGTTTGGACTGGGTTTTAGTGAGTTTCAAAACTCAGGAGTTTTCATAGCCTTTCTTTTACATGAGTGATTGTGTGTTTGAGGCCAAGTCCTGCTGTGATGGCAACCATGGCAACAGGGAAGGGGAAGAGAAATGAACTGCCCTTTCAAAGGAGCTGGTCCCAGGTGCTAGATACACTTTTTTGTTAAATGTTCATCTGAGATAAAAATTAGTTTAAATGACAGGAACTATCAAGCGTACAACTGGTCTTCCACTCTTAATGATAATTCATTCCACAAGACTTTCTGAGTGCAGAAAATGTGCTGGTTCTATCTGAAGGCTGGGGAGACGCAAGCCAGGGCAGGTGCCTTTGAGAGCATCACCTCTGGGTGAGATGTGACTCGTGGCAGTCAACTCAAAGTTGCAATCCAGTTATGTCTTGGCCCAGAAAGCTAGAGTTAGGAGATACAGGATACTTCTTATTTTCCACCAGACAAGACAACCAAAACCCTTCATAAGGCTGTATACTGGCTACAACTCTGCAGTACTTTTAATTTACTCCCCTTCTTTTACATATGTTTTGAATTGGCAAATTTTCCTCTATTGGGAGAAAAAGCTTAACTAATTTATAGACACAGGTGCGTGAAACACAAAAAGAAAGAGATTACTGGTTTGAAATACCATGTCTAGCCTCCATTATAGCCCATACCAAGCTAGAAGTGTATCAGCGTTTAAACACCTATGGGCATTCATTTTGCTGTAATGGATTTACCTTTGCTGTCCTGTACAGGACACTCTGTGCTCCTTTCCCTAAGGCAGCACTTTGTAAATGTACTTACATATTTGATGAGGGAAGCAAGTAAAGTACTTGCTTAATTCTAACCATGTGTTTAAGATTCATTTTTAAGTAAATTTAAGCTGATAGTTATCAGGGTTTTGACTTTTTTGGGGGAGTTTTTTTTGTTTGGCTTTTTGTTGTCGCTGTTGTTCATCTTTTCATGTGTGTTTTTCTCCCCTTCTTATTCTGAATGGAAAGTTATGTCAAGTTTTGATGAGACTCAGTAATTTTTAAAAATAATGTGTCAGAACTATAAATTATGTCTGAGCTTCTCAAAAGGAGCTACAGATTTTGAATAAAGCAACCAGTTCCCTGTGAAGAATGTAATAATTCTATATCAAATGAAATCATGCTTTCAAGACTTGAAAGCCTTTTTTGAAGGGCTACTTCTGAGTTTTATCTGTGTCAGTTTAGGGAAAACAATATTATGAGTTAATTCTCTCATAAATCAGAGGTTCAGATAGATAGACCTCTGAAGGTCAGAAAACCAAGCTCAAGCTATTTTTCTCTCTTGATTGTAGAAAAAATCTCAGGTCAAACCAACTTTTGAGCAAAGTTATGGCAGGCTACCCTATATAGCATAGACTTAATTAGGGCTATTCAATTTTTTACTGTGCTTTGTATTTCCAAGTGGTTTGTTGTTGCAGTGGCGTGGCCCCTTCTATTTGTTCTGGGCCAAGTGCCAGTTACCCAGGCCCAGTGATGTCCAGTACTGCAGGGCTGCCCAGCCTGCCAAGGATGTGCACGTTGGGAGAGAGTTAAGAAATGTGTACACATGTGTGATGGCATTTGAAGCTCCAGCAAGAGCTCAGCATTCATCTTTGCACATTAGCAGCCTTCTACAGCAATATTTACTGGGCTTGCTCTGCGTAAACAGTCTGACATCTGTTTGTATGAGAAAAGTAAATCTTGGCTAAAAGGTTAGATTAACCTTTGAGGCAAATTTAGAAGAAAATTTGAAGGAGAAATCTGCGCAGATTTTCTACATTATGAATGTTAGATGTAGGCAAATAGCTTTTTACCCAATATTGTACCTAAAGCCACAGCAGTGCTTCTGTGATGTAGCTTTGATAAAATAAAAGTTAGAACACGTGTGCCTCAGCTCCATGGGATGGTTTTGGTAGTTGTGATTTTTCTGGTTTGTTTTTGGTTTGTTTGTTTGGGGGTTTTTTGTTTGGTTTGGATTGTGGGGTTTTTTTCAGTCTGAAGATAATAGCCCATAGAAATGCACATGCACACATTGATGATTACTTACCACTTAAAATGACTGAAAGACAATGTATAGCTATTTAGTTATGTTTGAAATTTGTCAGAAAATTCTAATAGTTAAAATCCCTAATATTTTGATCCAGGTTAGTTTCAGCATCCTAAGAAACTGAACTCCTGAGCAAACTCAGATTGCACATATCATAGTGGGAGATACCATTTTTAGAAGAAATAGAAAAAGAAAATTGTTTATTTTTTAAGATAAAGATATTAATCTAGAAATGCCATGGTTTTGAATATGCGAAGTGAAGTTCCTAATTTCATATATGGATGCCTAAATAAATGACCAGGTCTGTAGAGGTGCTGAACTATCTCTCCTGGTATTTGATGGAATAAAGTTTAAATGGTTAAAAAGTTAACCCCTTGATAATTCACAGGTCCAGAAATTAAGGCTTTCAGGTTTTCTAACTTGACTTATCAGTGAAAATGAGTTATGTAAAAGTTATAGAAACCTAATTGGAGGCCTTCCTAGAAAATCCAAAGATCAGAGTAAATGACTTTCTTTTCAAAGTACTTAAATTTGACAGAAACACCATATGTAACAGAAACAGTGCAATCATATTTAATGAATAGCTTGATCTTTGCTCAACCAATTCCTCACCCAAACTTTTCCCATTACGATTATATTTTATGTTCTCTCTCTCCTTTCTGCAGCAGATTTCTCAAATAACACTGTACATTCTTTTAGTCCATGTCTGAGCTGTGTAACTTATTGTGATGACGATACCATGCTTTGCAAATGACTCCATGCACCTGGAACTTAGGTTACGGACTTTTAGTTCCAGGGCTGGAACTGCAATGTCTCAGCAAGTCTTTAAACTTGGCTTTACAGATAGATGGCTTTGCACTGTCCCAGACATGCACTACAGCTTCCTGAGGGAAGGAAAAGGGCAAAATCCAGACTAGATGGGAAGCGTTTGGCCCTGCAGGATGTCCGTGACATTTCAACCTTAAGGTCATGGTTCAGAATGTGACTTCCAGGCAGAGCAACCTGTAGGGAGGGACAGGATCTCCTGTGGTACAGAAGCTGTCACCAGGTCATTTTCCTGCCAGTGGGAGTACATTTCCCTGTAGTTTAGGGCTGTTTTAAGGTCAGGAGTCAAATATCTAGTGCTTTTGTGGTTAGTGTTGCTCACGCAATTGATCATGTTTGTTCCTGTGCGTGCAGGGTTAGTCACTGAGATGACGGAGAGTGTTTCAGTGCCTGGAGTTTATAAAAAACTCTGGGGACGTCATCTGTTCATAATGTCTTAAACTGCTGAAGCTCTCTGAAGCTTAAAACAGATACTATTTATTTCTCAAAAAAATTCCTATGTTACTTTATGGATATAATAAGTGTCAGGCGAATGCATGGCTCCCTACAAAGCTATTAGTTTTGGTGCCTCATGGCTCTGAAAAGCATTAGCCCCCTTGCATTAGGCTGCACTTCACCCCAAGTCTCTTGTGGCTCCAGTTCTGCCAAGCTGCCACCTCCCCTAGCAAGGGACAGAACAAACCTTATGGTCTAAAGTGACAGAATAAGTGCAGATCACTTTTAACCCTCTTCTTTATTCTCCACTCATATATAGGGGTGAAAATAAATACACTAAAATGCAGGAGGACTTTCCAGTTTCTTCTTCATGAGTTCTTACCCTTTCTGTATTCCTCCCCCCACAGCCCAGGCTATGTTTTCCTGAAGGACCCAACCTAATGACCATCTGATATTTTGGTAGATAAAAGAGTTTGACCCACTTTCGGAGAGGACATCTCACAAAGAACATCATTGTGACATAGTTCCCCCTTCAGAGCAAAGAGATGTTTCATTTCACATTTTAGGACATTTTTTCAGTTTATCCAAGACATAAGTTTCTGTATCTTTTTGCATCTGGAGGCCTGTGTATCATGGTGGTAATTTTCTTTGTTACAAACATCTGGTCAGCTTCATCTTGTGAAAAAAAAAAAAAGACCACAGATTCAGTGGCAGCCATGAAATGTAAGAGTTGGATGATTGCTGAGTAAGGTAGAGGAGATACAGCAAAGACTGAATTTCCAGTAGTACATTCTGTCAGAGGAGCGTAATTCAGTGTTTGAATCCTTAGGTCAATGAGAAAGAGCTTAAGAGAGTGGCGAAAAAAACAAGAGATTCATTCTGAAGCCTGGGGACTACTTATAGCTCTCATGCTTTCACTCTTTTATTTTATTATGTGACTCATAGGCTTCCCCTCCCCAATACCTTGAGTTTCTTAAGTAATATTAATATTTTACAGTTTCATGGGGAAAGAAAAGAAGTAACTCTGAACTGAGATATAGCATGTGACATTTCTAGTTTGATTTGAATATATCGAAAGTCGCAAAATAAATAATATTCTCCTTGAAACTAATAGGAATCATCCATTTCCATAATAACATTGTGCCAGTAACATATTCTTCATTTTTTTCTGAGGCTGTTGGTAAATTAAAAAAAAAAGTTAAAAAAAAAAGAAATTAACTCTACAGCTGTGTTGGAGCTAAATGATTATTTTCCCATACAAGAGAAACAAAGTCATGTGTAACCGTAATGTCAGAAAAAACCCTAGAGTGATCTTTATTTCCAGTCAAATGATGAGGATGAAGAAGAGAACAATAAAAAAACAAAGGTGAATGTGAGTTCTCAGCAAATATTCCTCATTTTCTCCCCCTCTCAATTTGTTCAGGGTTATAGCTAACCCATGATTAGTCCAGCTTTGCCTCTAACATTTTTTCACATGGTGATTAATGAGGGAAGGCAGGCTTTGAAGCCACTTTCTTCTCCCAGACAGGTGCAGTGTTTTAACTGTGAAAGAGTTGACATGTGAATTATTTGTAAAGAGGGAGTTATCTAAACACATCATTAGCAAAGGACAAAAAGCATTGGCCTAACCTGGTGCCACAGCCCTTTCAGATCCTTGGTTGCTTTCCAACTACTGATTGTTTAAAGATTTGCCATCGTTATTGGCAATGTCTGTTTTTTTTTCTCCATTGTTAAATTCACATGTTGAAAATTGAGTCTTAGCTTTCCATGGAGATCATTTCCCTTTTTTCAAATATTTCCGGTATCTATGGCATGTGCCATAATTCAGATATTGTAATTTTTGGCAAACTTACGTGCTTATGATGAAGGATGAAAAGTAAAATTTGTTGATACAATATTGTCAAAAATCTGCTCCCGCTTCACTAAGAAAGCTAATGGTAATCAATTGCTTTATTTTTGTGGTTTATAATGTGTTTTTTATGGAACAAAACCATGTCTCTCATGTTTAAGTTTTATTGTATACTCATATTTAAGCACATGTCAGCAAGCATTTATGAATTAAAGCCTTTGTACTTCTGAATTATTAAATCCTATTAGCAAATATTTTAGAAGAGTTACTGATTTTATTGGAGGAAGGTGAAACAGTGAATCCACAGTTGCCCAAAACAAAATTATGTCTTTTATCTAACTAGTCTTTTTACTCTCCTCAAATAATATAATATGTTTTACATCTATAGGTCAGCAACCAAAGACCACACTAAGCATTCAAGTGAAAGGTTAAAGATCTACTACCAAGTAATGAAATGCCAGGTGTTTATGAAACTCCAGAACCCTGTGGGGAGAAAGTAGAGAGGAAAGACAGGAGGAGTTCTGAACCTATGGGTAAAACAACATAAACAGGATACCAAAAAGAGAAGTGAGAGAGGAAAGCAGTAATGAAGTGTTGCTCCGTATGTGTGAAATCGGAGCCATAATTTTATCCTGCTGGAGGATAAGAAAGGAATGAACAATGAAGGCACAGAGGAGGAGGTGACAGTCACCCTAAATCAATATCCAAGGTTAACACAGGACACTGTGTTATAACACTGTTTCATTAAAAATAGGATTCATGATGGCCTGGGATTAGGGGACACGACCAATTTAGACTCTTAGCTTTCTCTGCAGAATTCCGAGGGAGACGGGAGACAACTCACCCAGTTAACACCTTAAGGACTGGAGAATGTTGGCTGCTACACAAATGGTACATAGTTACAGAGAGCGGGGTCTAGATCTGCCATTATTCTGCCTTTCTTTCATGGAAGAGAGGCGAAGCCTTAGTGAGGGCACTTTGGACTGGCACCCAGCCAGCCAAAACAGCCAGCTGGAGATCTTCCAAGTGTAGGAGGTACACAGCTGTCAAGAGGCTCTAGACTACAATACTGGCAGAGCCACCGACAGGCAGATGCCACTGCTGCAATTGCATCAAGCTCCAAGCTCAAAGAGATCAGTCCTGTTTTCACTCACAATGTGGGAACTTGGTCTTTGCACAGTGCCTTACAAAACCCAAATGTCTGGGAGTTAGCTGCTGTTTCCCATGCTTTTCCCTAAATGTCTCAAACATAGTTCTTCATGTTGGCATGAAGCTGAGCAGAAGAAAGAGGGATTTCCTTGTTGTATTGAACCAGCCAGGCCTCTGAGCACAGTAACACAAGGAAGCACTTGCCCTAGATATGTTTTTTGTGCAGCTCCTTATTTGTGAATTCATTTATACATTTTATGCTTCTGCTTTTACTGTTAAAAAGGTACATTTACTTGGAATGAAGTATCACTAGCTGATCAAAATGAGGACTCGTGCCCTATGCTGTGTGTCTTGCAGATGGAAGAGTGGCCTTTTCTAGTTTATGTCCCTGCTATCTTCTGTGCATACGCTTGTGGCTTGACTTCGATTTCTCTGATTTAAACTCAAGTGTGGTAAATCAGAAGTAGCTTGTACTCATGTACCACCTGTTGTCAGGACAATTGATTTTTTTAGGAATTTCCTGAAATTTGTGTGATTTCACCCTCCTGGTGCCAAATAGGCAGAGTTATATACAGTTTACAAACAATGAAATTAAGCTCTAAGTTGACCCAACTCTGAAGGCAGGAGCCAAAATATATTTGGCCACAGTAAGAGGCAGCCAGAGCCACGATCTGATCAGTCTTTTGTAGCAGTTGATTGTCATATCAGTGGCCGTACATAGGCCTATATCCATGCACATACCTGTCTATTCATCCTATCTATCTGTCTACTTATGTACCTATTGACCTAAATACCTGTCTGATCTGTATGTTACTGAAGACTGTTACAGCTGAAACAATAGGAAGCAAAACTCTCTCTTTGGATGTATTATATTTGCGTGCATTGTTTTTTGTGGTGATCTTGATATGATCTCTAAATTTTTAACTGTTCCAAAGTCATTGTCATAGAAACCTAGAAAAGAGTAAAACTAAAAGTTCTGGAAGGTCATCTCATCCATCTCTTTGCTCCAAGAGACTCTGTTATGATAAAGTACTAGTGAGTTAGAATCATAACAGATGGAGAATCATATGTATGTATAAATTTTTTCCCATGAAGTAGCAGAGGGAATCATGTGCAGATTTTTTACATAAAGAAACAGTGTGTAGCTTGCCCACTGTGAATAAATCTAATTTAGTCATCTTTATGCCTCCCTGATCTTCATCCTCTGAAGTTTGCTGGAGGGTCAGATGTGCACTCTGGGAGATTTTCCAGATTCTGTGTTGTTTTTCTCTGGCCCCACAACCTCTTTCTTAAACCCACTACTCAGCCTTGAGCTGAAGATTTTCTCCCCGCTGCTGGTGCCACCAGTAGTGCTGAGGCTGCCGAAAACAGCGCTCCAGGTCCGTGAGTGTCGGTCTGTGCTGCATCCTCTGTGTGGCAGCAGAACACAGCACGCCTGGGAGGGAACAGCTATGGACTTTTTCTAAGGAAATGCTGGTGATGGACATTGGGAATTAGGGCTCTGCTTTCTACTTCCACCCCTGCTACTAATCTTTATATGGTCTTTGGCAAGTCATTTACCTTCTATATTTCACAGCTGTGGAAATACTTAGGTGCCCAGTGCCTCATCCTGTTTCTTTTTCTTTTTAGATATGTAACTTACCCAACAATGTTATTAGTCTGAGACGCATCTTACTTTCAACATGTGAAATCCTGTAGTTTTTGAAATACTTCTGTTTGTAAATGAAATGACAGCTTCATGCTGGCAGATTTCAGCTCTCACTTGCTTATTGTTTGGCTTCTTTGGTTGGCTGGTTGGTTGGTTGAGGTTTTTTGTTTTTTATTTTTCTCTAAGTTATTCTTCACAGGTATTAACAATGAAAAAACCTGCGCTTGGTTGTATCCATTCAACTTTATTGCCTGCTTTTCACCACAGCTGAGTGAGGCAAAGCCAGGATCAACTTTCTTTTGTAAAACCCAGTTGAAGAAGACCAGAATCATATAGCGTTTCATTTTGAAAATCAATAGTAGTATTCATATTTTTTGTAACAGAGCGTCAGCACTCCAGATAAATACAAGCTCTTTAGTATTTTGGGTATATTACAGACACCGCAAAAGAGCAGTTAAAAAAATGAATTGGATTTGTGTCAGTAAATATCTACACTTCCTTGGAGAATGCAGCCTCACTTACTGCACTGTGGTGTGGTGAGTGTTACTGTCTGTCCTGTCAGCTGTACAGCATTTCTCTTTTGCTACTGCATGGTGAATGCCCATGATTCAGGCGCTATAGGTAGAAACAGAACTCAGACCTTGAAGGAAACTCCTGATATCTGTCACACTGTAGTGGTCCCACCATGTACTGGAACCATAGGGATGGGCCATACCATGTGCCAGATGAGCCTTCTCTCCACCTCAGCATAGCACTGAGACTCTGAGTTTGACAATGAAACTCACTTATTGTGCTCTTTCTTTCCAACCCCACAGCTGAAGGCTGATGAAAGGATCATTAAAACAGAGCATGGGCTGCTGATCCGCAGCTTGCAAAGAAGGGACGCAGGAGCTTATTTCTGCAAAGCCCAGGAGCACACCTTCATCCATACCATCGTGAAGCTGAATTTAAATGTCATTGAGAATGGACAAATGGAAAGCACTCAGAAAACTGAGGACGAGGAGGGCCGGGTGAGGGATTTGCTGACAGAGTCCCGGCTGAGATACAAGGACTACATCCAGCTTGTCAGCAGCCCCAGCTTCAGCCTGGATGAATACTGTGAACAGATGTGGCATCGGGAGAAACGGCGGCAGCGGAACAAAGGTGGTGCCAAATGGAAGCATGTGCAGGAGATGAAAAAAAAGCGAAACCGAAGGCACCACGAGCCAGCCAGACCTCCATCAACGTAGTTTGTAAATGCTATTTAAAGAAAGGACATTTTCCATGAAAAAAAAATACTGTGTTCTAGTTTTGTGCATCTTGCCTATGAATTAGTACTGCTTCTTATTGAAATCAGAAAAGTTACCAACACTATTAATCTGTGTGAAACTGTACAATGGAATTCAATACCAAATGATATGTTCCTTGTTGGAGTGCCACACACCAGGCAAATTTAAATGCATTAATTAAGAAAGAAAATATGTACACTTTTAACTAATTTCTGGGTAGCCTGAGGCTGTGTGAGCTGTGTTCTGTACTTCCTGCCTAATTTTCACAGAGGATTTAGTGTCTGTGTTCTCATGTTAATGTTTGCTGCCACGTTCCACCCCAAAGGTGGCTGCATTTCAGGGGTGGGCAGATGTATTTCCAGTTCTTTGGCATCTTTCTGAATAAGAAGCATGGTAGAAATGTGTGACAGATCTGCAAAAATACCCACTAATTTAACCACTGGGCTTGTATACAGGCACATGGGTGAGGTTTGCTAGCACCGAGGCACAGCAAAAAATCAAATTAAGTTTTGGCTTAGGGACAGTATTCATTCTCCCCATAAAAAAAGAAAGCATAATCATAGTTTAAGAGGGGGAATTATCGAGCGTTACTCGTTAGAGTTTGAGTAGCCACCAGTTTGCAGCACATCTGCTGAAATGAAATGTTGACTCTAATTGAAATTGCCACCAAGATGCTTGGGAGTAAATTTCCTAAGTGGTCTGTGGGAGGTATGTGCACAAATCCTATTAACAAATAATGGGATTCCTGCCTGCACCTCTCGTGTCTCCAAAGGTTTGACTCTGACTGTTTCTCTGGCCCTTTGCTGGCTTTGTTTTATGCAGAGGAAAAGAAAATTAAAAGACAACAACAAGGCTAAAATGAAAGACGATGAGGGAAAATATTTAGTGGCTGAGACCAGTGCTCTTGACACAGAGCTGACATTCCTCAGATGTGTGTATTCTTTGAGATTTTCTCTCAAAGGTCTTATGTATTTTTAAGTTGAAAATTTGCATTGTTGAAATTAATACTTTTATTATAATTAAATAAAAGATGTCCATGTGTAAATAAAACTTGTAAGTTAGAAATCTGATATATGCCATAATTTCATTTGTAAATTGTTCCTTGTTCCTATGTTCATATTTTGGGTTCAATAATGTAAATTTTTCCACATAAGCAAGAAACACTGGCCTCATTCTTGTCTATTTTAACTCAATATGATTTAACTCATTGATTTTATTCCTGATATGCAGCAACAAACACAAGCTCAAAATCAGGCCTGCTGTCTCCTCATATGAGTCACAGCCCCCCCTCTCCTTTCTTCCATCTAACCTCCCTCCGTTTTGCCTTTCACGCCTTTTTGAGTGTGAAATGACAAATTAGCCACTTCCTCACATGGAAGAGAGCTTTGATGGATACCAAAATGACAGACTTTACTTGTTTCTCATACATTCTACAAGTCTTGAGAGCAAAGTCTGTGGGAAACTCGTGCAAGTGATGTGCACCTCATTAAGGGACCAAAAATGTTGGCTCTGAAGCCCTTACCCATGCTGGTGTTTGTGTGTGCATTCAGTCACAGATCTATAGTTGTGAAGGTCTAGTTTGCATTGTTGTTCATTTCCTCTCTGTTCAAAGTCAGATATGGAGAAGTGTTTGTCAGATTTCAGAAATGAAGCTCAGTTTACCCACGTTTATTGTAAAACCCGAAAGCTGTGTTTGCATGTGTTGTACAAAAGCCAGCAGTACCATATGTCATTAATTTTAGATGCTTTTTTAATAGGAGATCTATGAGTTAATTAGGAGATATTAGATAGCATGCATACAATGCTTTGATAGTGTAAAGCACTGAGTGCTAAATATTATAAAATACATCTGTGGGAAGAAGGGAATTTCTCAGCACAGGACCTTTAATCACTAGAAAGACTGATGCTGAAGATACTAACCAGTTGTACAGTGCTTTGAGAACATGCAGAGAACTTTTTGGCATTTTTGCTGAAAAAGAACATAGGCCAGGTATTTCACAAGAGGTTCATCAATTTGGGTGCTTTGATTTTAAGGCAAATTAAGACTGCTTAAAGGAGGTATGGGGGAGTGTTAAAGTGCTACATATAAAGCACAGGGACACTTAATATTCTTGGCTGGAAGGTTATGCTGTTAGCATACAGAACCCGCCCAGTTATTCCCTATTAGATTTTTATTAGTCCACAAAGTCCCATATCTCTGACTTGGACATGAAGGAAATGAGTGGAACCACACGAAGGGTATGGAATACCAGGTGGGCTGCATTCGCGTGCACTGGCAAAGGATCTACTCTTCTCAACAGTGATGACATAGTACTTCAACTTCTGAACAACTCCCATCACCTTTGCCTACTTCATAAAAATACCAAAACAAGGTCTTCTTTCATGCTTTTTTTCCCCCTCCCTGAAAACTAAATCATCTGATTTATGTTTAGATATGATTGGGGGTTTGTATTTACAAATAAATGTCCCTGCCTGACTTTAATAGAAGTTTGGGATAAGGATCTCCGTACTGGGAACGTTAGATTTAAATGGTTGAATTAAAATGTTATTGCTCTTAAAAACCACTTTCATTTATTTCAAAAGTTCTTGCAATGAGATTCTTTTTAAAGAAATTACCTCATCAGTGTGAGGTACAGGTAGCATAAAACCCCAAGTGAGATATAAGACCTCTTATCATGGGAAATAAATTCAATATCCTACAAAAAAAATGTGTTGCACTGAGTTCATGCCACCCCAGGGAACATATTTAATAATCCCACACAGATAAAAGTCTGTTTTGATACACTGGGTGAGATGAATGCTGTAGCTGGCAGGGGTAGCACATCTCTTGTAATGCACGTGCAAGGAGGCCAGAGGATCTTGGAGACCAAGGAATGAGAGGGATAGATTGGGAATCACTACTGGAGGTAACGCAGGGTTCTGTTAGGCAGGACTCAGGAATGTAAACCCAAGAGTAGAAGCAGTACGCAGCCTGCAATCCCACAGAGAGGTTCGGAGGATAAACTAGACCAGAAACTGCAAAATTTCATCTGTATAACTTAGAGCCTCAACCTGAAGTCTGCTTAAATTTCAAATCAATGATTTGGTGTTCAACTGAGCTGCTGGGAACTGTAGTATGAGCCACAACAGGCCCATAGTTAAAATGAAACTCAGCCTTACCTCCTTCAAGAGCTCCATAAAAATTTCAGTTGAATAAATTTTTGGTCCAGAGTGGAAAAAATTTGCCTCCACCTTAATAAGTGTAGATGTAAAACAGATCCCTTACTGCACTGAACTAAATATCATGAGGTTCAACGAGGTCAAGTATTGAGTCCTGCACTTTGGCCACAATAACCCATGCAGTGCTACAGGCTGGGAGCAGAGTGGCTGGAAAGCTGCCTCGTAGAAAACAAGCGGAGGATGCTGGTAGACAGCAGTGGCCCCAGGTGGCCAGTGGCATCATAGCCTGCATCAGTAATAAAGCGGCCAGCAGGACCAGGGAAGTGATTCTTTCCCTGTATTTTGCACTAGTGGGGTCACACCTCAAGTACTGTGTCCAGTTCTGAGCCCCTCAACTTTAAAAAGGACATGGAGATACTGGAGCATAGCTGGTGAAGGGCAACAAGCTTTGTGAAAGGACTATAGAGCATGTCTTTTAAGGAATGCCTGAGGACCTGGGTTGTTTAGTTTTGAGGAGACTCAAGGGGGACCTCATTGCTCTCTCAACTTCCTGACAGGAGTTTGTGGTGAGGTGAAGGTCTCTGTCTTCTATCATGCCTGCAGTGAGTGGACAAGAGGAAATGGCCTTAAACTGAGGGAAGATTCAGGTTAGATATTAGAAAAAGTTTTTTCACTGTTAGGGTGGTCAGGCATTGGAGTAGGTTGCCCAGTGAAGTGGTAGAATCATCATCCATGGAGATGTTTAAGAGGTGTCTGGATCTGGTGCTGGGTGATCTGGTTTAATGTTTTGGGGGTTGTAGTGGTAGTGCTGGGTTGGACTGTATGATCTTTAAGGTCTCTTCCAGCACTGATGATTTTATTATTCTATTCTATGATTCTGTATGGTGAAATATATGTATTTATTTGAATGTGCATTCAACCAGGAGTCCAATTATTAATACATTAACTTTTCCTTCAACAAAACCTTTCCATTGACCCTACTTCAGCAACAGGTCAGTGCAGAACTGAACTGAACTGGTTTCAAACAGATTTTTAGAATAATCGACACAATGTGAGCTGTAGTTATAAAAATGCTGAAAACTGACATAAGCTATAAAGCCCAACAGAGCTCTAAACTTTGCAGCAATCTTGCAGTCAGTTAAAATAAAACAGAAAATGGGATTAACAGAAAAAGGAATAAAGTATTAACACTTGTTGTGATAAACTAGTTCCTTTACTGGAAACTGTTCCAACAACAGGTGTGAATGTGTGTTCTTGCCATAAGCAAATACTTTTTCCTTCCAAGTGGTTAAAGTTATATTGCTTGAGGTATCTAAGAACCTGAATACTTTCCAGTTCATGTGTAGATTTTGGACCTGGTTCTTATATCATCCATAATGAAGTAATTAGACTAAATGCAACAGATTTCTTCTGGTTCTCCTGGTGCTTTTGAGAGCAGAATATCTCTACAGTTCAAATGCTATGAACCTTTTAACCTAACCACTATGGGGATTGATCTTCATTTAACATTTCAGATAACAATTATTTGTTATTATTACTCATTAATCATATAATGACCCTGTGTCTCATAATAATATCTCAATATTTAATGACAATTAAGAAAAGTTGAGTTTGCTAACATTCAGTCATAGGAGCATATGTGTATAGAAGTGCCTATACAAATGTCTTATTTTCTGTTCATTTTGTAACAGAGGTTAATTTGAAAAAAGGCAAATGTGATTTCAAGAGTCAGGGTTCAGCCCAGCTTCCACTGACAGCAGGGATTAAAATCCTTCTGGAACTGAACTGAAGTCTAGGTACACTGTCATCTATTTATAGTCTGGTAGTCACATACCCAAATCTATGTGTTGCTCTGGTGGAGTATTTTAGCCTGTTTCTTCTTGGAGTTATAAATGAGACACTGAGGTCTAAGGAATTGCATCTGCATGAACAGAAAATTAAGCCCACATGTCTCTCTAATACATTCTGTTAGATTTTATAAACTTTAAATGGTCTCTATTGTAATATTTTACCATAGTGTTGCTAATATTACCCTGAACTAGGCTTCTGTCATTAGTTGAAGTGTGACATTCTTTGCAGTTGTGATCCAGATTTCAAGGTTTGTAAAGTTCATTACAGTAGAAAAAAATGAAGTCATGTGAAAAGAGTTTAATTATAAATTCTAAAAAACAGATTTTGAAGATTTTGTATCCATATATCAAAATAGTGATTATCCTAAAATGTGTTAGAAACACCAATATTTGTTTTCCTTTTTTGTTCAGGTGAGGATACAAACCAAATTGTAATCTCAAATTTATCACTTGCCAATGTATGGTTGAAACATCTGGTGTGACAGCTGTAGCAAGACTTGTTTTCTACTTGCTTGATCTTTTCTTTTGCCAGTTAAGGCCATTATCTTCTTCCTTTTAGACTCTGGTCTGTCAAATAACCCCACTTTTATGTGGGGTTCTGAAATACTTCAGAATCAGATGTTTCTGCAAAGTATGAACATCCCTACAGATTCATAACACTTTCCTCAGCTTTAGATTTAGCATTCAGTTGCAGATGCAAACCAAACACTATGAGGTAAATTGGAGGCCAGATGGAGTTTTTATTTACAAAGAAAATTTTTGGAGCTGTTTCTGGGAGCAATCCTCTTTCTTTTCCACTTTTTTTCAATTGCAAGTTATTGTAGGGGCTGCGTATAATTTTAAATTTTCCACATATGTAAAAAACCTCTCAAAAATCCAGAAAGTTTTTATATGGACTGCTGGGCCAATATCAATCCAACAGTTTCAATCAGTACAAGACAAGAAAATAATCTGTCCAAACATAGATGGCTGTGATATTTGTAAGGAGCCCAGACACATCTCAGTTTAGGTGGTATTTTGTGTTCTGCTCCCTTCCTCTTATGGTATAGAAATCCTTTGTCTGGATTTGGGGATTTTTTTTTCGATGGAGTGTTTTCTTGTTTGTTTGATCTTTTGGGCGGGCTCATTTTGTGGTTTGGGTTCTTTTGGGGTTTTTTTGGTTGGTTGTTATATGTTTAGTTTGTTTTGTTTTGTGTGTATGTTTGGGTTTTGTGTTTTGTTTTGTTTGGTTTTAATGGTATTTCTCCTACTAAAAGGAACCATGCCCAAATCCAGATATTTTCTGGTGGTCTCATATATGACAAAGCAGTAAGAGGAACAGAGGGCTTGGAAGGTATTTTGGTATGGAGAGTATAGTCCTGTTGTAAGGCAGAAAATCTTTTGACTTAAATGACTATGCTGAGAGTTTAAAAACCATACTGCCATTTTCCCTGGACCAAGTTGAAGTCATGGGTAGATTTATGGAAGGTATATTTTTAAATTGCTGAAGTACTGTCGATATAAACAGATACATAAAATTTGTTCTGTTATTAGGTCAGTTATCGATACTTGCCAGAAATATTGAAATAAAAATATATGAACATAATTTCACAAATTTCTAAATTTACATTAATATTTTAAATTTTTTATTTTTAAAAAAAGTTGTAATATGTGTTTATTAAAAAGTTTTTCACTAAATTTTTCTTAAAATATTTTAAAATCTGCATTTTCAAACCTCTTTGCAAAATAAACCAGAAAGAAAAGTCAACGTTGAAAGTGGCAGTAGAAAATATTTTATATTTCCGTGTGCAATGTTTTCTCTTAAGGAGAAATTCATCAGTCTGCCCAGCATAGGAATTGCATGCCATATAACTTTAATTTATAAGGCACGAGCGATTCTTAGGTTAACTTTGAGAGTGAGGCTGATTTTAGCTCTGTAATAAAACTATTTGTAGAGTAACAAGACTGAAATATCTATTTGTGAACGCTTCAGCCCATTGAATTGATATTATAACTGAAGTATAGCTTAAATAAGATATGTTTTTGCCAGGACTGATGCTTTCTTAAATATTTCAATTTTACATGTAATGGTAACCAAAATAAGTGGATATTTCTTTCATACTGTAATAAACAGGAAAAAAAAAGAGTTTTACCCTCTTTTTCAAACCCATTTAAAACTGCAGAGTGAAACAGGAGATTTCAGAGAAAGTCTGCAGCATGTTAAAGAAGTAGCAAGGATGTTAATGCAAGGTTCAGTCATCTGAAGTGCCCTTCCTAGAAGTCTTTCCTGAATAAGGGCTGTCTGAGATTCATCATTCCACTAAGAATATGCCTAAGTCCTAAGGCCAAGAGAGAGCTTACAGACAGCTTAGGGAAGCCATGGACTGCACAGTGATTGAGCTTGATACATGCAGAGCAATACACAATAGGCAGCTCTATGCTTATGAACTTAAATTCCGTAATAGCTTTTTAATACATGCACTTCTAGATGATTAGCACCAACCATTGTTCTTAAAACTGCACTGACATTGTGCTTTACGGTTACCCTCAAGCCGAACTGATCGCCCATTCATCTTGGGCTGTCTCAGGAGCACCTTTGGCTCTAAGGGAGTTAGACTGTCTCCCAGCTCTCAAAGTCTTTTCAGGATGAGGATAACTGGGGAGAAGGAGGGGTTGTTAATTTTTTTATCCAGGCCTTGCTGCATCTGTCCATGGTTATGGGCAGAGGGTAATTATTGCAGGGAAAAAAAATAATCTTTAGGCAGGAAAATAAATAGGCTGACTGGTCCACCTCCTGTTCTAGCCTTCAGCACAGCATCCTGCGTTTCAGGGGATTTATGAAAGGTTAAGGAGGCTAATTTGTTAACAGACGGTCAGCATGTTATTTCCAAGGACAGCCGCATCGCTGCACTCAAGGATGCCTGTTTCCCAGTCCCATGCTGTGTCCATTAGACCACTATGCTCCTGACCCTTTGCTGGGAAAGGTCTCAGGGTACTGCTGGCCTGAAAGCTGATGCCGAATCCCAACTGCAGCAATAGCATTCTGCTCACCTAAATTCCACCTGCAGTTGCAATTGGATATGGTATTCTTCATTTCCGAGCCTGAATTCTTGTTTCTGTGTTAGCATGCACTGCTAAACAGCTGCTGTGTTCCCCCACTCCCTCCCCTGTGTCTCCCCCACTCCCTCTCCGCAGGTGGCTGCAGTTGATAATGTCTCATGTAGGGTCAATCTTGGTCCCATTGAAGTAAATGGGAATTCTGCCAGCATGTCCCAGATCTAGTTCTGCATCCAGCTGGTAAAGCACTTTCAGCTTCTGCAGGAGAAGAGGTGCTCTGCACAGCCTGGCTGATTAGGGAGGTTCGTTAGCAGAGGCGGGTGTCAGAGAGAGAGAAAGAACGAAAGAAATCCTTCAGCTTCTTTCTGACACCACTCACTTGGTAAGAGCTTAAATGCAGCACTGGTTTGTGTGCACTCAGGAAAACAAAAGCTAATTAAGTTGAAATCTGTCATTTTCTCTGTAAGAGTTTAGCAGGGTCAGACTTCAGGACAATTAGTGATGAGTCTCGGGAAGAAGCACACAAGCTCTTCTGAAGCTGCTTAGAAACATTTCCATCATTGATTGGCTTCCTGAGCTCCCCCCTACTCCACTATTTTCCATGTGTGGTGCTTCTTTTCAGGCCCTTGGAAACCAGAAGGGCTGTTAGCTGAGGGAATGTGTGCTTAAAGTACGAGCTATGAGGTAAAATCCAGCCCTTCATGATTCAAATGGCGGGAAGTGTTCTGGGATGTGTTCACACACAGAGTCCATATGTACTGTGAAAACAAGTGACTGGGAGCTAACAGCCTGTTCATAATCATTTATATTTCTGCAAAGTAAAACATGGTTCAGGGAATGCTTAGGGGTTCATACATTTTGCACCACTGGGTCCATATAGTTACTGTATAGAGTAATAGTGATGGTGGTACAGAATGAGAGAATTTGCAGATCCCAAGCCCATTTCTGCAGGAATAGTCATCAAATACTGAACAAAAATGCACACCAGCTTAGACAGGGCAACTTATGAATTGCTAGTCCACATTATCTCCCTCCTTGTTTTTTCTTTAAACTCTTCATAACAATTTGTCACTGAATATATCAACAGGAAAAGTTATCAAGCAGTTTTAGGAGTTGTTAGATGAAACTATAAGTGTAGTTAGGACAGGAAATGACAAATCCTGACTCTTTGGCCAAAGTTTGATTCTTGGCCTCACAATAAAAGTGTTAATGGGTATCATTTTTAGCATCTTCCAGTGTTTCTATTACATTGCATTACAGTTACATCTCCCAGTGTTAGGTGCATTTCCACATGCAAGATGGAACTCCTTCGCTTTTCTCACATTTAGGTGTGGTCTCTAACTTTCTCCCAAGAAAACTTGGCTGCTATTTTTTCCCTGATAAAGAAGGCAACTACAAAAACTCAGTGTTTGGACTCTATCTGCTGACATGTACCAGATTTGCTTTTCTCAGTGATCCCAGTGAACCTCGCTTTCTCGGTGATCATGGTCAGGGATTTCGAATTGAGCTCAGGTTTCAGAGCTGCATGTGCCGCACTGAAACCATTGTTTTAGCTTTGGCAGTTGACAGCTTGGGCACATAGGAGGCTTTCAAAAATACTCACATGGGAGTAATTGTCATTAAGGCTTATTATTTAAGGAAACACAAAATTTTGTTATGAAAGCAAAATAATATACATTTTGAGTGGTGCTGCATTACAGGGAAGATGGGTCATAATATTGTTGCTATGTTTTGAGGAAAAACCCTCAGATATCAACATGTAAGATAAACTTCTCCATCCCCCAAAGCACAGCAAAAGCTTTTTGAAGAGCAGTTTTCCACATTAGTAATAAAAATGTTGCAGGAAACACAGATAGGTCTCCTTTATGGAGAAAAGAGTAGAAATTCCCTGTTTCCTAATCTGATAAAAGTCAGTATTCAGAGTGTGTCTTAATTTGTCTTCCAACATATTTTTAAGGTAAGGACCATAGGATATGTGTGGTATACCAAGGTTATGCAGGGGATGCACTGCGAGAGCTGCTGTAGGGAATGCCAAACAAGAAAATGTATCTATTACTGATTATCACAGAAAAAAAGGTACAACTGCTTCCAGTTACATGGGAAACAATGATCTGGCCTTGATAAGATAAAATGGCAAATTCAGTGCCCATTCTGATTCATTATGTACATATCTGTGTCAGGCAGCAAATCTAATATACTTAAGACATGCTCAGAAAATCTGCAGGGTCTGAAACAGGCTATAACTGCGGCACACACAAAGATTAGGGGATTTATGTTAGCCAGTGGTGCACTGAGAGCAAACCAAACACAACATGGTGAAACAAAGCCTATGAATTCCTTTCATAGGGACAAATAGGATTGCCAGTTTTTGTTAATATGTTCATGAGCTGGGTATTTCCCCCTACTTTTCCAACACATATTCATCTTTGTGTAGGCAACCCAGTAATAAAATCCAAAATAAAATTTTCACTCAGGAGACTGAGTAGCTAGAGCTCAGGAACTGTGCCACAAAGTGGCAGTGAGTCTTATTTAGGATCTAACCCTAAATCACAACTTTAACATTTGTGGTACAGAAAAGTGAACTATAAATCTTAAAACATTGTCTAGAAATCTAGCTATTGAAACAACCCTTTTCTGCATGTATCTCCCTTGTATTGCAAAGACACATTCCAGGTGTGTTTGAACTTCAGTTGTACATTGCAGTGTCATTTGCAGGATGCCATTAGATAAAGGGAGGATGATTGCAACAATTAAGATTATGTGCTGCTTTGGCTGGGGTAGAGTTAATTTTCTTCACAGTGGCTACTATGGACCAATGTTTTGGATTTGTGCTGAGTGCAGTGGTGATAATATAGAGATGTTTTGGTTATTGCTGAGCAAGGCTTACACAGAGACAAGGCCTTTTCTACTTTTTCTAATGCCACATTGGGGAGGAAGTTGGGGGTGCATGGGAAGTTGGGAGGAGACAGAGGAGGACAGGTGACCCAAATTGACCAAAGGGATATTTCATACCACATGATGTCATGCTCAGTATATGAAGTGGGGGGAAGAAGGAAGAAGAAGAAAAACAATTGGAATGATGGTGTTGTCTTCCCAAATCACCATTATGCTTAACGAGGGCCCTTCCCTCCTGGAGATGCCTGAACATCGACCTGCCCATGGGAAGCAATGAATTAATTCTTAATTTTGTTTTTCTCGTGTGCACAGCTTTTGCTTTACCTATTGAACTGTCTTTATCTCAACCCATGAATTTTCCTGCTTTTACCCTTCTCATTCTCTCCCCGATCCTGTTGGTAGAAGAGTGAGCAAGGGCTTGCATGGTGCTTGGTTGCTGGCTGGAGGTAAACCTCAACAGATCAAAATCCAAAGCTTTAAACAGGGAAGAAGTTAGAGCATTTTACAATTTTCAGAATGTTCAGATTTTTCTGCCTGGATGAATTGTGGAGAAAATCAAAACCATGTGAATCTGTCTACTCGGCATTAAGGCAGTATCAGAAGAGAGTCTGAGTCCCTGCTGACATATTTCTTGTCCACACAGAGGAAAATGGCAGTAGAGAATATGCTGCCAGGTCAGATAATCGCCATCACATTCTCATGAAATGGGCTTTTACTAAAGTTTGTTGCATGAAACACACGCATTGCACCCTTCACTTCAAGTTATTTCTTTTGTGAAAGAAATAGTAGCAGAATATGAATAGGCAACAATCAACCCTTCTGTGCCTGCGTTATTGTTTCCTTTGTCTCTTTTCCTTCCACCTGGTAAGTATTTTTATTTCTTATTATATTTTTCCCTTTCTTATTTCTGACGAGATGTCTCACATGGAACGTGTTTGAATGTGCATGCCTGACTATAGAATTTAAAACTCGATGAAGAGGATAACAATGTTTTCACTTAGTACTGTCTGAACTCCATTTTGTAGAAGTGCCTTTATCTCAGGAATTCACAATTTTCTTGTTACATACTTCAGTTTCCCTCCTTGGTCCTCTTCGATGTCACTAAAGCAGCATATGAAAGTCCTCCATGATAAATGAAAATGCTCTGGAAGAGGTAGAAGCACTTAGTGGTAGTGTTATTTTATGCACTGATGCAACTCCATTCTGTTCCTATTAAAAGAATTTTTTTCATCGTGAGTGCTCTTGTCATTTTTCTCCACACATGGCACTAAATCTTCTGGTTCTATTTTCTAGCTTTTGGTGTTTGTGTTGTGCATTCTGCTTTTGTTTAGACTAGATCTTTTATTCATAACAGAATGTAAGATTACATTTACATCTAGAAGTTATTTGAAAGATAATACTATATATACATAATATGCATCTACATAATACATGCATATACATAATACTAAGAAAGTGACAAAATTTCAGACATAGTTAGGGGAGCTTTTTTTGTGCAAAGTGCAACCAGTTGGCTGAATGAAACGACAGGAACTCAAAGACCAGGAAAGTATATGTGGAAGACTGCTGGACGTTTCATACTATATTGCATTGTGTCATGCACCAAGGTTTTCTAAACATGGATATTTTTATTTGCATAATACAGACAGATTTAATCACAAATCTGAACTTTGGCTGAAGCATATGTATGATCACAATAACAGGTACAGTTTTAGAAACATATTAACAACAATATATGTGTTAAGAAATTTGAGAAGGTTTAAGATTTAATTTTGGTCTGCAAGTAGAGGTCAATATTTTAGTCAAATCAGTGTCTTCTTGGACAAATATCTTGTGATACAAGATCCAAAATAGAGAATCGTGAGCATAGCTTTTTGAGAACAATGAAAGATACATGCATGATGCACATTTAATGACAAGGTAAGTCCTAAACTAGCTGATTGACTAAGACTATGTTGCAGTAAGCATCATAAGCATTACTGTTTCAAAGGTGGCAGAATTAGTGAAAAATATGCTGCAATGAAAATAACAGATTTTTTTTCCTCTCTCTTGATAAAGAACCAATGGAAAAGGCAATGTGCTTTCTTTTGTATTATTTGGATGAAAATACATCTGTGAATGTGCCGAGTGTCTATGCTGTTTAAGAAGTAAGATATACAGATGTTAAATATTTTTCCTATGTTGTAGATATTGTTGCAGAAGCACAATATTTAAAGGAAAAAATAAAGATCTTTCAAAGCCTTTTCTGAAATGCTGTTTTATAGACCATACACAAGGATCTTATTTTATTACAAAAGATACGCTATCAAAGGCTATTGGCATAAGCCATCATTGTCTGGCTGTGTCATTTGTAGCTTTACTTCCTCTTGAAATATGGGATCCATCTGCTCACTGATCACGGGATAACAGCCATCATTCCCACTTGCTTATCATAAATGATATATCTGAAAGTACCAGAAATATGATGGAGTACAATCCCAACCCCTGGTCAGCCCCTTAAATCATTCACAGTTATCTTAATTTAGGCCAGGCTGATATGCCTCCAGCATATTGACTGAATTCCAGCTTCAGCAAATTCATCCTGATCCACTTGAAATTTCCAAGGTATGCCTCAAATTCACATCATCCTTTGTCTATTTTCATAATAACCTATTTACATTTGTGCCCCGTTTTGGTGCTGTCTTGCTATATTTGAATTTGACTCACATTTTAGCTTACTGCTATGCTGTAAAGACTGCTTTGCTAAACCTTAAGATGAGTGTATCACAGAGTTTGGGGAACCATAGCTATGAAATCTGGTACATTGGGCACTACATCCATCACTTACCAACTACATGGAAGTTGGTCACAGACTAAATGAATTTGAATGTCACTAAAAATGTAAGTTATTTCTCTGTTGCTGTGCTGATATATTCTCAAATTCCAAGATGCCTGTATATGACATTTGCTAAATAAAAAGACTTTATTTAGAGTTTGACTTGAGAATATGAAAACAGCACGAAAAATCTGGTCTTTTGCACTCTCTTTAGTATAGGGGATATGGTACACAGCTGGGAGCCAAACTGCAAGCAGAAAATTTTCCTAATCCCTGATGTGATTCATAGGTTATCTTAGTCCTATAAATGGATCTCATTCAACAACCAGTAACTCTCTGTCCCTCTTCCCAACTACTTCTCCAACCTTGTAAATAACCTAAACTCCCAAATTTTAATAGGTGGTTTGGAGCTTTGAAGAAGCCCCTATGGCCATCTATATTTCTATTAACTGCTATCAATATGAATTTATCTGCTCTACCCAGCCAAAATGTTTATTCAATTTTTGTTTTCCACTTGAAAACCTTTTCCTGAGGAATCTGCTCCTGAAGTGCCAGGGAACATATTTTATGCAAGAGCAGCACAGAAATCTGCTGAGAATGACCGAGTGCCAAGTGGCCTGTGGGTCCCTGTTAACTATACTCAACCAGTGATCTCAGAAACTCCCCATCAAAATTGCCTAAAACGTGTGTTGAGGACAAAGGGCTAAAAATACATCCTTTTATTGTTCAAAATTCCTTCAAAATTAATTGGTTGAAGTGATAAAGAGAGTTAGTAAGATACAATACTGTGTATGTATCTTGAATCTTCTCAACTAAGAGAACATTCTTCTTCCATTTAAAGGCAGTATGTGTCAGTACAGAACAAATTTATTTGTGTTACTGAAAGATTGCTGCTTGGTGCATTCATTTAACACATAACACAGTACGTGGGCATGGTCATAGATTCATTTTGCTTGAAAATGGTAAAAAAGCCCCAGAGCTGCACAGCTATTCCACATGACATGAGCAAAGACACACTTTGACTGCATCATTTTAGAATCCCATTTTGCTGTCTGACCTGTGCTAAGTAGGACTCTATTAAGTGAGTTGCCCTCTTGAAATCTTTTGACCTCTCTGTGATTACTTAGGAGATGATGTAAGCAGCATTGAAGAAATGGATTGTAAATTCACGACCTGACATTATTCACTAAGAAGCTTCTGCATCAGAAAATAATTCAAAGGAAGAGGCTTCTGTTCTATACCAGCATTTGAAAAGGCTTTGGCAACTTTCAGCTGAACTTATGGTTATGAACTTATGGTTATGAACTCATGGGTTTCAGCTGAACTTAAGGTTATGTTACTTAAACTAACTATGTTATTTCACAAACTGTAGTAGATGCATCTAGTTTATTTTTAAGTGCTTCAAATAGAACTATGTATTCAGAAAATTAAAAAAGCCAAACTGATTTTTCTGCCAATTATTTTAAAATATTTTCTAAGTCACTCATTTAATTTTGTGACGCCTTCTATAGAAGACTTTTTAAACATGGTGTGTCTCATTATTTCATTGTTTTAAAATGTCAACTAGTCTAAAAATCGTCTGATCTTCTGTTGCCCAGAATGAGTTGGGGAAGAAAATGACAAAAGTTAAACTTATTAAACTCATCAAAGTGAAATGCTCTGAAGTACTTTTTTGTGTATGTTTGTCAGTTTTTTCTAAAAGCAATTATTTAGTATTGAAGACAGAATATTTCTATTTAGTTTGGAGTGCTAAAAGAATTATTTGTTGATTTACATTAAGACATTGCCACAAACTGTGAATTCAGTGCTTCCAGGGAGTCTGACTTCAAAGAAAAGATTTTTAGAACCATGGTATTAAACAATTGCTAGCATGATCATGGGGAATTGACAGAAATACTTTTCTTATTCTTAATTCCAGCTAGGAAAACACTGCTAAGCATCATTCCAACTCTTTGTGGAAACAGATGGTTTGTGATAGTGGAAAACTATTTCAGACTGAAATATGCTCACTTTTTCTCCTTATCATTCTTATCATTTTTGCCAACTGTCCTTCATTATAGTAATTTGTGTGCATATTTTCTATGGAGTCTTCTTTCAAAAACATAACCCAGACCTTTAACATTTTCTATGCTTCTGTGCTGAATCAAATCAAACCTGGGTCACCAAAGGAAAGATGCTTGTATTTTCTGTGCGTGCATTTTGCCACCCTACTCATATCATTTTAAAAATCTAGTTAAATCCACACAGACTGGTTTCATTTGTGCATTTAACCTCTGAAAAGGTAAGACCAATAAAGATTATATCCAACTGTCACTGTGTTAGATCAAGATCTCAGGCTAAACATATGGCACAGAAAGGTTTGGATATATAACCTTGAATGTGGATTTGTGGCATAGAATTTCTCTTCTTCTTTGATAAAAGATGTGACTGTCAACAGTACAGTTTTCTCAGCTTAAATAGCTGTGAGTCTGGCATGGCAATATATCAGTATATATTATAAATAGAAAAAGACCAGGCTTCAGTATGGACTCTCTCCAAATGCCCACCAATAACAGTGAATAATTTAGTAATTAGAAGCATCTTTATCCAATATAGAACATTTTTACTAATTCCTACTATCCTTGCAGGATAAATGTTGGTTGACTGCAGAAGCCTTTTTGTTGTTTGTTTTCTATAGGATACTAAGGAATTGTAAAGTATTTCTGTTCAATTCCTTCTAAAAAACTACTCAAATTCTGAAGGTAAATTATAATGTCAGGATGAGTTGTTAATGTATTCTAGTATGGCAATTCCTATGAAAATAAAAATCTCCCTCAAGTTAATTATAAACATAATTTTAAAAATAATACTTAAAAGAACACTTTTTAAATTTATTTAAATATCCTCCTCTCTTCTGCCATCTCTACCAAAACCCAGCCCTGTGGCTACAATGACAATGCAAATAAAAATATTAAGAAAAAGGTCAGGAAAAAACACGTAAGTAGATAAAAAACAAAAATTTTTTTGTTTAAGTTTTTTTTTTTTTATGTCAAAAACCCTGGATTTCTGCCCTGTAATATGCCTCTTGAGTAGGGGTACTGAGGGAGAGAGAATGTACTAAACTCAATAAGGTACTTAAAAAGGTAGCATTTCAGAGGAAGAAATGGAAAATTCTGATTTTCAAAAGGAGCAAAATTTAATGTTCAATATATTGATGTGCCATAATAAATAGGAAAATCCTTACTGATATATATTGCTTTTCAGGCTGATTTTTATAATAAAGGAAAGCTTCTTATTTGAGGATAATTAATCTCTCACAGATTCTTTTATAGATCACAGGGGTTTTATTTTCCATATTTTATGTTATTAATGTAGATTCCGTCTTCCACTGTGAATTTACACTAAGTTGAGTAACTATTTAGATAACCCTCAAAGGCAATACTTTCCTGCAGACATTTGACTATTGTGATATGAATCATTAAAGCAATTTACTTTAGCAGAAAGAAAAAATAAAGATCATTTCTGAAAGAAAAGAAGTTTTCATTCCCATGCTGTTTCAGAATTTATTTGCCTATTAGTGAGTCCATAATAACACAACTGGTCCTGTTGCATTCCAGATCCATCCAATAACTTCTTTGAAAGCTGGAAGGCTAATTGCAAAAGTGATTATTTATAATATCTGAGTGCTTTATTCAAGGGACCCATTAAAAGCATAAACACTGGCGAGAGAGAAAGGTTACAATTGTTTTAATGAAGAGAAACATATGAACCCTTTATACAAATATCACTCCTAAACTTGTCCAGATTTTAAATAAAGAGTTCTAATGAAAATAATGTTTTCTTTCAGAGGACCCAATATGCTTTATGCTAACCAAAACAGACTATTTTACTTCCAATATAACTATTCTGCTTTACTTGACAGGGTTGTTGTCAAGATTTTCACGTGGTATTCCCAAAATCAGATGTTTTCTTAAAGCCGTACTGTTTAGTGAAGCAGTGAGAATTTCAGCTTGTACTTTAAGAAAAAAGAAATGCCCCAAAACCCACTGCTTCAGCTTCAAGTGATTTTTGTTTGGTTTGTGGTTTGGTCTTCTTTTTTCTTTTTTTTNNTTTTTTAAAGAGTCTTATTACTGATAAATCAATCTGGTGACTGTCTGAGATCAGAAATTTTTTTCATTTGCGCTGTTACCAATCTGCTTTTAGATGAGTATAGCACCTTTGAGGGCCAGCAGGACAAGTGGCATTGTATACTGTCTGCTCTTCCCTTTTACAGACTGGATTATCCACAAGTATTTTATTTGCCACAGCCATTATTTATTTGTGAAATTATGAACTGATTGAGAAAGAATATTTTTTACTTTCATATGTTTCCACTTTTTTCATAGTGTTAAAAAACCAAACAAAACAAAGTAACCCTTAGGTTCTCAAGCCAATTGTTCATAAAGTGATAGATAATACTTTTAAATAGAGTTTTTTTGGTAGTTAAAATGTGATGTTTTGTTATGACTATTTCAGGGTTTCTTTCATTAAAGATGATTTTGGATAGACAGAGAAAAGAAAGCAGAGGCCTGTTTAACCCCCCCTTTCTTTTTGGGTATTGTTCTTATTCTATAATGCATAATGACACTAAGAAGGGATGAGATCTCATTTTAATCCAGAGCCAAAAAGATGATTTGGAAATCTGAATATTTCACATCCTATGTTAACGCCTTATGTGCACGTTCAGTTTAGACCAATGTTTGAAATCATCCTCTGAGACAAGGTCACAAAGATTTAATTTCTAAAGAGTTATTTTCATAAAATATGGAGTTTTGTAGCTTCTATGAAGTTTTATTTTTCTTTCTAATGTAGAATAAACAGTTGTGAACAATATCACGAGAGGAAATTCCAATCTCCTATGTAGACTAAATCCTAGATGTTTCCTATTCCTGCTGGAATCAATTGTATTTTTGGTATTCAGTGACTCTCATGTATTTTTATAGTGAATTAATAATTTCCTAATAGATAAGAGCATGCTAGTGTAGTTTAATGCTATTTTTCTTTAATTTAACTAGCACTCTAATTTTTATAACTCTTGCTATTCTAACACATGACATTTCTCCTTTCTTTTATGTCCCATCCTTTGGACATTACTGAAGCTGAGATACTGCACAAGCAAATCATTCTTTTACTTTGCAGTAACACAGTGCTGCACTGTGTCAATAGATAGAAGTGGAAGGTGTATGGAGACAATAGAAACTTCTGTAGATGGGCTTGGGAGGACAAGGGCATTGCCTGAGGACAAAGACAAGGACATCCTTCAAATTGTGTGGCAAGCCATACCTGCAGCACATCTGTCTTAGTGTTTTATGCTTCATCCCTCTGGCTAAATGTGAGAAACAATCAAGACTCTGGCACGAAATGCCAGTATGATCTAACAAGGATCCACATATGGAATGTAGATGGCCTCCTGCAGAGTTAGGTAGCCCAGACATCTGTATCAGAATACATCCTGGAGCAAAAACATACCCTTACATAGGGAACAGTGCAATGTCTTGACCTTGGAAACATTTGTTATGGATGGAGAGGGATTTTTTAGACAGAATGTTCTTACCAACTCTAATTTTTAGTTGATGGGTAAGGCAGGGGATAGATTATGTTTGATGTGGGAAAGAGGAAGCCATGGCAAAACTCTCCACTGAGCTCCTCCTGGGAGACTGGAAATGAATTGCATGTGGGCAATGTTAGTCATTTAATGAACAATTGGAAGGGCCTCAGATACAACAGTGATGAGAGCACTGTAAGAACCCATGGAGACTGCAATCATGAGAGTAACAAAAGATAGAGGAGTGTCCAGCTTCAAAGCAACATGCCAAGAACATGATCTAAGATGTTAAACTAGCTAAAATATCAACAGATCAAACTGAGCAAGGCTGAGACATAATGTCATCCTTCAAATTGCAGATTTGGGACTGAATTTGCACTTAAAATAACAGTTTGATACTCTTCCCACGGAAGTCTGTGGCAAGCTGCCAGCTGACCTCAGTGGGAATAGATTCAGGCCAAAAGCTACTGTGCAAGTTGTATATGCAAAGTGCTGAATTGGTGCATTAGAAGTAAACCACCCAGTTTGCATGCCAGGGAACAGGGGGAAGGGTGGAGGTAACCTCACAAATATCTAAACCAAAGGATAAAGGACAGTATAAAATCCAGAATGGAGAGTCAATGGCAGCAGGTAATTGCCAAAGATAAGGTAGTAAAAGATGGACTAGACAAAGAGAACTAAACCAGTAGCGACATTCACTTGTAAGAGAATGGATTTGTTCTCCAAACAGTCAAGTGTTCTGGCTGCTGACAATGGCAATGTGGTGCTGGAGCAGCCGTGCTCCAGCAGAGGAGGGATTGAATAAGATATTGAAATCAATTCTACTTATTTCTGTTACTGTGGTCATGAAGGAGAATTAAAAATAAGCTGATTTGGTAAGGAACTCTTTACTCTTGTGGGCAGTAGGATTAACCACAGTAATCACATGCAAATTCTGAATAAAAGATCTGCCTACCTGGAAGAATGGATAGGGCAAAGCAGGTTCTGGGAACAACTATAATATTGAAGAAAACATTAGTTTAAAAACAAAGGAATAAATCCTTTTCTTTTCAAGAAGAAAAAGTGCTAACATAAAATGGAGCTCCTGCACTGATTTCAGCTAATGATGTGACCTGCACTTGAAGGAAATCAGCAAT
Organism: Serilophus lunatus; assembly: GCA_013399895.1. NCBI lineage: Eukaryota > Metazoa > Chordata > Aves > Passeriformes > Eurylaimidae > Serilophus > Serilophus lunatus. The sequence goes on from VXBA01003534.1 coordinate 1,726,244, forward strand.
GCTAGAAACAACCTCAGTGCTCCAACCAAATAGCAAATGGCACGTAATGTGATTTGACTGAACGGTTTAAATTAAAATGTCACATTACCAGCAACCTATGCTTCTCTAAATGAACGCATTAGAAAATTGTCACGATGGATCTTCCTTAGTATACAGCATCACAAATGGAAATCACCCAAGACACTGCCATTGTTGTCTCTAATGCCAGGCATTAGCTTCTTGACTTTGATGTGTGTTTGAGCTCTTCAGGTTATTAGCTTCCATTGCCTACAAGTGCCCAAGAATTCTTAACATCAGCTTTTCATGGAAATCTCCCTGGTGTGTGCACTCACTGGAGCATGGATTACCCATCACTGGAGCATGTAATAGGGCTGCCAGAGCTAGTGGTGATCCACGCTGACCCAGCTGGTACATCAGGATGGAACAAGTTATGAACTCAGCAGCATGACCATGGCAGCTGTATTTACTCCGCTGTGGGGGCCAGAGTCCTTGGTCTAGGTGTCCTCTTTCATCAGAAGTGGGCTAGTACAGAATTTTGCCTACATGGAAACCACATGTTCCTACTGAGTTGCATTTTTATTAGGAACCAAAATTACTATTAGTTTGTGTTGCTACTTTTGAACTTTGTTTTAGAAGAAAGTTTGTCAGCATTTTTGGTCCAGAAGATTGAGAAAATATGTTGTCTTCAAAATAAAAGTAATTAGTTCATAAAGAATGTTTCATTTCCAAGGTATACTTGACATATATGTTTACTGCACTTTTGTTAAGATAAAAAAAAATCAAATTAAATCAAATGTGTTATTGACTTAAATAAAAGTTTTAGCATGAAACCAGGTTTTATTATTTAGTACTTATTTTTTAATGTCAGTTCTTTCTGACATTTCTGTATAATGTTGCACAAATCTGCAACATTTCAAATGCTTTAATTCAAAGTATATTTTGTTCATTTTTTTTTTCTTTCTAAATCTAGATATGACCAGCAATAGCAGAACCCTTGTCAAGGAATTTTGTTCTACATAGGTGAACCGAATTCTACAGCCTTCAAACTGCCTGTTTGGTTTCTATATACTGAATTTTTTCTTCTCATCCGTCAGTTTCTGTTGGCAAATAGGGGGAAAAAAAAAACAACAACCAAGAAAAAAAGCATTATTAGCTTTTCTTAATTGTGGGTGAGCTAACCTTCATGAAAATTGAGGCACCTTTTTCTGTAGTTATTGGAATATTAAATCTGTGTTTATAAATCTGAGTACAGAAACATGATGGACATCTATAAGAACAGCAGATAACAAGATGAAGGATCAGAGGCTTAACCAATTGCTCCCTGATGTCAAACTGAGAAGCAGCAGAAATAATCATTTTGGCATCAGACAGGAAAAGTCAGAGGTCAGGATTTAATGCCGTCACAGAAGGATTCTTCAAATATGCCAAGCAGGTGCTTACTAAAGCATGATTATTTGTTGTATTTAGGGATTCAGAGAAAAGTATGATGTGAATAGGAATTCAAGGTCTCCATGAAAACACAGGGAGAACTATCTTATCTAGAAAGTCTTTCCCACAATCCTTTCTTTACTTGAACAAGTCCAAGCGGGTGAGTAGGCTTCTCCTGTTTCCTACTTTGTTTCTCCTCAGGTAATAAGATTTGCATTAAAACGATTTTTTTTTTTTAATGAAATAAAAAACAGTGCCCTAGTTCAATGAAAGCTGGATGTGTTGTTGAACAGCAAATACAAAATTACTCAAGCTCCAGCTTGTCAGAGCTGAAGTGATGTCTTAGTTATTGTTCCAGCACAGAACATCGAAAGTGACTCCTGGCGCCTCCAGTTGTCAAGGATGCTCAGCTGCAGAGGATATTTGTTGTCTGGATTGATATTCTCTGACACAAGAAGGTGTCTATTTATGCAGTCCTGCTTCTTATCGGTCAACACATCAGTGCAAATCGAACAGAATCTTGGATGAAGTTCCTGGATATACAGATCTGTGCTTAAGATTCTGGTTCCTACAGAAACTCAAAATATCAGTTGTTATCTTGACAATCTGACCAATAGTCACCTCTGGTAAGTCGTCTTAGTATCCACATTCCTTTGATAGTTATAAAAGATATGAGGTTACTACATCTACTCAACTCAACTGCTATCACATGCTCCTCAACAGATCCTAATATATTTGTCTGTCAAGACTACTGGGAGAAATGAAACAGATGAAGAGAAGTGAATAGTTCATGCAGTATAACTTACTTGTGTCTGATACGTGTCTCCATTCTGTTTTTTTCAATGAAAATAAAGCAGTCAAAGAGGTATGCCATTGCTGAGGGTTATGGGTGATGAGAAAGCAGATCCAGCTCAGGTTAAAAATGGTTGGAGTATCAAGCATCAAATCTGAGATTGAAACACTGTTGTTCAATGATGAAAATTTGCATATGAATAACTTATAAAGTTATCCCTCATTCCAGAGAAGGAGGTGAGATTTGAATAACCTCAGACTGCTTCTGCAGGACAGGATGGACTTTTGAGGCCAGAGCACTAAAGCTTTCCTCATGGTGTTGATTCACGGTTCCTTGATTCCCTTCTCCAGCTTTACAACACAAATGAATGTATATGTATATAAGACAACTGTGTAATCAGCTAGAGATTTCATGGAGTGAATGTTTTTCTAACTCTTGAAGAAAGTCTCAAGTTCGTTGCTCCTCCAAACTCTAATGCCACCAGAGGCAATGAAACAAATTCCCTGTAAATGCAATAGGAGGAAAATCCATGCTCAGGATAGCTCAATATCTAGTGCCTTGAAAGCCAGGAGATTAAGAGTGGAGAAAATGAGAGTGTAGAGGCAGCAGTTAGAAAGGTAAACAGATAACATTGGTCATTCCATCAACCTTGTCCTCAAACCTTTTAACAATTTCAGTTTGTGATATAAATTTTTAGATCCTTGAAAAAAATCTCCTTTCTGATTTCTTAAATGTCCATTTGAAGTCCAGGTGTAGCCTATCCTTGAGTTTTCTATTTCTATTTTTGCTTGTTTTTTTTGTTCTTGTGTTTTGGCTTCATCTTTCCCACTCTGCACACACACATACACACACACACACACACCTTACAGCATATTTAGCACATGCTGCAAACAAAGGAACGAATCTGCAGAAGGATCTAAACACCGTCTGCTTCTGTTGACACTAGTTGGAGAGTTTAAATTCTCTACCAGTAATGTTCTTGGTGGTTTCCAAAATTATCAAAAAAGGCAAAAGTTTCCCACTTGAAGTAAGCAAGGAAGTCTCCTGATCCCTTTCTGTGGTTCACTGTGTTGTCTGTGTGAGACATCCAAATTGGAGCTGCCGGAATCTGTCACATGAAGTGAGTCATTGGGTTGAGAAATATTATAGCAGAGGAACTTTTTAACACAATAGATCGAAAATCCATCTTATCCAGCATCTTGTCTCAATTCAGAATACTTCAGAAGAAGGTGTTAAACCCACTTAGTGCATGTGATGTTATACAATAGGGGTATTTCTTCCTTACCCCATCTGGTGATCAATTTATACCCCAAGGCTTATGGATTCAATTCACATTACAGCTATTCAAGACTTTTATTTTAAAGATCCATATTTCTAAATGCAGATACATCTGACTGCCAGACACAGCAAGTCTGTAGTTTCAAGTAAACTTCCTATAGAGTTTTATTAAAAAACAAAAAAGAAAAAATATGATCAAAATCAAAATAAAAGCCGGCAAAAAATAAAACCAAATCAAACAAATTAAATGTCCAGCCAAAAATCAGAAACAAAAGCATGAAGGAAAATAACCTTACAATCAAACTTTTTACTAGTCTTTTCACTTATATTTGAAAAACAAATTGCAACTACTCTAAAATTTGTTCTTGTTTGAGTAATTCCAGGATTAATTTCCAATTATTTCAAGCTGAAGCTCTGAATAATGTTCCTCTAACTAGCATTGTGACACTGTGAAACTACTTATGCATGTTTCCACTACTTGAAAGAAGAATAAAGGTTAAATATCAGTGAAGATGTTCGACTTCTTGGGTGGAATCAGAAATAAAATGTTAATTTTTTTTCTCATGATTCTAGAGCCAAAAATTCAGCAATCTGTTGTATTTAAAGGTGAAACCTGCTCGAAGGTCTTCCTTCCTTTGTTCTTTATGGCTGAGATTCTCAAAAGATTAGAAGGATGATTGTGATCTAGTTCCATTCAGTTCTGCTCATTATTTTACCCAGAGGGATATATTCCCAAACAGCACATCAGTCTTCGTTGTTACAAGTTACTGTAATACTTGTCCTAAGAGTGGGGTTCTAAACCAGCATTCCAATCCATGGGAAATTCTGAAATCTCGACATTTGTTTTCCTTCTGAATTGTTACATCAATATATCAAACACCTTGAGATCTTATGTCAAACAAACTATTCTGAAATATTTCTGTCTCAACCTTACTAAAATGTTTTAAAATCTATTGTATTTTAAAGATTATTTAGCAATATAAAGCAAGTGTTCTGATGTGATCCTTAAAAAAAAAATATTTTTTGATAAACATACCTTGATCCTCTGAAATTTTCAAGCTCATCATTCAATGCTTTTGCTGCAAAACTGCTCCTTTGGGAAAAAATAATGCCTACCTCTTCTGTGGCTGGACCCTGAAGTATTGGACTGACATAAATGTATATTACTATTGTCATGAATGTTCTTATTAAAATACAGATCACCTGAAACTTGATTAAATGTACTTAAATCTGAATAGTGACTTGCAGTAGCATAATCAGGAGTTTCCTAAAGTAGCAAAGTTGCCAATATCCAATGTGATTTTAATTGAAAAGCATTTTGCATTTATCTGATTTGTTTAAATATTAGTCCAAAATCCATTGAAAAACAACCTATGCCAAACATAAACCTTTTCAGCTAGTTGCAGAGCTGTTTGTTTGTTTGGTTTTTTTTCAGGACTTTTCTTCAAATGACATGTAAAAATTTAGTTATTTTTAAGACTTCTATTCTATATGGTTTAATCCATTTGCCTCATTCCAGTACAAGTCCCATGACATCATCAGAAATAAGGAAAGTATGAAAAGATGAGATTTGCCTTCAAGCTCTATAGTTAGGTTTTAATCAACATGTGAAAAGTGTATGTGGTCTCACTACAATGAGAAAGGAATTACATGAATGGGACGACTTTGCCCTTACAGCACGAAGTACTAAAAAGGTGTAGGTCAAGGGAGACGAGATATTCAGGAGCAATCAGCACAGGGCTAACATGACTGCTGAAAGCAAAACAAACAGGTTTGGCCATAATCTCTTGTGTCCTGTCCTAAGAGCAAAGTGTCAAAATTGAAAAGCATGGTCTGAGTGTCTCCATAATTCCTCAACTCAGAGTTTATCTTTGCATTGTAACAGTAAGTTATAATAAGCATTCTAAAATTGCCTTGCATTTCCTTGAAGGGGGATATGTTACAGACAATGTGTTACATACTAGAGTATTCCCATGCTGGCTGAAATGATACTCTCCATGGCACCCACTTATGCCATTTGCAGTAGGTCTTATCTTGAAAATGCAGACTGCTTGCATTCCTAGTCATTCAAGTCTGGGCAAAACTGGATATGATAGAGTAGGCATGTTTGATTTATGTCTGAGATACTCTTTTATACTCTGTTACACACTTCAGTATCGAATCACTGCACAGGCACATGTGTTGGAGGATGGAACTCATTTAATACACAGTCCAAAGGAGAAGCATCAGGTTTTCTGTGTTGATATTTTGTACTTGAACAATCTAAAATCTTGTGTCAAAGTCAAGGAGCTGAAATGACTGTCAACTGGTGTCATCTTTGCCCCGGCTTTGAGCCTCTTTCTGTAATTTGATATTTTATGCAGTGTACGTTTGGTAATCCAAACATGTCAGCTCTATTAAATTAGATAAAACTCAAGGGTGAAAAAGCAGAGAGCCTAAATATTGTGGCCAGCTTTGAAACCAGACATTTAGCTAAAAGTTTTCGTATTTTTACCCTTTATTTTTTTATTTCATTCAAGAATGTTGAAAGTCAAATAGTTGACACATTCCTAGGGACTACTGAGTCAGTTGGAATGTTACTGAATTATGTTCTTTCAGTGTAATGAATTAGAAGATGTGGATTAATGGCACTATAAGCTCTTCAAAGACTGACTTCCAGCTAAGAATAGTTTATTACTGTATCTGCTGACTCAGCTAAATGAAAGTTCCTGGTTTGAGTCTCAGAGTAAGACATTTCAATATGCATTTAAAATGAATTCAGTTAAAAGTCTACTGCTTCTCTATAATTCTAAAGTTGCAAGGTGGGAGCTTTAAATTATAAAGCTGAAGGGGGCTCAAACCTAATCCTTTTGCCGTCCCAGTGTCAGTCTTTTAAGTTCATACTAGCCTACCCAGTTTGTGTCTGAGTGCTCAAACCCATAACTTAATTATTATTAATAATATTCTGCCTGTAGCATATCATTATATGATAGATATGTACTCTATCATAGAGTAAATTTATTTAAAAAAATAAGAAAGCCTCAATCATTTGTGGAGAAGACACTTGATGCTTTACATGAGTTACAAAAATTGTAAACCATCGTTGTATCTATTTCCTTCTCCAAACTTCTCTGTGCCCAGCTATGCTCTAGATGTATATATAACTTCTAACTGAACTAGCAATATTTCAGCAGGTGGAAATAATACGGGAAAAAAAGGACGAGAAAAATTGAGGTGAAATTTACCATAAACCCAGTTGTGAATCAAAGAAAAAAACCCAGGCTAATAAAGTATTTGAGACAAAATCCCTGAAATCAGTAGTTTACACCACTTCAAAATCTGACCCTTAATCAACTTCATTAAATAGCATACGGTTTGCTGTCATTGCTCCTACACTACAATCACATTTTTATTCTTATCTAATTTGCTATTATGATTAATTCCTAGTCCTACTGTTATTACCATTAACACTTTATTAATCACAAGTTGACCTTAAGTGAACTCCAGGAAGGGACTTCTGAAATTCACTTTTATTTTAATAAAGTGGTATTTTAACTTCTTTGCTTTCCTTAGTTATTTCAATTTATCAAATAATTTGAATTCTATCTATCTATCTATCTATCTATCTATCTATCTATCTATCTATTCTGAATGAGGGTTCATTATGCGCTGCTTAGTCTTTTAATTTCTGAAATAAATAGAAAAGGAAAGAAGACAAATAAAAAGAGAGCAAGTGCTAAAAATTACAGTGGCCATTTAGACTTCCTACTAGATTTTTCAGAAGTAAATATAAAAACTAATCTTCTTTATTCTTTAAAAACCTATGGAAAAAAGATATCCTAACTAGCCACAATATTTTTAAAATTTGTAAATACATGGGTAGTGTGGGGAAATACAATAGGAAAGGTGGGAGAGAACTGCAGAGAAAGACTGAGACTTAGTTCTATCTTTTAATAAGCCCCACAAATCACATAATATCCTTTAAACAATGGTCACACCTTAGACTCCCGTCGAGCCCCCCTTACCACTGATATTGCAAGTGTGACACCTGTTATCCTTTTATTAACTTCGCCATTTTATGATCTGTTAGCCATAGATGCACAACTGCTTTACAGGCCATAACCACACCATCTGCCTAAGCATCTTATAAACAAGGCAACCCAGTGCATAACAGGATATGTGCTACCCGGCAGTGGGGACCCTGGTATCCTAGTGGAACTGCAATAGCCTCAGCTGCTCATATGGTGCACACTTGTGGTTGGCTGGCATTGGGCTTGGCCGAAGTCTCAGCTTCAAAGAGTTGCAAATTATAGAAAGGGAATAGGGGGTGTGAATTTGTTATGTGATCATGTAATGCAAGAGCCCCTCATGTTAAGAATGTGCAAGCCACAGAGTCAGGGTTATGAATATTAAGCCTAAACCCCTGTCCTTTCTTTCATGGAGCAGAACTGTAGCTTTTGTCTCTGTAACAATAAACTGTAAAAGTTCAAATGAGTTCTCTTATTTAAAGCTTAGGCAAGATACCTTTGGTGTCCTGACTATTCTAGCCACCAAACAGGCCTGTAAAGGAATATGTTCTAGTTTTGAATGCCTCTGTCCCACCTCCTTCCTCAGATACTTCAAGAACTCTATCCACTGCTGAGATGTTGAATGAATATTCTCACAACAAGAAAATTTATAGGAAATAGCTCCTTTGTGTTGTGCAAAAATGCAAGTCCCTGTTCCTACCATGGTGTAACTGGTGAAGAATCCATAGTAATATTTGAAGCAGGAGAAACCTGGACTCTGATCTCACCACCTCTGTGTATCCCTGAGAAGTCATTGTCTGAGAGCAGGGATTGATGCTTCTTGCTGGCAGTGCAGCTTGCACCAGGAGCAACAGCCCAAAGACAGAGAAGTGACCTTGTATCACTCTTCAACTGGAATGAGAGGCAGCCTGGCACCGATCTTGCAATCTGAGAGCATGTGAGCTCCATGAAAGTGTTCCAGCAATTTCGCTCATAAACAGCTGCATTTCCTGCTCTCAGCATGGATCCTTCTTCACCTGCCTCTACTCCACGTGGAAAACCCAATGCCAAATTAGATCATGGAGAAGTTTTTGAAGTAATTGTCGTGTGGATGAAATCGGGATTATTTTTAATAGAATCATGGTTTGCTTGGTGATATTTCCTGGTATAGAAGAAAAAAGGCAAACAAAAATTTTCCAGCTATGAAGTTTTGAATGGTTTTCAGTGGAAACACTACTGCCCTGTATCCAACAAAAAACTGCATTTAACTTCTGTCTTTTTGGGAATCCCTCACCTGACTTTAATTACTAAAACACACTGGTCTTTCCTAAAGCTGTTAGCAGCATTCTGACTCCTCCAGGGCCAGGATTCCAGTCTCCCTCGCATTTTTATTCTGTCCTCCAATCTTGGTAGCTGAAAAATTCGCAACTGAATCACTTATCTCAGCCCAGAGGGCATGGCTGTTGACCCTACTTTTACGCACCTGCTTCGGAATACAAGGACATTTTAGGAAATTTCATCTGCCAGGAGGTGCTTTCTGCCACACTATCTATCACCCTAACAACTGCAGGGGAATGAGTACATAATGTGCTTGACATTAACACCTGTTTTTATAATGCTCCACTTAAATAACAGAGGCCAAGACTACTAGGTTTTATTCAAAATACTGCTTACCCTCAAACCAGATTTTTTTCCCAGAAAACGCTGGAGAAGGAAATGGTTTCTCAAAGAGAGACAGACTCTTTAATCTACTGAGGTGATTGCTTGTGAAAAACCACTGATTGCACCTCGAAGTTGAAATTAGTTGTGTTTAAATGTCACTGATTGGAATATCTGATTCTGTAAATCTAAATGAAGAAAAGATTGACAAAATATCCTAATCAGGAAAGCCAGGAATTAAATTAACTTAATATTCTAATGTACTTTATGAATTATACAAAGGATAATTAAATCAAATCTAAACATCGGTAGTGACAGGCAGTGATTTTTTTAGCTCTTATTCTAGTATCTACTTAAAAGTCTGTGTGTCAATGACTTTGGTAAAATCCCTGCCCAGTTCTTCATATTAAGATATCCAAATCAACAAATAACTAAAGGGTGTGTGAGGAATCTCTGTCATTTGCAATAAAACAGGAAATGCAGCAGCAGCATCTCAGAGAAGTCAAGCAAGGCGGGATGGATGTTTAATGACTCATGGAGCTCTAAGCAGAAAGAGGAGGTTCAATTCTTGATGTGGCACAAACTACATCATTTTACTTACTATTTCCCCTGCAAAGTCCACACTGTCCAACCAAGCACATATATTTCTCATCATACCTTATGTTAAAGTTATGGTAACTTTACTGCAATCCTAGGGAAGTTTTTGCAATAACAAGTAAATTTAGTGTTTTTACTGTATCCTAGTGTCTGATGTTTGTATTATGGCATACATGTATTTGTTTCATAAATGAATTATCTTTTTCTTAATTTAAAGCTCTGATTACATGGATGATTATGGATCATAGTAACATGTAGGTTTTCCAATTATAAAATTAGGCAGTCCTCGCATTCTTAACACTATTCTATTATTAAATTGGATAGTCCTTGCATTCCTAACAGTTTTAGTATTAAATGGAACTGAAGGAAACTTCATCATTCCATAACTGTCTTGTAAGTAAAAGTTAGAAACATCTATGTTAGTGGGATTGTCTGTGTTGTGTTTTTCCCATTATTAAATAACAGAAATAAAATAAAGTCAGTTTACTACCCATATATTCATTAAAAAATAAACCTTACATTATATTTTGTATATGTAACATTTATGTATGATAGTAAAAAAAGATAAGATAGAAATATAATTTATTCCTTATTAAATGAGGTGGCATGAGCAACAGGACACTAATTCTAGGATTTTTATGAATAGTTGAAATGCACCTTGTCCCATTGACAAATGTCTCTGAATTCAAAAGCCGTGAACAGTTGTGTACCTGTAATGTGGGATTTTTTAGATTTTCCTTTCTTATTTTTTAAATCAAATGCAATACTAAGAAGCTACCACACCTGGACAGGTGAAAAGAAACCCGTAATTTTGGTGTGCAATCTTCACAGATGAAAAAAACCCACTAATATAAGATGACCCTCTTCTTTGTCTGACCAGGTTTACCCTGTCTTGTGATTAAAATATCTCACAGAATTAAATTGTCAAGGAGTTCAGCAGTAAGGATAAGATTTGTTGCCTCTACATTACTTACACTTAAGTCTTACTATGACTGTTGGCTTAAATACAGGTGTTTGTGGTTATCAATCATCTTGGAAAATAAACCTCTTGGCCAGTTTTCACTGGTTGGTGGGCTGAACACATCTGCCTGCGGGCACAAGTTAGCAAGCACATGTAATTCAGGAAGAAACACTTGCTATTGTCTATGCTGGAGCATTAAAATTATAAGTTGTTGTAAGCATTTATGGGCAGAGAAGAGAGATTCAACAAACGAATTCCCAGAGAAAACACTTTATAAGGAATAAAATTCCTTTTTTGATATTTCTGGGTATTTTCTAAGGTGCATAGTTCTTTGTGTCTTAGCTGTAATTAATCTTAGAAACTTAAACAATACTTCAGATGCGGAACAATATTGGAGAGTACCTGAGAAAGGGAAGCAATTTCTGCTTCTGAAGCTGGACTACCTTTAAGTCAGAGGTCAGTGATCAAACTCCAGGTCTCCACTTTACCCAATGACTCTGCAATCACTCTTGTTCACTGAATAATGAGCTTTTTTCTAAGAAGTAGAACAAAGTAAATATTTTCACCTGAAACAGTTTCACAGCTCTTGCCTGCAGGAGTGGGAGTGTGGATTTGAAATTAATAACTTTTTAGAGAAGGTGGGCTTTCAACACAGGTTTTCTGTTTCCTCCCTTAATTCTCTGGACAGGGAGATAATGTATGAAAGGGATTATAATGTGCTTTCGGAAACTGACAGTTTGGATGTCCAGTCACAGGAGACAAGGGGCTCCAAATTGTCGGCTTCGGACTCTAGATGAATATTTTAATGAACTTCATCATGAACATAGAATCTGAGCCTCCTTAGGCAGCTCTGATGATCTCTTTCTAAATATCTCTTACTGTCTAGTTTGGGTGGTGATCTCAAGTGACTTCCGTACTTCACCTTGAGGAGCACTATACAAAGAACTCAATTACCTAACCAAAGTCTTACCACCGACTGCAGTGTGGGCAGACACTTTGAAGTTAAGTATTGTGCCAATAAATGTAGTGATATGAAGTTAAGCATTGCATCAACACATGTAGAAATCCGCAAGTTCATTTGCAGACTCAGACTTCAACTTCTGAAAATGATCATGTATAGCTTTTCCCATTATCAGTGGAGAAGGACAGGTGACTCCAGTGGAAAGTGACCTCATCCCAGGATAGCTGTGCTCTGTCAGAGTCACTTCCTACTTAAACTAGACTTCCTTTTTCTGTTTGTATCTTTTTTGTTTGGGGCTTATTATTTTTACTATTGTTGGTATTGCTATTTTAATTTTCATTTACAATTTTTACTCTAAGGAAGCTATTTCTATTGTCTAGAGTGCATAAGTGATCTGTTTAGACTAAATACCTAACCTCTAATAGGTGGAACCAGTTAACTGAATCCTTCATGACTTTGCCATGTGTGAGATTACAGCTGTTCTCTTGCCATCAGGAGGCTGTAAAGCTAAATACATTGAAGATCTAGAAATGTTCAAAAATTGAGGTTATCTATGATCTATGAAGACAGAAGTCAGCAGGAATTTTGCTGCTGACTTCATTTGTGCCGGGATTTAACCTGAATGATTTAACTTACATTTAGAGGAAGCTCTTTTACGTTCTAGTATTCATAGAACAGGTTAAAAAGTCAGTATTTGATGACTTTTAGGAAACCAGGTTTTCTTATTATGAACTGCTTACTAAAGACAATAATAGAACTCTGAATAACTAGGAAGGCTTAAATAACCCCTTGGCCATATTGCCTGTATTATGTTTTATAACATTTCTAAGTGTGATCACTTTTGCAGATGCTGGTTGTATGGCTCTCACATGGGGACTTCAACTATTTAGAAATGCATGGATGTATTTAGCATATTGTTTCCCTGAATGTCAGCTACTGAGCCACTAGGTGCATACAACTAGAGAAAAAATGTTTCACCATTATACAGGGGTGTGATTATTCACAGAAAAGTTTTGGTCTTGATAATCTCAAAACAGTAACAGCCTTAAAATCATGCTTATATTTCCTTAAGCAGTAAACATGCAGAGCAGACACGATTATGTTCTGCCTAATATCATCAGATGCTGGAGCAGTTCCCAGTTCCTACACCTAGCTTCATGCCCACATGCATTCCAGCTCCATACCAGTCAGAATACATCAATACTTCTCCCCTACCATGTGCCTAGGCAAGGGAGTGGGCCAGTAAAACCTTTGGTGCGTGCTAAAATGTTCATTGGCCAATGGCACATGGAAAAAGACTTTGGTGTCAGAGGTTGTTTTCTTTTTTCATAAAAGTCAAGCTTTTGAAGACAGATTATATTGGGTGCTGTTGACTGATGGCTCCTGATCACTTCTCAAGGAAGCTTTCTGTCAGTCTTTCTCTAAAGTTTCTTAAACACATTAGTATTTAAAAAGATAGGACATATGAAAATACCTTCTTATATAGATTTAGGTATGCATTTGATGTGTAAAACCAGACTCTGCCAAGCATTATGAATACCCTAGCCAAATAGTTCTTTATATGGCTACTGTAGTGTTCACTGCACTTGAAGGATGACATCTTAGCAAGAAAAGGCGCAGTACGCTAAAAGACTTGCAAGGTGTCTAGAGGTAGCCTAAATATTAATTATATATTTTAGCTATTAGAATTTAAATTTTCTAGTTAACTCATAATAATAATACCTTACAAAATGATCAAGGAAGTAAAATGTTCCTTTTACCTCAAAACACTTCTGAAAAGACCTTGTGAGATAAAAAGACTTGCCTGGCATGGAAAGGAAAAGTAATGTTTATATTTTTCCAGATACAGAGAAATTACTTGTCTCCCTACAAAACTCACGAGAACTCAAGAAATTTAAAAGTCAAGAACCTGTGCTTCTGAAGTTCCTGAAAAAAAAACCATAAAAAAATAAAAAAGTCCCAACTATTAGCTACAGTTTGTCAGCTCTGACTTGCAAGCTTTTGGACATTATGTGTTTTGAAGCCCTCACAATCTCCAATGAAAACCTGGCAAAGAAAGAAATGTGGGTTGCTAAGGGAGTTCTACAGAAAAAAAGGGACCATATGCTACCTCTGTGAGCAAGAGAGTAACTCCTGAATCACACACTGGAGTAAACCCAAATTTCAGCTACTTATGGGTCAGCAGAGCAGAATAATACTGACAGCTTTGGAGAGAAATCTCTGGTGTTTGAGTGGATATGAAGTGGAAATAGCAATAATTTATGGACTAAAAAGGTTTGATCTTTAACCTCTTGTTTACTGTTGGAGTAAGTTCAGACTGAAAGTCCAAGCTGAAAGGTGACCTTGGTGTAAAAAATGCATAGTTGATAGAAATCCATATATGTGACTCAGTATTAAACCTGGCTGAGCTGGTCAAACTGAGCCCATTTGCCTCAAGTACCTAAAAGTTCTCTGTTCAGCAGTAAACTAAAGTAAATATTTCTGTAATTCTGCTAGCCATATAAAAGTCTCTATTCCTCTGCACTCTTCTTCTGCAGAAGATTCTCCTTTTCCAGACATATTAAATGCATGAAATTTAGAACCAGGGAACATTCTCAGAGCTCTGTGTGAGCTTTAGATACATCTCCACTATTCTTTATACAGGGCTGGAATATATTCTGAAATGCTTGTGATGTTTTGTAAAGTATTTTTTTTTTTTTTTTAATGTGGTGAGGCTAGCCTGGTTGAATTTTTATGCTAACATCTGTCAGTGGCATGAGTCTAGACTCTCTGGTAGCCATCCACTATGCATACATGTTGGTATCAATAACAAATGATCTGTGTGTTTGCCCCAGGAATGAAAGCACATATGGGGTCTTGAGCTTAGACTTTGGTGTTATACATTCTGAAAAGAAAGAGCAGTTCAAAGATTCATGAAGATGCTCTAACCTTTCCAATTTTGCTGCAGGAGGGCATAATTTTTCTTAAGATTAAAAAAAAAAAAATTGATTTGAAAAAACTACTATATTTTAACTGTTTCAGTGCCACATTCTGAGAAAGTAATGTATACATATTTTTAAAAGAATTTATATATATATAACAAATTTTGAACTTTGAATCAGGTTCAAATAGTAGCAACTATTCTCTTTCACTAAACGAAGAGAAACGGAGTCATAATTAGATCGGAGTAAAAGAGTTGTACAATAGCTCAACAAAGAGGAGTAAGATCTTTTCTTTACTTAGTGGAAAACTGGTTTAAAACCTGCTTGGTTCACATAAAAATGTCTTCCCAAAACTGATTCATTCAACTTTCTAAATTACACAGAAGTAAAGCGTTTGTGGGTTTTTTCTTTTTTTTTTTCTTTTTTTTTTTCCTTTTTTTATTTTTTTTATTTTTACAATGTCCAAGCTACTCACATAGAATGTTTTACAATGGGGATCAAATCTGATGCCCAGAAAAAGCTGTGGGAATTGAGGCCCATGAAATCTTGTTTCAACTGCTTTTATATTTGCTGTCGGAGATGGATATCATTCTCAAAAGGAGAAGGGCGTTACTTTGGCTGCTGGTGTATTGCTGATCCCTCCCTTGTGTGCTTGCCTCAGGAGACGCAGGAATAATTGTATAGCTTAGCTCTCAACCAGTGATCAGTAAAACTATTTATTGGTCATCACTCTATAGTCAGTAAGAGTACAGTTTGGAAGCCTGTTAAACCAGGAAAGAGTTTCCCACATTGGAACAAAAAAAGGGCAGTTATTTGCCCCAAGTCCCTTTTTATTGTGCTTTTTAATAATTAAATAGGTTGTTGGAGCTTTCAATCACCATCCCCTAGCACTTTGCTTGGACTCTAGATGATAGAAGTAAAGGTAATAGTTCAAGTTTCAAGTGAGGAACAAGGCATTTAGCTGGTAACAGAAGTTTCTGCTATGGAAAGCTCGGGTTTTCATTAGCAACTAGCAACCAGCACTTGAAATTGGTGAAGAGAAAAATACATAAAGGCAAGAGATTCAAGAGCTATTTGCACCATTTAGGGCTTATGATGCATGCTGAGTACTTTTTTCTTCAAAAATAGGCCATTGAAATCATGAGGGCTATTACTGGAGCATAGTACTATTTCTTGTGAAGAAGAGTCTGACTTATATGGTTCAATTTGTGATGGCTTACAATAAAAAGAAATGATCCAAGTCCTCTGATCATTCTATTGCAAAGCCCAGCCCTATATACCATAAAAAGCATTAGCAATGTTTTTATGTTAAATTAAATATTTTAGTGTGTTTACTTTTTCTTAACAATGGTGTTCCTCTTCTGCACTGGCTGAATGTAACTTTTACTTAGTTTTCTTTTTCGAATTGGCATAGGTCACCTTTTTCAATTCTCAGAAAAAAGCTGTACAACTTTTAAAAGTTGGTTTCTAAAAGCATACTATAAAAATATAATGCAAATAGCTGTGATTGCACAGCCTCAGAGTCTATCACATATGCTGCTGACAGAAACTCTAAAGGAACCTTGTGTTGTAGAAACACAATAGCTAAGCCATCTATAAGGATATGGATTTTCTAGCAAATTCACTGAGAAGTGTGTCTTCAAACTTGGGAATGTTTACATTTTAAAAAAACCCTTCTGTGGTCACTGTTAACAAAACTAGCAATAGTCACTCTGTGAACCAGAACAAAGGAAGCAGCCAGATAACCCTGAAACAAATAGCCTAGCCCAGATGGGTGGTCTTGTACGTTGTCACTTGGTTTGCTCTTTCTGTTTACATCACTTCGTTATTTTTTTCCATTAGAGAAGACCTTCGGATGCAGGTCTGATTGGTGTGTTTTCTTAGTTTCTTACCCATTCATCATGTTGTAAATATTGATTCTGCAGCTAGAGTCCCGTGTCACTGAAATGTTGGTTACTCATAGAATCAATAAAGAATATTCTCGTAACCAAGTTGAGAGGGTCTGGATGTCTGCAACAAGTCTTTTATTTTCACTGCTATGGCCGTCACTATATGAAATAAATTTTCATGTGAAGGTTCTAATTTTTAGGCTACATGCACACTCAGAGTGAATATGCTGTGTACAGAGTTGAGTGAGAAACAACTTTCTTGTCCCTCAATCTGAAATCTCTTTCTCTCTCATGCTACTGCAGATTTCATGGAGGCTTTGGGGAACAAAGGGACTCCAGCTCACATCCTGTGATAGACAACAACCTAGGACAACATACACACAGTC
The DNA here is from genome assembly GCA_013399895.1 of Serilophus lunatus. Classification (NCBI taxonomy): domain Eukaryota; kingdom Metazoa; phylum Chordata; class Aves; order Passeriformes; family Eurylaimidae; genus Serilophus; species Serilophus lunatus. Next base: position 1,743,103 of record VXBA01003534.1, read on the forward strand.
ATGCACACACTCACACACATACTCTCTCTTGTGCACACACACACACATGCACAAACACATTTACTCATCTAATATTACATTTAGAAGAGATTACTTCCAGCTTAGACTCCTAAATTTTTCCGCTGGGAGACAGTAAATGTCACTTGTGTAGCATGGGAATTTGGTGTATGTGCAATCACTGTCTAATGACATAAAATACAAGCTGAATGTCAGAATAGGCCTTGGTTATACTTACAGAATAAACACTGAACCATATGTTTAAGAAAAGCAGCAAAATTTCATTGTACTGGAAGAGAAAATCTGGCAAAGAAAACATGACAAAACTGCATTTCAATTTTGTGATGTTTTGCAGTGAATGTAACTAGTAAACTGCATTTCATTTAAAATTAGGAGAATAGTGCAGAAAAATGCAAAGTTATAATTTTACCTGAAAAAAATTATTCGCACCAAGAAGCTGAGAAATTTGGTTATGTTAAACTGAAACATAAATAAGAACAAAAACCTACTTTGTAACTACTTTAAGAATCAGGATTTATCACTTTCAGCTGAAAAATCTGGCTATTGATTGAGATACTGACTCACTGTTAGTATCAAGGCAAGGAATGAGCCACTTAGCATTGCTTCACTTGCCAAGTGCAAAAATGTCACTTACCAGAGAGAAGGGAAGGAGCAGAAATTTTCAAACTGATTTGAACAGTTAAAATTTATGTTTGTGTGTGAAAAGCCAATTCTTTTTATGGAAAAAAGTTTGCAAAATTTTCAATCAGTTCTCAACATCTTTTTTCCTCAAATCCAGTGGCAAAATTTCTCCTTAAATTAAAAGTCATGTCATGTTAAATGATTTTCCTGTTGAAAATACCATATTTGTTGATAAAAATGATCTCTCTTGTAAAAAAAGAAAGAAAAAAACCCTAAAAACTAAAAGTAAAAAAATCCCAACTTTATATTTTCTAAGATTTTTTATAAGTTTTCTGAAAGGAAAAAGTTAAAGATCCACATGAAGGCATGTGATACCAAATAAGGGTACAACCAAGGTTTGAAAAAAGGCAGAAAGAAAGGACATAGACAAGCTTTTTGTAAGAGTTCAAATGTTGGACTGAAGCCTTAGTTTGTGTGTTTTGTCTGAATCAGTTCACTTGTCACTAACTCATTTCCGTATAGTGAACGAACGAATGCATTTGCTTTTGAGTACTGGTATGGTCAATATGTGATCATTCTTGTTGATAAATGGTCTCTTAAAACTGAAGTGAAAAAGTTATAAGTAAGAGCTGAATGTTTAAGAATTCAAATAAATAATTTGTCAGGAAACTGTAACCATCTGTCAGTTCCTTCCACTTGTTAGGATTTTCCTTCTTTTTTTTCCCCGGGCCACTAGAGAGGATGGCCAATATGCCAAAATCAAATAAAGAACATACCTTCTAGGCTTTTGATCAAAACAAGTGAGAAGAAGATCAGTCTTATAAAGGAAAAAATAATATAATAACAGGATTACTTATATTGTCAAAATGAATCACAGATTTACACTGTAAAATAGAAGCCAAAAATACATTCCTGAGTTATTCCATGTCAACAGCCATTTTAGATGGCAGGAAACTTAATCTGCATCTCTATTTCACAATTGCCTCTGAAAGAACTAGGGCCAACATAGAACTGATGAGTGTCTGATACGAAAAAGCTATTTGAAAATACTGGCATCTCGTTAAAAGTGTTCTGGCTTTCCAAGGTGTAGAATTGCATGAGGAAGGAGGCAGTCTTTGGCTCCTTTAGAATTTAGATGCCATATCCAGCTTGGAAACTGTATACTGTTTTTTCACAGAAGCATAGAAACATTCAGGTTGGAAAAGACCTCTAAGATCATTGAGTACAACCACCAACCCAGCTGTGCCAAGTCCACCACAAAACCATGTACCATGTGTTTTTTGAACACCTCCAGGAATGGTGATTCCATCACTCCCCTGGGCAGTCCGGTGTCTTACCACCCTTTTGGTGAAGACATTTTTCCTAATATCTATTCTAAACCTTTCCTGGTGCAACCTGAGGCAATTTCCTCTTTATGTAAACAGCCAGCATAGACCAGCTCAGCTTTATCAGTGTTACAGTGTGAAGATTCAGTGACCAGGGAATCAGTCTTGCCCGTAGGCCCTGCCTGCATCTAGGGAAAAGGCTGCTAATTGCAGTGAATCACTGCTAAAATGAGAAGTTTCTCGAATTAAAGTCATGGTTACTTTATGTTTGTTTACTTGTTTGTTTGTTTGGTTGGTTGATTGGTTGGTTGAGTTTTTGGTTTTGTTGGGTTTGGGTTTTTTTGTCGTCTAGTTGTTTTTTCGCTTTCAATGCTTGTTCTTTTCTTCCAGTCAGATCTACATAATACTAGTATGCTGGATATTTCTCCAGCAATGTATGATGGCTGACCAGTTAAAAACATTCAGGGTTGCCAGACAAGACATAATTACAGATTTTGTGTGGTCTCCTGCGCTTGGCACATACTCAAACTCCCTAAAGACATGAAGCTGCTATTTATATCACTGAAGACCTGTAGCAATCTACAATCTTTAACATTCTCAGTGTGAGCATGAAATGTTCTTAGGTTTTCAGCATTTTGAAATTTTTTTAGCGATAAAGACTTTTACAGTCATTTTTCAATGTATAAAAAAATATTTTGCCTAGTTTTTGCGCCTTTGATGTTTTCTTCTGATCAGTAAAGAGGGAAAATTATCTCTTGCTCCATTTTTTCTTTTTCCTTCTAAGTGAAAAGTGATTTTCTTGCATATCTCTTTGTTTTAGGAATATCTGTCTTGAGCAACCGACAATTATAATAAGAAATAAAGTAAAATCATAAAAACTGGAAAGACTGTTTCTCCTAGTACAAGGAATTTGTATTAAGAAATCAAACAAAATTTTAATTTTCTGAAATCTTTGCTGTGAACAGCTCAAGTATGCTAATGTAAATTATGTACAGAACTTCCTTGTGATCCATCTGTTAGAATAACTTCAACACATTCTTGATGTTCATTAGGAAACCATAAATAGAAAGAATAGTGAAGAGCCAGGTATTTGGCTTAGAACATTTTTAGTAAAATATTTATTCTAATTGTCTGCTCTAGCTTGTTGAAGTGATATAGGTGTTTGAAGATACAGGTATAATGTATTGTGGAATGTCTGCCAATTAGACCATTAAGATCTTCAAAAGCGTGCTCCAGGATAATGCATGGCTCGAAGAAGTGTCTCACTAAATGGAGAAAATTTTTCAGTTGGCGCCTTGACTGTCCACAGCTTTACTTTAAAGTACTTCAGTGTGAAGGCAAGAGACTTGCTTTATCCTCTCTGAACTTTAGGGCACCACATCAGAGAAAATCACGCCATACCTATTTAATTTGCATTCTGGCCCTGAGCTCATTGTATATGGGCACCTTTTGATCCTATAAATAATGACTTCACTTTCAAATGTGCCATTTCCAAACATTGACATAATCATTATTTTTCGTGTTCTGGTATTGTGATGAAATATTGTCCAGTGCTGGCCTAAGTCCCATGATAGGAAAATATTATAAATTTCTAGGCCTGCTAAAAAACTAAATATAGGAAAAGAGAAAAATAGTTTGTGGACATCTATGTGGAACAAGTCCAAGTTCTTATACCAGGCAATATATAAACAGCTTAAAATATGGCAAAATATGAAATATTAAACATTTTGCAATATAGTATCTATCAGGTACTTGCCTTGTGTAGCAGGTTATGTAACTCCATTGAAAATATGTTGATTGACCTGTAGAGAGAATATATCAGAAATATTTATGGATTTTAAGGAAAGAAAAGATTATATACTTAGAAAATAGATGTATTGACTGAGATATAAATTCTCGACTCTGCATCCAGCTTGACCTGCAATGTAGAGAAATTTAGGAAAATAATGTTACCACTCTTGTCAGTTTTTTTTTCTCTTAAAAGCCCTGGCTTGTCCACAACCACGGCTGCACGAGCACCTCAGTATGGCACTCATCAGCTGGGTGTGAGAGTGATGGCTATCCCTGAGATCCAGCTGTCCCTGAGATCCAGCCAAGTTCTTCTGTCCTGTCCAGTCCTGTTCTGTCTTGGGTAGAAATTCCTGGGTAGAAAATGAACACAGTGTCCTGGCCACACTTAATGGGCCATGCATTCTCTAGATTCGATTTTTCAACACTTAGATAAAATGGCCTGGCTGAACTACTGAAAAAAACTCTGCACACCATGGCTACATAGATAGGTATGTTGATAGTAATTTCTGAGTGATGCATCCTTTTTGTTATTGGTTTCTATCAATGTCTAAAACATATAATTTGCTATTTTGACCGTGGCCAGATTCCAATGCATTTACATGGAGAAACATAAGAATTGCTATTTTCTTTTAGTACTCTAGTAACTTCTGCCTGATAATCAGAGGAGCAAAAATTGGAAAAACTTGAACTGGTTTGTTTATCCTCGGGTAGTATCTGGGTTTTTCCATGGCAAACATTTCTCCACCATCAATCTCCCCTGAAGATTTTCTATATCCTGGAGGTGTCATTATCTGCAACATCTCCACAAAGATTGTGCAAGAATATGGACTGCCAACGGTCCACATTCCTGGCAATTCACCGTTAGTTCAGCTCTGCATCAGGCAGAAACTATAATTTCCACCCTTCTCAGAAATGGATAAAGTAATATTTAGAAGAGTGAGGGGAAGGGAGAAGGGAGGGAGGTAGAGAGGGAGGGAGGGAAGGAGAAATACTTGGGAGAAATTGTTTTCCATGAACTTCAAAGTCCTGTCTGGAGAACTGACTCATGATGAAGTCACTAATAAAGTGTGAGTCCTTCCTGTTAGTGCTACTGAAGGCCTGAAAAAAGCAATTTCTATCTGCATAGACCAGCATACTGTTTCTTCTAACAGAACATGCACCTTCCACTGCTGGTGTAGAAACTATCTCCTTGGAGACTTAATGTGTTTCTCTATTTCCAGGAATGAAGGAATGAAGTTTCATAAACCAAGGAAGCCGCTGTTTATTTGAAGCACAACTGCATGCTCTGCTTAGCAACATGCTATCCTGAATGCACCACCATGATTTTCTTCTCTGACCATGCTGATCACAGGGGCATATTTAAGACCCCCCCTCGTGAGGTTTTGGCATAGACACACAAATCAATATTTTATTATTTCTAATTATTACAGTTTTCTCAGAAGATAAATTGGTCGTAAGGTACCTGTGAATATTTTCAGTCCTTATTTAAAGTAGAGACTATTTTCTCTGGAGGAAAAGAGACAAGAACAGACTTGGGAAATTTCCAGAGGGACATGGGAAAACCGCCTGATGGTGGAAGGAACATGTTGTAGCAAGAGATTCCACTTTACCGCAGAGCATTCTGCCTAGCTGCAGGACACTCTTGAGGTTTATGTCCTTCTTCTCTCTGGAATAATTCCTAATTTCTGTCTCCAGCACAAGAAGTATCACTGAAACAGTATTAGCAAGGTGTGGACTAGGAAGTGGAGCTGGCCAGCTGGGAGCCAGTGGACATAACTTACTGCTGAGTGGATCTGGTCCAAGCATGAGCAGTCTGGGAGAGAAGATATGTGTGTGCAGCTGACCCCCTGAGAGCATGCCTGCAGGCCTCATCACTTTTGGAACAAAACAGTGAAATTCCTCTATTTAATTTATGACTTGTCTATTCTACAGGCCACACTGGAGAGGAGAATTAGCCCAAGGTAGCTGTAAAGGAACCAATTCATGCATGAGACAGCATGATCACAGCAGGATGCTACTCAGAGGTATGAGCTTTGCTTCTCAGAGGCGCGTAACTGCCTGAACAGTGCTCCAGCCTTACTTGTTTAAAAGCTAGTGTGGATATCCCAAAATTACTCAGAAAAAGCATCCTTTTTTTTTTCCCCCCCTTTTTTTGCTCAAAAAGATTAAAAAAAAATCCTAAACAAATAAATGAATCAAACCATGTACTGTAGACTGGAAAGACAGGAAATAAGAAAGAGATTTATTGGTTTTAATTTTTAAATCTTGGGTGGTGCTCAAAACCTACACTGATGGGACCATACTAGTAGCTAAAGAGAAACAGTTAATATCAGGAGAAAAAAATTATAAATCTCACTCATGTTTTTGTTGGGATAAGTCTTGAGTTTATATAGCTGAATTACGTGCCAAAAAATTTCAAAGTTGTCTGTCCAGAAATAAGTACCTATATCCATGTGGGAATCAGTGAGAACCATGAATCCTACCTACCTCTGAAAATTGATGTCATAGATACAATTTATAGGACTACCTTCAGATATCAAGCTTTGAAAAAATTGGCCAGAATTCCTACCTATTTATTGTTTCCTAGGCCAAAAAGAGTGATGAAAGTAGCTGGCTTTTTTATTATTATTTCCATATGCATTATGTTTATAAGAATATTTATGCAAAGAATGTTACAGAAATTCCATGCTTTGTTTCCTTTGTGAAAGATACCTTCCTCATAAGAAACACATTATGCTTGGTCAAATATTTCTCTCTATGGGAGGATTAGATACACAGTACTGTGGAGTTCTCATTTATCAGAAGCACTTAATTTATCACCTGGCTTTTATTAAAAAAAAAAAAAAAAAAAGAGAGATGTGTTCTGTTTGGACAGCCACTGTACACTGGATTAAGGAGATTAAGGTTTACTCTAGAAAAGTGTTATTGTGAGATATAATATGAATAGCATGACATCATTTCTGGCAGTGCAGTGTCAGAGAATGAAAGGAAAAAAAAATCCAACATGCAGACAGCTTTCTGATAAAGGGAAAGAGTTCCATACTCCTTTCAAAATTTACTGTTTTAAGATTGTGTATGTTATATACCAATCTAGAAATGAGAACAGACAAAACAGCAATAAATTCTTCTGAGGGCATTATTTGAAAATATATTGATGTTTCTAATTGTGTCAGAAAAAGGAATACAGGGCAGATTAAAGAGGACTCAGTGGGCTTGATTATATTTTCTTAGTTACCAGAAAGCTAAGAATTTCAGTCTTTTGCTTTAAATCTTTAAATGGACACAGTACTTTAACTTTTAAAGATACATCAAATATATGTATTTTTATGCCTAGCTGCATGACCTTGTTCTAACTTGCATGACATCATGGGAAGATATATTTGCTCAAAAATTAGTTCATTATAACCACTGAATTCTTCCCCAAAACTTGACAAACTTGTATTAAATAATTCTGGTTATTACACTCAATAGATTAATTTGCGTGGAATACAGACATATGAACAACTTACAGCTCTAACAAAGGATATCTACCTACACAAGTTTTTGATCTAGTTAAAAGAATTTTGTTTTACTTTTTTGTTTGCTATACAATTTCTATAACATATTTTCCCTTTCTTTGTTTTCTTTAATCAATTTAGAATCACTTCAAAAATATGTCTCAGGATATTATCTGGTTTATCTGTACTAAATCCCTCCCCAGGTCTGGTGTTTTAGATTCACTGGATCCAAAATGTATGAGATCATGTCATAAACAGTACTGGTCTTAGAAACAGTGAGTGTTTATAAGGGGAATCAAAAAAGTATATGTTTTTTTCCTCAGGTTTTATGTTGGATATGTACAAAAATTTAAAGACCTGAGTCAGAGGCATTGGCTCAAATGCTTGTGCTTAGAGATATAAGGGGCACACTAAGAGATATTCTACACCCCAAAGTCTTTAGCAGAAGGTTTATGTATAAGACTTAATAGTTGCAAATTCAAAGACAGACTGGTTTTGCCAATTTCAATGTCTTAATTACTAGATCACCGCACATACTGCGTTTGACACACAGATTATTTGTTGCTGAGTTTCTCCTGTCACATCAGTTTGCACTATGCTCATAGATTTCACTAGATTTATCTTTACATGTCTTTCATGTAATCTCTAAATGAGCCTGATTTAAGAGTAATACATTGCTTGCCACCCTTGAGCTTAACAGCCATGTTGATGCCTATGAAGTGTAGGTATTCTTTACAAGAAAGAAGTTGTAGATGTACCACTATTTTTGCAGTTCAATTGTAACTGGTTAATTATATCATTTACATATCAATTTTTCATATCAAAATGATTTGAAATTATTTTGTCCTATGGTCTATTTATCCTTGTATTCATCTTGTATTTTAACAATCTTTGACAACTCCCTTACACTCTTAGGATTAGTTTATGTATTGCTTTGTCTTATGTTAATATTTGCAATCCTTTCTGTTATGCCAATTAACTGCTGGGACATCCATCTAGACACAGTGTACTCAAGTATAATAAAGAAAAGAAAAATACTTCAAGATGCTAACAAATTATAACCATGCCTGGATAAAAACCAGATGTATGAGTGATAAACACAGAGATACAAAATTGTCACCACCCTTCAGAATCACAATTTAAAATATCTCCACCTTTGACCTGTGGTAATAAGCTTTACTAGGGCATAACAGAGATGGAAATCTAGCCTTGTGTTTTCTCTAATTGAATTTTTGAAAACTTTTTTTTGTTGTTGCTTCTTTAGTAGCTGCATCTTTTACACTATACCTAAATAAACCTAACAAGCTTGAGGAAAAAGAAGTGGCTAATGAAGTTGTGGTTGCCTGTTAGTGGTGCTCAATGCAAACATGTGCTTTGGGTTATGAAATGGAGAAAAGCTCTCACTACCACACAGCCTTCTTCCTTCACTCACTACTTCACAGCTGTGTTTAGTGATGGAGAATGCATGTGCTGATATAAACCAAGAGCACACATAGGGCAAATACATTTTATTCATGCTATGTAGTAACAGCACAGTTCCTGAACTGACTTCCAAATGATTAATTTCTAAAGAAAATTTTGTCACCTTTGATTTGAAGATGTGGAAGTAGATTGACCTTTTTTTTTGCAATCTGCAGAAAACACATATAATTTTAAAAAGTTTTTTTTCTTTTTAATGTCTCCAAAACTATTTTTATGAAACATGAAGTCAGACATTTATCATCTGTATTTCAGGGTTTTCTATAACTGCAAAACTAAAGCAGAGTCTTCAAATCAAGACTGGTTTATATTTTGGTTTGTTTCTTTTCACCTGGGAGATTACTTTTGGTATAGGGACATTCAACCTGGTTTAGTAAAGGTGGTTAAGGACAGCAAAACCAATCCTAAAAGGGCTTTACTTCACTGTATTTCTGCTATAGTCACTGGAGGTCGAGTCAAAAAAAGATGTCAAAGTTTTAGTTCTGGCAAGAATGAAAGCCAGGAATCTTCAGGTTTCTGCTAAGCAGGATGGAGATTCAGTACTTTGCTTCTGACCCTTTATGCTGTGAGACTTGGCTGTGCTTCACATGACCTTGGACAAAATTTCAAGCATCACAGTTCATACTTCTACAAGGAAATCATGAAGTTGACTCATCTAATATAGGTTTTCTCAAAAGTGAGAAAACAATAAAAGCTTTTTTTCTCCTGTCAGAGTTTAGCAATGGGATAGTCTGGTTGTACTTTGAATGCATCTGTGAAGGATCAGCATTAATATAAAAGCTGAGAGGAAAAAAATAATCAAAACAAAAAACCCTACTGTGAGCTGAGGACAATATGATTAAAGACATGTCATCCATCCAGTCAGCGCTCTAAATAAACACAGTACAAGATAATTTTATGAAGGTAAAAAAGCTGAGCGCAATTTTACTTGTAAAAAATTAGTCTTGGATCAACTCTTTTTTGAGCTGGCTCAAAAGAGTCAAAGTAAATCCCAAATTCTGCTTTGAATGTTGGAGAAAATGAGTAAATTTAGATCTTTGAGTGAGTATGTTTTATATGCAGTGCAAACAAAAAACAAACCATGGATAATATCCAGGGAAAGCCGGTAAGTTTAACCAAATATGGGCGTTATTGGCCAGTCACATTTAAAGGAGGTACCCAAAGGTCAGAAGGGAATCCCCTTTCTGAGTCCTGGTATCATATAGGTACATCGAGGGCTTAAATCCATGAAAAGCAAAGAGATTTCTGATGCATGACTCACCTTAACATGTCTTATTTAAATACCCGCTGCTCAGTAGGCTGTCCATTGTACCCTGTTTTATTTACTAGCAGAGGCATCACCATAGTGCCTGGTGCCTATGAGTCTGGATGGAGTGGCAAATTTAAGCTGGAGCTCCTGAACTGAATCTAGATGCTGTCAGCATCAAGAGGCTGCCAACACATGCATTGCGTATCAAAGACAGGATTAGCTGTCATTTAAAAAAATCAACAAAAATACCACCACTTTTAATCCTTTAAAGGATGGCTGTATCATTTCACCCAGAGCAGACTGAACATATCTATTGTTCAGAGGATATTATGTAAACTGCCAAAATCCCCATAACACCAGGGATAGTTAAATGTGTAAACAGAAATAATTCTATATTTAAACATTATAGTTCTTCTGGTTGTTAAACTATCATTAGAACAGGATGGAAGCTGGTTTACAAGCTCCACTGTTGTATTTCTACGCTGTGGGTGGTAGAAGCCAAGGCATGTTAAGACAATAAAATTTCTTTGTCAAATATACTGTAGATGACTGTGTATATATAGCAAGATTTGCCTCTCACCTCCTGAACTTTCAGGATTGAGCATGGGTGAAATGAATATGTTGGTTTTTAGTTGTTGTAGGAGCCTGGAAAGTTAGGACTTGAATCTGCTGACATGGCTGTGGTTATTTGTCAGCTCTCTCCCATTGCTGGACAATTAGCCCTACTTTCTTTCTGACTCCATGTGACATGCTGAAAGACATCTCCTTTAATATTGCAGAGTGAAAAAGTAAAAATTTGGAGCCTGCATAGACATACAGGTGCTCTACCCTCTAAAAATATCAGTTATTAAGAAAACCATCTTTTGCTATGTAAAAGAAGTTAGAAACTTTCTAAAAATAGTCTTAGTGTGAGGACAGCATTTAACTCATTTCTGTGGTCCCCAAATTGAAATATTTACCACATAATCTACATTTCAGTGGAAATCAAAATGGAATAATATATATTGACAAAATTTAATTCTGTTAGTAAGATATTAAGTCTAAAAATGAACAAATTTTCAGTTATCATGTCAATGCTCAGTAGGCTGAAACTCTTTGAGGAACTAAGGTCACAAATCCAATGAAGGATTCAATCATTTGTCATCATTTAAACCAGTTTCTTTTTAGTGGGAATCAAACAAACACCTTGGCAGATTTGGGCCAAACTACCTTCACAATTATTTGCATCAGGGATGTTTTTTGTACCTTTCTGTGCCATCCTTGCAGAGTTGCCTTTTGAAGACCATTCATGAAAAGAGAAATATCAACAGAAAACCAGCTAGATGTGCCCAGAGCATTGAATTATGTGGCTTGATTCTTTCGCCCTTGGTCATGCAGCCTAACAGGATATGGGAAATAAAAGTAGGCAAACGTCTCTTGAGGAAAGAGAATTGCAATTAAGTTTGGAAAGTGCAGTGCCAGGATGTTTATTTTAAAACATGCCATCAAGCCACCACTTTACTCCATAATAGCTTGGTGTTTAGTGCCCTTATCCAGCACTAAGACAAGGAACCGATGCCCTCCTGACCAATTCCTTGGAAAATGTGCTGTCCTTTAAGGGTGTCCTAAATAGGGACATTCTACAAGATCCCATTCTGGATGGAGTACTTTGCAGTAAGGACCATGGGATTTGTGGTATCAGAAGAACAGCTAAGAGGTTACTGACATGGGAAAAAGCAGTTCTGGACACCTGCCTCTGCTCAAAGATTTATCTCTACTCTTTTTCTCTCCCCCTCCCCTTGTTTCTTGATAACTGTGTGATGTAAAATACCAGCAATAATTAGTTCTAAAGAATTTGGAGAGATTGTGTTATTTCTGAATCTAGTTGCTGGCAATAGAAAAACACAGACATTTTCTTTTTTTGTTGTTGTTAATTTTTCATAAAACCCAAGAAATAAGGTTTTAATATTTATTTAAATGAATATTTTTGGAAAACATATAATAAATCACGTACTTGGCTTATAGACATAAATCTTGTACTTCCCTGACATGAACAGTATTATTCAAACAAGACACTCTTTAAAATAACATTTATTACACATTTCAATTAACTTCAGTGCTTTTTTATTTTGATAGCTTTAAATATAAAACTGACATAGTTCTAATTTAGACTGTGGCCTAGCAGGTTCAATGCTTATAGGGTTTCTGTGATCTATTAAAGTCTACTTACAAAAGGTAAATATCTATTCCGCTGTTACATCTAAGTCTGGTGGTTTGACCCACCTTTTAGCATTCAAGGGACAGATTCAATAAAGGTGATGGAAAACTGAATAGAGTTGTTCAGCAGGAGAACAATTTATTACAAGGAATTTGAATTAGAGAGGTAGGGGTAACCACCAGGAGACCCCAAAATTACATTGAGGGACCCCCAACACGCAAGGGAAAAAACCACACAAAAAGGGAAGAACAAAAAAGGGAACTGTTCCTTTCAGCCAGATGACTGGTTGAAAGGAACAAGGAGGAAGGGTAGGAAAGGGTGTCTCCTTCTTTTCCCTCTTCGAAGGACTTCGGGCCCTCCAAACTCTCTGAAAAACACAAACACAGGTGAAAGCCAGCTCCCTCCCTCCTGTTTCCGAAGGATAGTTGCTAGCCAGCTGGAAATGGCTCCCAGGTTGAGAGGAATGGGTGGAATCCCGCCGGGGGCCTGCCGGCGCTGGACACTGGGGCTCCGATCCCTCTCCTCGCAGCGACGGCCAAAATGAGAGGGGGGTGAGGCCGTGCCTCGACTTTTAAGCCTTCTCCGTCTTGCGTGAATATCGTCGCCTTCTTCCTGGCCAAGCCGGCTTCCCATTCCTTCAGCCAGTTGGGCCCCACCTCAGTTCCGGTGTTTTCTCGTCAAAGAACTCACAAGTTCAGTCGTTAGGCGCCATCTTTGTTTTCATGGCAGCTGCACCTCAGAGATGCCACAGCACCAACACGGCGCCAGGGCCAGCCTTCTATCTGCTGTCTGTTAGCAGCTGTGGTGCTGAAATTCCCAGCCACAGCTGGCCCGGGGCTGCGTGCCGCTGCCTGCGCTCCTCGGGGTGGGGGTGAGGAGCCGCTGCCCCCCAGAGGGACGCTGGGACTTCCTGTAGCCGTGCCCCCAGGCCGC